>JAOTQJ010000001.1:20447054-20461109 GCA_025642045.1 Solanum sejunctum | reverse complement strand
ACGAGGGTTCCCAGGAAACAGCCTCTCTACTTCTATGAGGTAGTGGTAAGGTCTGCGTACATTCTACCCTCCCCAGACCCCACTTGTTGGATTCCACTGGGTATTATGTTGTTGTTGTTGTTGTTGTAATAAGAGTAGTCATTGGACATAGAAAAGTAGTTCTTGCTTAGCATCAGTCTTGAGAACATTTGAAAGGTGTTTAAAACCGATCCATTTCCAATGTAGAATATCATTTTGCATCAGAACTAAAACCTGCTTTAATCAAGTACTTCATATAGAAAATCTGTCTTTCTGAGACGAATACAAGGTGAAAATTCCAAAGTAGATTGGCAGCAGAATTGAACAAGATGCAGGATATATTCAGAAAAAACTGAAAACCTTTATTTCACATTTAGATAATTCATAAGTATGATCATTGGAATATCTTCTATGCGTTGAGTTTAAAATATCAGGATATCATCAAGATTGATGACATCTTACTCTTTACTGAGCATAGACTACCAAAGTGGCTTTTAAATTAAATTTCGTAAAACTAGACACCCTTTCAAAGCACCTCCAAGTCTTGGTGTGCAGCAATTCAGTGTTCTCTAGGACTCTCTTAAGGCGGGTTAAGACCTGAATCTAGGTGCCAAATAAGTTGGGCAAAATAGGTCGTATGCTTCGCTTCACTTAAGTAGCACTTGGTTGCACGCACTAAGGCACTAAGGCATGCACATTATCACCCATGAGCTCTGTAAAATGAGTCGTACATCGGCCATATAAGAGATGGGTGGTCTCTTTAATATGACTTGAGCTTTTGGGGTTCAGTTAGGTGCAAGATCCATTTCTGTACAGACTCTGTCCTGAAGGGAGCCACACATTGATACCTCCCTTAGTTAATACTTTCTGTTCTTTTGTCTGCATCATTGTGGCTTAGGTTTATCCCTCATTATTATTAACTACATATATTTTTTAATCTTTCCCTTCAGTAAGGCCTTTCTTCATTGAAAGCCATTTTTTTTCTATCTTTTCTTCCAATGGACCCATAAGGTGACATCTAAATTGGCAATCTGAATCTGCATGTCAAGAGGAATAAGTTCCTCAATTAGGCGTTGTTGTTCTAGATCAATTGAGATATGCCTGCAATCAATTTTGGGGTTGAATTCTTTGTGAAGTATACAGATAGATAGCTTAATTGACCATCACCGCATTGCAGCCAATTTCACAACTTTCAAAAGCTAGCATCACATAAAATAGGGTACAAAAAGCAATTAATGGCACAGTTACATCAGTTGAATGATATAAGCCCAAAAAAGGAAGTAAAGTATTTAAATATGCTAAATCAAAACAATATAGAATCAAGAAGGGCTAAGTTCTGAATTATAAAACAGGGCATCAAATGAAGTTGTTCCCACAAAGAAACACAAAATGTTTCAAGAAACACTTCTGCATCCTTCTATTACCTTGGTGCAACTGATCCACGCCTCCACTCAGCTTCCAGAGAGGGAAGGACAGCAGGCTTGAGTACAGCTGTGTGAATCACATTTAATGCAATAGCACAATTTTTCTCTTGCTTTTCAAGGACAACTGAAGAAACATTCCCAAAGGCTATAATGCTATGTACAGGGGTTATTGCAGGATCAAGGTACGGCTCTAGCATCTCAACAAGAAAAAGCAGTTGGTGCTTAGCATCCTGAAATGATAAAGTTGCCAAATTTAAAAGCTTAAAGGTGTTAAATCAAACAGATAAATCTTTACACTGATTCTTTCCATGTAACACTAAAGAGCAATTCTACGATTCCCTGAATAATACAACAATTACCCCTCAGTTCCAAACACGTTGGGGTTGTCTATACGGATCTCATTTCTTCATTTTAAGCTAATATCTTATCATCATTATAATATAATTCCCAGAATAATGGTTGACAAAAATCTTATCAAAAGATTACCTTATATTTGACCAAAATATCATCCATAACCCCAGATAAAGCTAAGACAATATATTTAAGGGCTGCACGTGCACGAGCAAATGAGTGGTGGGCACCCTGATACACATTTTTGCCAAAGGTAAGTATCCATAAAAACATATATAATGAAAATGGGCTCTCAACAGCAAGAATATGGTCAGATATGGTACCAACAGTTGGAAATGATCTTTGCTAAATATGAAATATCAAATGGTTACAGCACAAGAAAAGATAAAACTGAATCATGACCAGTAGGACTGCCTTGTGGTACTATTACTACACTACTGTCATATATCAGCTATGACTTCTCTGTATTACATTGGTAATTAGTGTCAATGTTATCAAGATTTAGAGCATCCACCAGTAAAATACTGCAGTCAAAGGCCACCTTAAATCTCTTTGACTTGATTTGCCACCCAACATGTTTATTAGACCAATGTTGATTGTCTTCTTCAAACTCAAGGATACAGTAGATGAGACTTCTGCATAGAATGGGGATTCTTCTCTGTCCCTACACAATCTTTCCAAGACCTGGCATAGAGTCGGGTGTTGAATTTCAAAGGGTTCAAGGTATAAAACAGATCCTGTTCAAGTAAGTCCGTTCGGATGATGTTGACTACCATGCTTCATATCTTTTACCAAGAAGCATTGTCTTCAAATATCTGTACTATGAGATCCTACAGAATTTGTACTCTTTATCTGAAGTTGCACTCACCAATGAAACATTCATCTTCCCAGTTGCAAATTTCCACTAAATCTACTTTTCTAGGCTTTCACAAAGAGATGAGAAATTACTTAGGAATTTTGTTGCTGCATTAGGTACTGCACCAATATTCTCTCCATCATTCCTTGGGTTATTAAATGGTTAAAAAGGTTCATTGTCCACAAGCAAGTGTTTACTGGTCAATCAGACAGTAAAATGAAAGAAAAATAAAAAAACACACCTGGATTACAGGCAAAAGGTCCTCCAAAAGCTCAAGTGCTAAGTCAATCTGTATTAAAAGAAATCTAAGAAGAAAATTTTCACAAGGTTGCAAAGTAAAACCTGAACTCTAGTACAGCCCACACAGCAAAAACTAAGAAGTTCTGAATAACCTTTGCTATCACTTGAGGCATCCATGAAGCCAAAACACCAGAGCAAAGATCAATGAGCACACATGCAGCCCTCCCCTGCCAGTAAGTGTCGAATAGATTTCAGTAAAGAGAACCAACTTCAGAACAAGAAAGAACAGAATTACATACAAATGTAAAATATTTTTTTAAGTTCATTTGTAACATCATCTTGGATTGTCAATCTTTCCTAGCTCTATGTTTAATTAAAATAACTGCATAGGAACCATGTTGAGCACAGTAACCAAACAGCAAAGTAGATAACGGGTTCATCTTCCCAGATAAAATTCACAGGTATTGAAACAAAGGACAAATACACTTGGTTGATCTTGCCAGATAAAAACTCAACAATAAACAAACCAAAGACTGAGAAAGACAAATGAATATTGATCAGCATTAAACAAAGTGCAGATGTTGACAGAAGGAAACCTTAAAGGAAGTGAGAAAACCTACATTTGATGGTGAAAATGATGATAAGTAACCTGCACAGGCACGAAGCAGAGGACGATAAACTGATGAAGACAAAGTCCCAACAATCTGCACAATAGCAACCGTAATGACACTATGGTCCTAGATTTTTAAAAGAACACCAAAAGAAATTTATGAAAAGATCATAGAACAACCTGGGACAGGGCTTTCTGTACAAAAGGTTGTTTCCACAGAGACAAATCTTCATCAATTGGGTCACTATTGTGGATACTAGGACGAAGTGCTACAGGTCATAGAAAAGCAAGAGAAAATAAGAAAAGGCAAAAGAACAAATAAATTAACTTGTAATGGAATAGGCGGGTAAGAGACACATCTTATATAGAGTAAGTCACTAGAATTTCATCAGCAAAGTTGTGGTAACATTAGTAGCAGGAAGAATGATCAGAATACTAGCTAAAAGAAATGATACTGCCAAAACAGTCACAAAACGAGATACTGTGTTGCCAAAAGGTCACCAGAAAGAGAAGCGGTTATGCAGAACATTCAATAGAAAGATACCGGAAACAATCACTGGAAAGAGGAGTTGGGCTGCCAGAGCAATTACCAAAGGCGGCAAGATTAATAAGACTACAAAATAAAGAAAACTTAGGTCGGCCAAACAGCAGAAGTTTGTGTACTAGTAAGCGGAAGCCATTTTAATCTTCACCAAGATCGTAGAGACAACTCGTATCGAGTGAAAAATAAGAGAAGGAAAATGAATGTAAAAGATGATGATAATGGAATACAAGATACAATAAATATATGTTAGCTGACAACAGCCTAATTTAATGTTAAGGCTGACAGTCTAATTAACTAATACTTTTATATTCTTAATATAAGCATAATGAATGCTCATCAGTTACTAAAATACTCAAACAGGGTTCAACATTCAAGGGTGAACCATCTAACTAAAAGACAGTTCTGACAGAGAGGAAAAAGAACTTCCATGAAACATTAAGGTCTCAAATTCTTTTTTATAATGATATATGAAAGATAATCAATTTTGCACAAATATAAATCAACGACGAAGACTATCAAGCTGTGATAAAGTAATTATGGAATCACAAAAGTGATATACCTGGAAGCAATGCTTGAATTAGGGGCAATGCCAACCAAAAATCAGAAGCATTATCTGCCAACTTGCTGCAGAGCAGGGGCTGTTAAAAATGAAATGTTGAATATCAAAAGAAGCAACATGTATTAGTACACATATGACTACGTTGGTTTGTCTGTAGCAGAAAGCTTTGGCTGTGATTGACCTGGGATGCACAAGCATATAGAACATGCAAAATCCCTTCTTCCACTAGCCCAATATCTAAAACATTAGTGAAAATGGAATCCCACATATATTCTGGTATCTTAAATTCATCTCCAAACAAATCTGAGTAATCAGCAAAAGAAGCAGGGGTGAAAGGCTCAGATTGCGATCCTTCATTAGGCACTGAAGTTGTAATTTCACTACATGAAAGTGAAGCTTCTGGCGGCTTCATAGGCTCAAGAAACTTCAAAAGAGTCCAAGAGGCCTAGATATAAGACAAAAACAGAAATTAGTGTAAAAGCAAAGACTACTTTTATTCTCAAGAAATTTCAAAGCACGCAGTTTTGAACTCTTCAACATTTTGGAAACAAAAATGGAAGAGGCACAAGGAAATATTTGTATCTAGTTGAATCTTGCTTTATGTTCTTTCTGCTGTGTCTTCTAATAACTGAGAGAAGTAAGGACAATCTTTTTTAATAGGGAGAAAGAGTAAGTGTATTACCACTCTGCAAATATTTCCCAGGTTAGAATCCTTGTAAGCTTTCCTCAGTAAAATGAAGATCGCATCCGGACGAAAAGCTGAGTAACAGGATGTAGGAAGAATGAAGGATGACATGTTGCGTGATCTCCTAGGCTGCCATGATAAAATATATCATTAGCCAGCAGCATTGCCATACAAGTAAGAAACATAACCACCTTGGTGACAACTGTGGCTAAATCCTACTGCATGGAAGTGACACTTGACTTGTTTCCAAAATGAGCCAAAAAATAGTACTTTATGAGATAATAGAGCACATTTAAAGACCCTCGTCAACCCAAGAAACATGCAAGAAAATATATGAAATAAAGCATAAAATAAATTCCTAAGCTGAGCCTGCAGAATAGAATTACAAAGGCTGGCAACGCTCTTTTCTAAATAGAGGTTAAGAAGATTTAAAAAAAAAGGACCCATAAAAATGAGACTTACATGCGCATAATACAAAGTTACAACCCGGTATACATCAAGTGTTGAGCCAGAAAGTGGAGTAAGCATAAATATGAAGGAAAACCTCCCCAAAATCCAAAGAATGCACCAAGTCTAGTTAGGTCAAACTGTCCCCCCACCCCACCCCACTGTTATAAGAGGCATTTGCACATCCAGGAAAAATAAACATTACAAGTATAAGGGACATTGATACAGTATACACTAGAGGAAAGGTGAATCATGTCAGAATATCGAGGCCAGCCAAATCTCTTCTGCCTTTCTACATAACTGCCATTGACAATGAGGAAGGCTAGCTAAGCGCTCCACTCCGGGAGAAGAGGGTTTATCATGTTCTGGCAAATGAGAAGGAACACATGCAAAATCTCCTCCTTGTGTTTGTTAAACCAACTATATGAAGGTGATCCTTTTTGCCCAGTGTACTTAATGGGAATTGGTCCATCATATGTTCAGCTTGTTTTCTTATCTCAATAAAATTAGGCTAGATATTAACAGTCAGGGTAGTTTCAAAGAAGCAACAGACCATCCGCATCCTAAAGAACAGTTTCCAGTCAAGAGCACAAGGAGGAAAAGTACTACTCATCTACTGCCTCTGTCCCAATTTATGCGACACTCCTTGCTTTTAGTTAGTCCCAGAAAAATGAAATTTCTATATTCATAGCAATTTACTCCCTCAGTCCACTATTAGTTGTCCACTATACAAAAAATAGATGTCCATTATCTTGTTTAAAAAAATCAAGAGATAATTCACCACTTAGTTTCAAACTTAACCTTTCCCAAAGCATTGAATTTATTATATTCAAAGGTGATATAGTTAACTCTTCCTTTTAAGTTAGAAGTAAGGTCTATTATGCACTACCTCCCCAGACCCCATTTGTGGGAGTACACTAGGCATATTGGTGGTTATTGTAAAGGGTGATATACTTAAATTGCCATTCTATTTATTACTCCTTAGGGGTGTGCCAAGTCAATATTGGACAAATAAAAAATGGATAGACGGAGTAACTTTAAAATGTTCATTGTACCCTTTTATTTTTTTGACAAAAGGTACTGTTGTATTTCTCATCATTAAGGGATGTTGGCCACCTTCAAAAATTGTTAAATGTTCATTGTACCCTTAATGAGGTGATTTATAGCCACAAAATGTCTAATTTAATTAAAACCACAAGTTCAAAAGTCTTGTGTTTTTAAATTTCATCTGAGTCAATCACCATCGCAATATCTGGAAGGAGGAGGGAATACTATTTTTCTTTCCAGAGGAGAGAGTTACTTGCTAACTGTTATGAGGTAAAATTTCACGAACTGAATAACAAGAAAAGCAGAGGAGCAGTACCCTATGCATACCTCAAAATTTGATGATACAGTCAAAGCTATTACAGATTGACCGTTTCTTGAAGCTTCAGATTCTGAAATACTGCCTACCGACCTGGCTGTTTCCCTGCTTAAGCAGGTAAATAATATTGAACGAATCAATTCGTACCTCAAGGCATGAAGCATGTACAGTACTCACATCTAATACTAAAGCAATTAATATTCTTTAACTGAAATCAAGGTAGGGAACCATCTGGAAGAGGCTCAATATAAAATTACCAAGAGCCAATGGCACCCGAAAAATGTGGGCAACCCACAATAAGAGCTTTTACCCAAAGGAATAAGCGATCCCCTTCCAATAATTAGTAGCAGCATTATAGAAGTTACCACAGGGTTCATAAAAATGTAAACTTCATACAAGATTATGTCTATGGAAGGGTCGGCAAGGTTAAGGCTTCATTCACACGCTTCTCTCACATTATGACTTCATATCAGTTTTATTCTCCATTTTCATTTTTTTTAAAGTGGTAAAATTGTATTCCTAGGCATTAAGGATATGCTGGCACCTCCAGAAAGAGTAGCAATTATAGACTTACTATCAAATCTATAATCTGATCTATATCTTATATGCAAAGTTTTTTCCACCAAAAAAGTAAAGATACAATACAATTCTGTTTAACTTTGTGTATGGAATTGAATCTATCTTCCAAACACCTCCCATTTCTTTCCCCCTATGCTGACCACCATATACATGAACCTCCACCATCTCTTTGGGCTTTTACTGCCTCCCCTCCCAATCCAACAGCTCAAGAGGTCTGATGTATGTTCCAGAATTGTCCAGCTCATGCTTGTAATGTTGATGAACGATTCCATAGTTGAGCAGTGAACTTGCAGTGTAAAATAGGGGTGTATTTGTTTCTGCCTGTCATGTTACACAGGAAACACCTAGGAACCAACTGGCTGCCCTTCTTCTGTAGGACTTCTTGTTTTAGGCATGCTCTCTTTATCACTAGCCAAGTGAAATATTTCGCCTTTGTTGGGCTGTCACTCTTCCAGAAATAGCTCCAATGATATTTTGATCCCAGCCAGCACCTGCAAGCCTTTTTTGTATGCATTACTAACTAAAAGAACTCCATCCTTGCTATGCTTCCACAAGGCTTGTCTGGGGTTGTGATTATGTTCAATCTACCTAGTTTTCCTAGTAAAGCTACTATCTTCTAAATGATAGTGTTCTATCCCTATTGTGTCCAACAATCACATACTCTAGCATCAGGATTTTCACAAATTAGGAATAGGTCGGGAAAAAGTCTCTGAGAGAGGTTTGATCTATCCAACCATCCTTGCAAAATCTAGTTTTGTTACCATTTCCCACCTTGATAAATATATTTTCTTCCAGATGGAGCTGCAAGTTTCCATATCGACACACCATATGGTTCAGAGACATTTTCTATACACCAGGGACTCAGGTAACCATACGTTGCTATTGTAACCTCCTTCCAAAGAGCTAACACCCCTGTGCCCAATGTAACTCCACAGCCACTTCATCAGTAGGCTCTCAGTTTGTAATCTCACGTTTCTAATCTCCAAACTACTTTGTCTTTGTTGAGCAGTACAATCTTCCAAATTACCAAGTTGTAACCTTTCCTTTATTTCCTAGCCATAAGAAATTCCTCCTTAGCTTGTCCAGTTTTTTCACCACTTTTGCTAGGATTGAGAATAAGGACATCATATAAGTGGACAGAGAATCTAGTACAAAATTGATGAGGATGAATATTCCACCTAGAGACAGGTATTGCGTCTTCCATCTAGTTAAGCTTCTTTCAGTTTTCTCCAGAATACCAGTCCATATTTCCATTCCTTATGTTTGTTGCCCAAAGGCATGCCCAAGTAGGTGGTAGGCATTTGATCAGCTCTGCATCCCAATATGCCTGCCAGTTACGGAATCTAGGGAACCTTATTACAGGGAAAAGACTGTTTTTCCACCCAATTTACTCTCAGCTCTGAAACAGCTTCAAACAAAACCAGGATAACTCTAATGAAGCTAATATGTTCTACTATATTCTCACAGAAGATGATAGTGTCATCTACATAAAGCATATGACTGACTTCTTTTTCTTCTCCCATTCTTTCTCCAGCGAAAACCTCTTATCCACCTGTCAAAACCTTCCATTGCCAAGATGAACAGAAAAGGGGAGAGGGGATCACCCTGTCTCAACCCCCTTTCTGATGCAAAAGAAAAAATAAAAAACACAAGTTCTCCTAACATGACTTTTTTTTCCATCCACTTCAACCATCTACTACCAAATCTCATCTGACTGAAAGTATCCAGAAGGAAGGACAAATTCACATGGTCATAAGCTTTCTGACTATCCAGTTTGCACATTATGCCAGGAGTTCCCCCTTTCATTCTTGAGTCAATGCATTCACCGACTATAAGTGTTGCATCGATTATTTGCTTTCCCTTTACAAATGTCATTTGATGCTTGTTGATCAATTTATACAATCATTTTAGTCTTTCTGTCATCAGTCTAGCAATGATCTTGTACACTCCCTTACCAAGTTGATTGGTCTGAAGCCCTTCAATTGTAAAGCTCCTAACTTCTTTGGGATTAAGGCACTAAAAGTTGCACTGAAGCTCTTCTAAGAAGCCTAATTGGAGTGGAAAAAACTAAATAGTATTAATGATATCTGTATTGCCTCGCAACTCCCGTGCAAAGACCCGAACCGTCCTCCATATGTGTATAAGCTCAATTTTGATGATTTCTAGGTTGTACGTATAAGCTAAGGTCATTTTCTAAGTATTTGAGGTGTATCGGATGTGGTTTAGGGTCATAGGAACCTCAAAAACCAAGCCAAGTTCAAAACATTTCTATCGGCTAAGTTTCGCATGAGTTCATACAAGGGTCAACTTCAAATGGCCCCCATCTCTCACCACATAAAAAAATAAGTGACTCGTAACCTATCAAATTAAAGGTCTTTGAGTCTTCTTTCCAAAGCCAAGTTTTCCTCATTTGGAGTTCGGAATAAAAAGTTATGGTCATTTTACTGAAGCAAGTCCAAACTGGATAATTAGGCGGGTTAATGATCAATTTAGCAACTTGCTGAATGGGTTTGGCGCATCGCCAATTGAGTTCGCTGATTGGACCCGAAAACCTCCACAAACTGTGATTTTAGGCAATCTAAAGCTCCCATTCGGCGACTCGCCAAATGGATCAGTGATGGGACCTCCATGTCACCGATTTGGCTAAAGAAACTCATTAAAAGATTGAATTTTTCGATTTTTATGATTTCCTTACATGACTAGAAGCGTATTTTTGACCTTTTGCCCTCAATTGACTTCTCTAAGTTAATTTATAGCCTAATAACCTCCCTAGTCATGCTCAATCCTCAGAAAATTCAAATCCACACATTTTAAGTTCTCCTGAGGAAGAAGGCAATGTTCTTCACCGTCAAGCCTCAGTTCAAAGTATCAAGCCAGTGTTTTTCTTTCATGTATGTAATGCTTAAATGGTGAGTATCCTTTCACTCTCATGCCTAAAGTATTCTGATTTTCTCATGAATTCTTCAAGATTTCTATAAATTAAACCTAGGGCTTTTATGAAATTGTGATATCTCTTCATTAATTCATGTTTTCATGGTTACACTTCAGTCTTAAAATCTCCCTTTTTTTTTTTTTGAAATTGGTAATGTTGTATTCTTCAGCATTAAGGATATGCTGGAGACCTTCAAAAGAGGAACAAAAAAGAGAATTGAGGCAAAACTACTTACAAAGAGCCTAACAAGTCTACAAGCTCTAATTCCTCTATATTTGCTTCTTTACACCAAAAAAAAAAGAAAGATCCAATACAATTCCATTTAACACTATCAATGGAATTGGACTTATCTTCAAAACATCTGCTATTTCTCTCTCTCCACACAGTCCACCAGATGCAATGTAGAATGATTTTTCACCATCTCTTCTGGCTCTTGCTTCCACTTCTTCTAATCCAGCAACTCAGCAGATCGGCAGTGTGCTCAGGCATGATCCATTTCATGTTTGTGAGAGTAAGAAACAAATTCCACGACTGAGCAGTGAATTTACAATGCAAAAAAAGATGACTATTTGTCTCGTCTATTTCCCCGCAAAGTTGACACCTGGATACTATTATTCTCCCTTTTTTCTTCAAAACGTCATGTGTCAGACAAGCTCTTCTCACAACCAGCCATCTGAAGCATTTTACTTTTGTTGGTGCAATGTTTTTCCAGACATTTTTACATAACCCTTGTTGTCTTCTATTTTGTTGTGTATTCGCTATTTCATAGACTCTTTTAACAGAGAAAATCCAATCCTTTTTGTGCTTCCAACTCATAGAGTCTGGAACTGAAGTAGTTCCTGCGAAGTCCCCTATTTCATGGAGTAGGTTGGCCACTCTTTCCACTTCCCATTCATTTAAAGAGTCTCCTAAAACATAAATCCCATCCCTGCTCAGTCCAGCACTCTTTGACAGTTGCTTCTGGGTTGTTATAAATGGTGAACATATCCGGAAAAATATCTTTCAAGGGGGTCTGGTTGTTCCATGCATCACTCCAGAAATTTGTTTTTCTCCCATCTCCCACTTTGATTACGATGTTCTCTTTTAGCATCGGCCATAGATCTCTCATAGTTCACCATACCCCAACTCGATAAGGTAAAGAGCTTTCATTACTACACCAAGGGTTGTTCTCACCATATTTGCACTTAATTACATCTTTCCATAAAGCTTATTTTTCATCATTATATTTCCAAAGCCATTTCATCAGAAAGCTATCATTTTGTTTCTTTAGGCTTCTGATGCCCAAACCTCCCAAGTATTTATTGTTCAGTGTAGTATCCCATTTCACCAAGTTGTATCCATTGTTCTTCTTGCAACCATGCCAAAGGAAATTCCTTCTAAGTTTGTCCAGTTTTTTCGAAACCTTCTGGGCAAGGGGAAACAAAGACATTACATAAGTTGGCAGAGAATCAAGGACTGATTTTATGAGGGTGAGTCTTCCTCCTAGTGATAAGTATTGGGTTTTCCACCTTGTCAATCTTTTTTCTGCCTTCTCTATTATGCCATCCCATATCATTATCTCTTTATGTTGGTAGCCAAGAGGCATGCCCAAGTAAATTGTAGGTATAAGTTTCACTTTGCATCCTAATATATCTGCCAAACTTTGGATGTTTACCACCTCCTTAATTGGAAAAAGATTGTTCTTTCCCCAATTTACTTTCAGGCCAGAAGTGGATTCAAAGAATAGAAGTAACAATCTAATAAGACTTACTTGTTCCTCAATAGGTTCACAAAATAGCACGGTATCATCTACATAAAGTAGATGACATATTTCGTTGTATTGGCCTCTAACATCTCCTATTTGAAAGCCACTTATCCTTCTGTCTTGCATTGCTCGCCTCATCATACTATCAAACCCTTCCATTGCCAACACAAAAAGAAAGGGGGATAGCGGGTCTCCCTGTCTAAGACCTCTACCAGAAGGGAAAAACCAATTGGTTCACCATTCACCAAAATGGAAATTTGACTGTAGTGATGCAAAAACTGATCCAGCCCAACCATTTTTCTCCGAATCCCATTTGTCTGAGTATGCTCATCAAGAAATTCTAATTAACATGGTCATAAGCCTTTTCTATGTCTAGCTTACACATGATACCTGGATTATCTCCTTTCATCTTGGAGTCCACACACTCACTAGCAATGAGTGTGGCATCCATAATCTGCCTCCCTTTTATGAATGCCATTTGATGTTTGTCGACTAGCCTATCCACCACCTTTTTCAACCTTTCAGTCAATAGCTTTGCTATCACCTTGTATATGCCCGTGATCAGACTTATTGGTCTGAAATCCTTTAGTTCTGATGCCCCTGCTTTCTTCGAGATGAGAGCCACATAAGTTGCATTGAAGCTTTTCTCAGTCCTCTGATTAACATAAAAGTCATGTAAATTGTTCTGAATATCCTCCTTAAGCAGATCCCAAAAAGCAAGATAAAAAAAGACATTGGAAAGCCATATGGTCCAGGAGCCTTTTCCATTGCACATAGCTTGATACTGTCCAGTATTTCTGTTTCTTCAAAATGCCTTTGTAGACACTCTTGTTCGGGATTGTCAAGAATTGATTCTGGCCTCCACGCTTCAGACTCCTTGTAAAGATTCTGGTAAAAGCTTTGAATGGCCTCCTTAATTTCTACTGGATCACTGATGTTATTGTCACCCACTGTCAAGTTGTTAATGGAATTAAACCTTTTACGTGTTGTGGCTATTCTGTGGAAGTACTTGGTATTTTTATCTCCATGTTTCAGCCATTGTATTCTTGATCTTTGCCTCCATCCTATCTCTTCTAGCCACCTCCTCAAAATCTAGAGCCAAGTTGGCTTTTTGAAGCATTTCATCATCTGTAAGATTTCATTGCTCCTGGACAGCCTCCAAATTTGCAATTTGGTTGATGATATCCTCCTTTTGTTGTTTCTAGTTGCCCCTGTTGGTTTTACTCCACTCTTTCAATTTTGTTTTTAGCAATTTCAACTTTTGTACTAGAATGTAACCAGGTCTGCCACTGACATTGAAAGAGTTCCACCACATTCTCACCTTCTCCTTGAACCCCTCAACTCCCATCCACCAATTTTCAAACTTGAAGTAAGATTTCGTGAGATTCATACTACCACAAGTCAACAAAACTGGATTATGATCTGATGCTAGTCTTGGGAGAATTTCTTGTTTGATGTTGACAAATTGTTCCTCCTATTGAGAGGATAAAAGGGATCTATCAATCCTTGAGGTTGTTCTTTGGTCTTCCCCTCTTCTCCACGTGTAAGACCCTTTAAATAAAAGAGGATCTATGAGCTCAAGCTCCTCAATGCAATCGGAGAATTTTGTCATGGCACCATTAATTCTGAGGGTATTAGGAAACAGCCTCTCTACTTCTATGAAGTAGCGGTAAGGTCTGCGTACGATCTTCCCTCCCCAGACC
>JAOTQJ010000001.1:20429600-20446954 GCA_025642045.1 Solanum sejunctum | reverse complement strand
TACACTGATCTCCCTTCTCTACTAGCTCGCCCTCCCAAATCCTCTTATCCCAAAGAATGATGATCCCTCCACTGCTGTCATTTGCTTCCAAGTGAATTTCACCGCCCACCTATTACCCCATATGCTCAGAAGTAGGACGCTGACATTGTCTTCTAGCTTGGTTTCCACCAATATATAAACATCTGCCCCCCATTGATTTAACACGTTTCTAACTACTCCCCTTTTTCTGTTATCATTTAGCCCCCTCAAATTCCAAGTCATTATTTTGACCATCATTATTCCACAATGTGTAAATTTCTCCCTCTCATCCTAGGCTCTCCATCTTTGAATTTCATATCAAAGATTAAATTCTTCACTGATTTAGTATGATTTCTATGACTCATTAGATATTAATGGCTTTTAAGCATGCACGCAATTATGATATGAACTTCAATCTTAAAGCAAGTTAACATATGATACAATTTGAGTTTAGTCTCACATTATGATTCAATGAATAGATGATCTCATATCTATGAGCATTATATGTATGTATGTCATAGTTGGGAGGATTATTTAATACTGAGAGGACATAGGTTTAGACATCCCATAACTACGTACCACCGTAGGTTTGAGTATACCGCTTTGTCGGACAACTCCATAGAGCCCTGAGAGGCAATTTAGTGAATCTACATAGATATGATATGGTTCTATACTCTGGCATGGTATAGAGTAGCCCTTCCAATTGAAATTATAAGTTAGTATCACGAGCTCACTTAATGTATGTCGATTATAAGAAACTCCTTCAATTCTCATTATATAATTAATCTAGTTGTTTGTCATTAAAGAATACAAAAGAAAAAAATTTCAAATTTACAAGATCAATCTACATCTTTTTATGATGTGCTCTCAAGTCACTACGATCTTTTCTAAGTGCGTTATTTATGAATATGGTTATGCAGTGCTACTGATTTTTAACTTATCCATGTAATCTACAAATGTTTTCTCCCAGTCCCTTTTACTATAACTGTGATTTATTTTTATTTTTATTTTTTTTGAGAAGGTAACATTTGTGTATATTGATAAGTCAGTACAAGGGTTGCACTAAAAACATATTTACAACAAAATAGAAAAGACATGGCTGACTCAAGTTCTAACAAGATCCTAGCATGTCTATGATTGAGTCAGTGTCCTCTAGGATGTCTATAACTGTATTTTCCTTCCTCACTGCTCATTCATATGTTATTTTATCCAAGTATATTGGTGCCCCTTACATACTAAGTACATTTCACGTGCTAACGCACACTTTTCTTTGTGCTACGATATCGATGTTGGTGCCCATTCTCAGACTCATCGCTAGCAAGGATTGTAGATTTCCAATCAGCAGTTGGTAAGTCCTTGTTAGAGAGCTTTATGGAGTAATTCAGTTAGTACTTTGTTTAGTATTGGTAGTCGGAAGTCATGTCCCGACAGGCTTATTCTTTGATTTAGACACTAGCGGCTTGTTTCACACATTAGTCTTCTTTTAGTCATCATGAATCTCTTACATTCTTAATCCGACCTTTGATGGATATATTTTAGCTTCCGATTTAGTTATTTTGTGTTATACTTAATATGTATGCCAGGGGTTAGCTTGGAGTCACTCGCGGTTTCAGGAACTCTGTCCCAGCCAAGGTGTAGACTTGGGTCATGACAATATCTCTCTGGCTAGAATAAAGTAAATAAAGGCACTGTATCTTAATCTTCAAGTTGTTGCTCTTTTTTTTGGGATAATTAGTACTGTTGTATTCTTCAGCATTGAGGAATGTTGTCCACCTCCAAAAAAATTACATGGTAGTAAGGTTAGACTTTAAGCTTTACAGAGCACCTAAGAAATCTACCAGCTCATCTACTTCTCTATACAATTTTCCCTTTGCACCATGAGAATAAAAACACTAGACAACTCCATTTCGCATCATGTATGGACTTGAACTTGTCTTTAAAACATCTCCAATTTCTTTCTTTCTATACTGTCCACCATACACATGAAGGAATTATCCTCCACCATTTTATCTGGCTCTTGCTACCCCCTCTTTTCATCCAGCAGCTCATCAATTCAGCAGTATGCTCAGGCATTGTGCATTCAATCTTTGTGAGGCCAAGGAACAGGTTCCACAGTTGTGAAGTAAACTTGCAATGTAAAAGAAAGATAGTCGTTTGTCTTCCCAGTCTCATTGTACAAAAAAAATCTTGTCACTACTATTCTCCCCTTCATGCTCTCCTCATTACAAGCCAAGTGAAGCATTTAACCTTGGTGGGAGCCATCTCTTCCAGATGCTCTTCTAGATACTTGAGCACTTACTTTGCATCACACTATTATCCCCCTTGTACATTTTATTCACAGAGAAAATGCCATCCCTGAAAGATTCCTCCTTAGTGTGTCAGATTGCATATTGGTGCCAGGAAAATTTTCCACTTCACTCAACAAAGTTGTCACCCCATCAACTTCCTAGTCATTTAGATGCCTTCTAAAATTAAGATTCCACCCTAGGTTTAACCAACTCTTGGGTATGGTTGCTTCAGGATTACTACTCAGCATCATAAGATCAGGATAAGCTTCCTGTAAAGGAGCTTGCCCTATCCAAATATCCTTCCAAAACAGGGTATTGATGCCATCTCTAACCCTGATTCTGGAGTTTCTCCTGTAGCTTTTGGCCATAACGATCTGATAGTCCTCCAAACCCCCATCCCATAAGTGTCACCATATTGGAGCACCATGGACTGAATTGGCCAAACTTGTGGGAAATGACCTCCTTCCATAGAGTAGATTCTTCTGCACTAAATCTCCATAACCATTTCAATAGTAGACTATTATTCTGGATCCTCAGGTTTCTGATACCAAGGCCCCCGTGATCCTTGCTCTGTTGTACTACCTCCCATTTGACCAGATTATATCCCCCCCCCCCTTTTTCCTTGTCTCCTTTCCATAGGAAATGTCTTCTCAACTTGTTTAGCTTCTTAATCACACTTGCAGGTATAGGGAATAGCGACATCACATAGGTGGGCAGAGAGTCCAACACTAAAAGTTGTTGCTCTTTTTGCCTTCAAAAAAGCTGGTATTTCTTATCTTTGAAAGTGTCCACCCGACACAAGTTGGGATGTAACTCCTCCAACTTTACTTTAAGCATTTTCAGCTTCTCAGCCAAAATGTAACCTGGTCAGCCATTCACACAAAAAGACTCCCACCATTCTTTTACTTTCTCTTTAAAACCCTCCACTTCTAACCACCATGTTTCAAATTTAAAGTAAGACTCTTACACACTTCATTTCCATAGGTCAGAACAAGAGGATTGTGGTCAGAAGCTATTTTGGTAAGATTACTCTGTATGATGAGAGTAAAAGTTCCCCCCTACTCTGGACAGTGGAAAATATTTCAAATCTAGAAGCACAATTGTGATTCCCCCCCCCCCCCCCCCCCTTTTCTCCAAGTAAAGGATCCTCCAAACAAGGAGGATCCACCCGCTCCAATTCTTCAATACAGGATAAAAACTATGCAATGGCACCAGTCAGTTAGACACACACACAACACTTATCTTTGATTAGGAAAGTAAATATTCTGAACTTAATAAAAGATCAAGCAATTTGTTAAAGCTTTTCTTTCCCCTAAAAATTATGCGTCCAGCCTATGCAAGAACTTGTCATCCCAGTATTAATTTTATTTTTTTAATGAAGTAAAAGTTTTCATTGTTGGCATCAGGGAGATGCAAATAAGTTACTAAAAGAGTAATAGCAAAAATAACTAAGAAGCTCCATTACAAGCATTGCAGTCATTATACTAAAGACAAAGAGCTAGCAAAGTTCAAAAAGGTATCTCGATAATCTATAGGGGACAAAATAAACCAAGATATACGTTCAAAACCCCTTGCCAGCGAACGCAAAGGGTTTGTCTTCTGGGTCGAACTCGCCGCACCAGACTTGCCTAATGTGGATTACCTCTCCTGTGTGGTTTGTAAGCTATTGCATAGGAGGGGGGATTTTACCCTATGCGCACCCAAAAGGATAGCAGTTGTGGGTTTCCCTAGTCATCAAAAAATAAAACAAAAACACGAGGTATACAGATACACAAGGCATTTAGCTCTTAGAGATTGAAAGGTAGTTGATATCCGATCATGGTATCATATATTTCTCTCATTCTATATACTCCAATAAATAGTTGTTGGTATCATATTCCATATTATCTTGATGGGGCTATCAACTTTCCATTTGCTCCAGCTTTAAATGCATTTTTGATGTTTTGTGGCAGGACGCATTTGAGCACAAAAAGTGTTATAAACATGCTCCATAGATCCGAGGCCACTGGGCATTGTAGGAAAAGTATGTGTTTCTGTTTCCTTAGGCACATATAACATCTGTTGACCATCTGAAACTTCCTCTTTGCTAGGTTATCTTGTGTCAAACATGCTTCATGCATGGCTGTCCACCTGAAGCAACTTATCTTGGGGAGAGGGGATTTGCTTTTACATATAAGATTCCATAACCAACTCTCTATGATTGGCCAAGTGGACCTAGAAGTTCGTAGGCTGCCTTCACCATGGTATTAATACAATTCCTGAATATTAGGCATCCCCACACTTTGACCTTTCTATTAGCCAAGGCAACTCCAATCATCATTACAAGTGAGCTTAATAGTAACTTTCTAAACCCGGCAAGAACGCCTCCAAACAATAGTTGTCCTGTATCACAATAATAACTTTTTGTACTAAAACAGAAGCAATGATAATTTACTAGACCGAAAAATTGGATATCTTGCTTCTCATTATGTTAGTGTGTTTCTAAGAACTAGGAATGAAGCCTTAACCAATTTGATCTCTCAAGCAAATTATACATCCCCAGAATCCAAGAGAATAAAATCTTTCAAGGGAAAAGAATAAAAAATATTCCATTGTCACTGTGAAGAAGATAGCTAATAATCAAGTAATATCTTTGATAAAATCCAATACAGACCAATTTGTGGATCTATTAGCGAGAAAACTTGAAATCAGGGATACCAACCTTTCCTTTACAATATGAAGAATTGGGTAAAGGGGACCAGCAATCATTGCAAGAAAACGTGTAGCACATTCTGCAGCATCTGAAAAGCTGTTAAGATCAGCCTGCACGAATATAACAGAATTCTCAACAGAACCACGTAATCCCCCAAAACAGCACTACCAGCTCACCATTTCATGTTTCAGAATAAAAAGATACTCCTATTTCTACACTTCAGCTTAAAGAAATACCTCTAGTTGGGGAAGGAACACTCCCAGCCGGTTTGTGATATCTTGAAGCAGCTATAAAACCGAAGGTTAGACAAAAGAGCTAAAACATTTTGAAACACACTTGCATACATCTAAAACAAGCAACATATCACTGCTATTACGACAGCAAAATCCAATAAGTTTTATCATTGACAAAAAAGATAAGACTTAAAGGAATGATGCGCCACAGCACATTTATCTGACCATGACAATGGAGAAGGCTCACATATGCATCTTACAATTATTGTGCAACAGAAGTTCAGCAATAGCAGTATCTTCTACCTGAAGATGCATATCATTATCCTCCTGCTTGCTTGATATTATGTGGGGTAGCAAGTAGTTGACGATCGGTTGAAACTCTGGTTCAAGACCAGTAATTGTTATACCAATCAACTGCACAGCAGAAAAGAGGGAATAAGTGATGAGACTAGAGCCCGAAACTTAACTAGCGCCAGCAATAGCAGCAAGCAACCAACAAATTAGAACAAAGATCAAGTGAGCAGAAGTCGAGCCCAGCTCTTTGAACAATATCTTAGTTTCCATTGTTTCTTTGTGCCGCATCTAAGGTAGACAGTAGAACGGATTATAAAGTGATATTTTACCTGATTCTATAGAAGCTATAAATGCAATCTGTGTCCAACCTAGTTAAAGAAAGGATAGCAGAGATAGTAATGAAAGGAAACGAAGAAATGGAACTTTGCATAAAGTCCAGATAGCTGGGGATAGGATTTCCACAATAGAGTCGATATGATTTGTTTCTCATAAATAGCAGCCCAATTTGTTCTTTTCTTCTATTTCCTTCTGAGTTTCTCTTTTTCTAAATCAGCTCTTTGTTGGAGCACAAATGAGCATATCCTTCCCTGACAGTGAAAGCTCCATCAATAGAATCCCCACCACCACCCCCAGAGTAAGCTACCTTTAATTTTTTTAGCAAATATATCCCAGTAGTTCAGTCACCTCCCAACCTTGAAAGTCCCTTCTGAAGAGCAGGTCCCAAGTGTAATACAGGAGAGCTTTTGAGGTTGTATAGATGAATTTTGTACAATTAAAGGAGCCTTCTTTTTCTTTTTCTTTTTTTTTTTCCGATAAGGTAGTGGTAAGGTCTGGGCACATTCTACCCTCCCCAAACCCCACTTGTGGGATTCCACTGGGTATGTTGTTTAGGTACCAATTTGTCTCATAAACCAGTACTTAGGTAATACTGAAAACCACTTTGAAAATTCATGTCTCAAAGCCACTTGTCCTTACAGAATATAACTTTGAGCCACTCCCCAATCTTACTTCGAGTTGAGCTATAAGTCAACCAGAATTTTGACATGCTTCCTAAGACCTGTCCCATGAGGTGAGTTGCTTTGAGTTGAACACAAGTTATTCTTCTCCCTCTATTTTGCAGTTATCACATCTTTCCAAAGATTTGTTTTGTCCATATTGTATCATTGATGTCATTTCATTAGCATGTTCTTGTTTCTTTGGCAAGTGAAAAAAGGAGTATGAAATATGTTGGAACTACCGTCCAACACACTATTTATCAATGGTAACCTGCCCCCTAAAAAAGGTATTGCATCTGCCTGGAAGATAACCTTTTTCTCAAACTTCTCAATTACTCCATTCCAAATTACATGGGACTTTTATTTTGCACCACAAGGTAGGCCAAGATATGAAGAACGGAAGGATACCACATTACAGCACATCAACCCAGCAAACTCCAATTTAGGGACTGCATTTACTAGGAAAAAGTGTTGTTCAGCTCCATATAAAATGAGATGCCATCAGTACATAGCAAATGAGATACAGATATAGAGTTCCCACTTACATTTCCCATCTTAAAACCCTCCCGGCAGTGTAATTGAGTAGCTTAATTAAGAATTTTGTTAAGACCTTCCATAGCTAAAATAAAAAGGAACGAGGGATCTCCCTGCCTGAGACCTTTCTGGGGAAAGGAAAAACTAGTTGGTCCTCCATTAATCAAAATTGAGTACTTAAAACAGTAGTGATAGAGAACTTGATCCACCTAATCCAGACTTCCCCATACCCTGACATGACCAGTCTAACTGGTCAAAGGCTTTCTCGATGTCAAGCTTGAAAATAAGGGCAGGCTGTCCAGATTTCAACCTCCAAACACTTAATTGCCCATTCCGGAAGTGGTTATGGAGAGATGGATTCAGTCATTCAGGAGGGCATAATGGAAACCCTAATATGTGACAAATTTTGATTCGATAAAAGGGGTGACTATGATTAGATTCTACAGAACCAATTTATGGAGGTATATAGTGAAGTTCCTAGTTAGTTTCCCCAATTTTCAAGTTCAACGTGAACAACAGGGACTCCTTTTTGGGATCACTGGAGATGTGAAAGAGTGTTTTGAAAGTAACGCCCATTAGCTTTCTAATTCTTATGACCGAGAATTCCGTTTGAGGCCATGTGGCAAACCTTTAACACCAACAGCTGCTCAACTCTTCTCCACTTAAATACCTAGCTTAGTTTGCATAGAGCAGGCCATAAACCTGTGACCTTTTTTTTTTAATTAAGTCATAACCTGTGACCCAAGTCACAACCTCCGCCTTTGCCGCTTGAACCAAGCCTTGTGGACCAAGCTTTCCATATTACTGTCATAGGAAGCATTGGTTGCAAACATGACAGGCATACAGGAAACAATCTAAGCTGGGATTCAATCTTCAGCCAGAATTTCGATAACTGAAAGGGGGAAGCAGCGAAACACCTACCGTCTATGCCATTAAAATTGGAAATGGGAAATTTTACAAAGTATAAGAATTCACCCGAAAGATGCTCTACTAATACAAATATGAATATCTGTTGTCATAATGAACACGGAATATAGAAAAATCTTTAAATTACAGTCAAACTAATGTAGAACATAATCCAATAAGACCAGTCTTAATAAAATGAACATGGATTATCTTTCATATTTAAGTGAGTAATAAATAATTGGGTGACTTCAAGTTCCTAAATTTTTGGAGCAGGACTAAGACTATGGATTGTTACATTTATATAAACTGTCACAGAAAAAAAAGGGAATGAAAGGAGTCCAACACAGCAAAAGCATAATTAAACTCAAGACAATCTCCAAAGTAATTTACCTGTACAAAGAAAATTGCTATAGGGCTTCCTCGCAAGCAAGATATCCGAACATAACGGCACGGAGTATAGTTCATAGGGTACATCATGTCCCGTCGAGGGGCTTCACAGCGTGGGCGAACTTTTGGAAATGTCTCTGGCTATGAAGCACATGCAAGCAGATAATCAAGAAAACAGGCACAGTTAATCAAGTTCTCATGAAGAAAACCTGAAAGTTTTACAGCCATTGAAGTAAATTGCTGCTAGAAAATAAGAAAACAATAGGCTGTCAATAATTAACAAAAGAGGAAAAGGATAATATTTATTGAAAAACTTGACAAAAATATCCAACAAAGAGCAGAAAAGGTTGCATTATAAAATATAAAATATAAAATAACAAGTGAGGATGTAATAATTGCTGCATTCTCCGGTCCACAAATTTTAATAGAGAGTAAAAAGCAAGCTTAGATACTTGAGGTCAAGTAATTTCCACATGTTTTTCGTGCACTAGGCTCCAACTTACATTCAAGAACCTCCATAATAATTGAGAAGTCCCTGAGCGCCATTGGCACATGATTAGAAACTAGGTAGATAGTGGGCTTATCTCTCCACCCTTCTCCACTTATTTTGTGGCAGGGTTCGAATCTGTGATGTGTGCCTAACCAACACATCACACGACGTGCCCTTACCACTAAAACAAAGTCCTGGGAGCGCACCTTGATACTTATTTACATGACAACTTGATACATTATCGATTAGTAATACATTGTTAAAAGTGCAAGTACATATTATAGAAGTCATAAGTAACAGGGGCAACACCGGACCATAATGTAAAGAAAACTTAAATCTATAGGAACTCTGGATACTTCTACAAGCTACACAGAGAATTATTAAATGCTTTTTATTAGAATCAAGAAATCCATTAAGGTTAGTAGCACACGGTTCAAAACTCGATGGATAATGGGTCCGCTGCTCTACCCTTCCTGCTTAGATAACACGCTTCTGTCTGCAGCAGGATTCGAACCCATGACAAGTGCCTAGCCCATGCATTATTTGTTGTACTCTTATCACTAGACCTAAACCTTGGGACAACACATTATATTTAATGTAGATGTCAAACATTTCGGTACATCTCACAAAATTTAAAGAAAAATCACCTTCTGCACAAAGGAGCAACTTCAAGGAAGCTGTTGAAGGTTTTTTTAAGTAAAGAGTTATTATTTCTCATGGGTATTATTCGAACATAAGCCATCCTTCAGCAAAAACCAACAACCACCCACCTCCACAAGAACCACTCTCTCCCCCATAGCGCAACTTTACGAGTACTCAATCCTTTTAGTCTAATTCCAATGTGCACCAACAAAAGGATGCCATGATAGTTTACCATCAATACAGGGTACTAAAGTAACTTCAATTAGTAAAAAGGGAATCTTTCTTAGTTTTGGTAATATTTAGTCTTGACATGTTTACCATGGCTAACATTAATTGTTTTCCATTTGTCTTTTCCTTTATTATTAATCATTCAATTCAATTTCTTTTAGAAATAAACGATTGTGATGATTATTCTTTTAGATTACTATATGCTTTTGACATATCTTTATATGCAAAAAGACAAAGGAGTTCGGCCATTATCACTTATATACTCTTCAAACAAAAGAAAAAAATTGAAAACCCTCTCCTTCACACTTCTGTTTTTCCATGAAGAAAACAGTTGAATATTTTAAAATTTAATCTCGTGAATTACTATATTCTTCCATAATCAAGTTAGAATTGAGTCATGTCGGATAAATGCCAAAATATATTCAGGGAAAACTAGATCACGCATAAAATATGAGTGTGTTGCCGCAAATTTGAATGTAGCTTGGAGTCATTTTAGCCATTTGCCCAAAAAAAAGGCCTTGAAATTCATTTTGTCATCCTCGAAATCAAAGAAAAAAATAACATGTTTGTTTTAAATTCAATTGCTATTTTTCATAATTTATTCTTCTTGTATACATATTATAGTGATTGGTGGTTTGATGTGATGGACATCTGCAACCCACATAATCTAAACTAGTTAAGTGAACCAAGGCAAGGCACTTTTGGGCCTCATCACAATACTTGTAAGACAATTTTGGTAGGAGGCTTCTGGAAGTAGCCACTTGGTACAAACATCTCCCTTGTTTAACCTTTTCCTTTTAATCATAAACACTGCTTACATAAACTAGATCTTTTTTCTGATAAAACCAAAGACCCTTCCAGTAGATCTTCTGGGAGATGGTTCCTTCAGAGAAGGGCGATGACCATAATTAGTGATTCTGCAAACCACCTTCCACCCTCCCCAATCCCATCCTGGCTGGTAAACAAAAATAACCACAAGACAAACTTACAGTGTTAAAAATTTGCCTCTATGTGGAATGAGGCATAGCACATCAAGGGTTAAGGCTGTCAAAAGGTCAATAACTGCTGAGATTCCGAGAAAAGATGAGTCATCTTCGGAAACCCACAGACTCAGCAAAAGTAACCTGATACTAAGGATATCATTTAGACCAGAAATTGAACTCCTTTATTGTAAACCCATCCATCGTAGCAACCAACTGTAGAAGGTTTGTGATTAATCAACTTATTTTTTTGAACTCAACGGGAGGTTGGTGACTAAAAAGTTATAAATAGATAGTGATTGAAGCCCTTTTACATTAGACATATACAAGAATTTAATAGGAGTAATATACTGTCAATTGTAGGGACTCCAAACTTCAAACACTTCCTATTGCACATAAATGTGAAACAAGAAACAAAAACTTCAACCAATACAATCACTGATGCAAAAATATCTCTATGCCAAACCTTGTAACGCAAGCCAGCTGAAATTTCCCACTCCAGCACAGACTTGTTGTATATCCTAATATGTGAAAGCAGGCAAGGTTCCTGTATTGACGAACAAAAGCACACCAACCATCAGTAAAGTCCAAAACTAGTTATCAGTAGGAAAAGGAAATAGGCGTAGGAATATATAATGACGCCAGCAGTCAGAAGGTCCATCCTAGATAAATAGTTTAGGAAGCAAACTTCTGAAGCCAGTAGTTTAATCATCTGTAGCAGGTAAAGGCGAAATTATCTAAAACCAAACAATTAGCCAGCAACACTGACCATTATCAGAGAAATATTCATTATTAATTGGTTCATTTTCTCGGTATAAGAAGAATTATTTTGAGCTTTAGGCTTCTATTCATCAAGCATTACAAGGATGATCACGAAACTAGTTTCCCCAATGAAAGGACTTCAATAAGTCTACTTGTCTTCCAGCCAAAGACAGCAAATAACTAAATAGGTGTGGTTCCATCACTTCATAATCTACTACTTGTCTGTTCCATCCAAAGACAGCAAATTAACTAAAGAGATGTGGTTCCACCACGTCTTCTCTTTACAACCAAATCCCCAAGGCAAAATGAGGCCCTTGTAAATCAATCTACTTGTTTGTTCCAGCAAAAGACATCAATAAACTAAAGAGGTGTGATTCCACCGCTTCTTGGGCTTTGTCCGAAAGAAACATGTGAAAAAATATAAGCCACCAGCATGCTGCAATGCAAGTCACCTAGCAGCAGTCGCCAAGGTAGCTTATTAGCTATGGTTTCAACTGAACCCAACACTTTTAACATGGAAAATGAATATATAAGTGAAAAGCCACTAAGACAAAATACATCTCATGGTGAGTATACGAAGCAAAAACAAAGCATTAACTTAAGCCATTAGGAGGCAAATTTTTCACTCGAGCCCAAACTACCACATGACAAAAATGAAACAAATGCAATTCAACTTAAGCCTTAGAAGCCAAATATTTAGCTTGAAACCAAAATCCACCTCAAGACAAGCCAGCGAACCTAAAGTCTACTTGAGCCATAAGAAGGCAAAATTCCCACTAGAACGCAAATTCACCTCAATTCGTATTAAGTTATTACAAGCCATTTTCTTCACTTGAACCCAAATTCCACCATATGAAAAGAAAATGAAGGAAATCCATTTCAACATATATTAGGAGTCAATTTCTAAGAGAACCTAATATCCACCTCCTGACAAGACAATGAATCAAACCAAAATTCAACTTAAGCAATCAGAAGGCTACATTTTCACTTGAACCCCAAAATCACCACATGACAAGCAAATAAAACATAGCCAATTCAAGTTAAAGCTACTAGAAGTCAACTGCCACTACTTCACAAGTAAATGAAGCAAACCAATTCAATATTAGCTGGTATAATCCAAAAAATTCTACAATTGAACCCAAAAAACCAGCCATCAGAAGCTAATGTCATAACTGAACAGTGAAAAAAAACAAGAAATTGAATGAAATTGAATAAAAGGCAAAATCCACATACATCGAGTTCGAGTAAAATCCACTCTTTTGTATTGGTACCGGTGGACCAGTGATTTCTGAGGTCGGAGTCAAGTACATGGGAAGCCTTCTGTAACGGTGATTCTCGAGACATACCCTTTACTTTAAAGGGTAAAGGCTTAACTCTCGGCTCTAACTCCACCTCCATTTTTTCTCCTCCGAAACTCGACTGTTTACTGCTTAGGTATAGACGAACGGAGACTCTGAATGGACTTGAAGAGTATCGAATCTTTACACTGAAAAACTATCAGTTAAGTAAATCCCAGTTCAGACTTTTATAAGGTTCTTCACTAATCCGGATGAACAAACGGGGCCCCGATTGGCTAAAGGGGATGAACTTAATTGGGTCGGTTTAATGGTTTTTCCTTTAATAGTTGAACATATATGGATTAAAACAAAATGATGATACAAAATCCCATTAATGGTATTAATTAAAATTGATATAATTTTATGTTAAGATTTTTAAAAGAAAATTTGATTTTTTTAAGTAAATTCTTGGTTTCAATATTTTATAAGATACATTTAAATTTATTAAATTTCAGAATAATATTATTTTTAATTTAAGATCATAATGTTCAAATCTTTATTGCTTACTTAACTTTCAAGTTTTATCAAATTTAACATATAAATTAAAAATAAAATGAATATTATCTTCTTATGGGTTCAAATTAAAATATTCTTGATTCAAATTATATGAACATTTATTAAAACAAGTCATGAAATAAAAACATATATCATTTACTTATCGTAACGCCTATTAAAGATAAGAATCTACGTCATATCATTTTTATGACTACTGCTAAAAATTATAAATATTTACTGAAAACTAATAATGCTATAATTATATATCTGGAGGAGGATTGTTTGTTGATGAAGATCTCAAAGATTAAAAGAATCATTTAAAAAATTATGCTAAAAAAATTGAATTTGAAAAGCATTTTTTTTTATAAGAATAATCCAAATTTAAATGAGGAAGTGAGACATTGAAGCGTTGCTATTTTCAGCCATTAAAGCTGATACTATCTTATTTTCTAGAAAATTTTTCACTTTCAGAGTCTCAAATCATTTCAGCTTTGAATGATAACGTTAAAATCTCATTTTTCAGTATATATAATTGAAGATTCTTGAATGACATAATAAACAATTTTTGTAGTTGAGTTTTTTTTTTCTCTCTAGTATTAAGCAAATTAGAGGGGAAAAAATAGATGATGAACGCATTTCTAGTTATATTTTATAGTTCAAAAGATTTGGTAGATGAAAAGTTTAGAAAAGAGGAAGGTCTATAGTTGAATACAAAAAAAAAAAAAAATTTGACCTTTTTAAACATATTTTTTAAAATCAATTAATTAAGATAATTGACTAATTTAATTAATTAAATGGCGTGTGTGAGACAATCATTTACAAATAATTGAGTAAGTGGTTTAACTAGGTACATATATCATTTAAATACACTATTAAACAATGCATTGAGGGTAATAGATATCAATATATTATTCTTTCTAGTAGGAGTTAGTACATGGTTGTCCATTTACAGATTGTACATAGTTGTACATGGCTGTACATTTACAGATTGTACACAGCTGTATATGGTTGTCCATTTACAGATTGTACACAGTTGTACAGATTGTATACAGCTGTACATTTAACTTAATTGCTTGTATAAATAGATGAAGGAAATATATGAAACATATACCTTTTTTGAGCATAAAAGGAAAAAAATATTTTTCAGAAATTCTCTTTTACTTTGTCATGGTATCAGAGCTGGAACTCTGAGATCTTAGCGTTTTTGTTCTTGATTTCTCGTGTTCATCTATTCAGTTTTCTTGGACTTGATTACGTATTTCTTGTTTCTGGTTTAATCATGTCTTTGAAAAGATCTGAACACTTTCTTGTTAAATTGAATGACAAAAACTATTCTGCTTGAGCATTTCAATTTTAGATCTTTGTCAAAGAAAAGAAATTATGGAGTCATATTGATGGGTCAAATCCTACACCTGACAATAAGGAGGAGAAATATGTGAAATGGGAAGTGAAGGATGCTCAAATTATGTCTTGGATCCTTGGGAGTGTAGAACTATCAATCCTTCTCAATCTCAAGCCTTATAAGACCTCTAGAGAAATGTGGGGTTACTTGGAGAAAGTTTATAAACAAAGCAACACAGCACGAAGGTTTCAATTAGAACTTGAGTTAAGTCAACTCAGTCAAGAAAGTAAGTCAATCCATGATTTTGATTCTTCCTTTGGAAATCTTTGGGCAGAGTATACTGATATTGTGTACATAAGTGTTCCATCTGAAGGACTCATTGCTATCCAAATTCTGCATGAGACAAGCAAACATGACTAGTTTTTAATGAAGCTAAGGAGGGAGTTTGAAGCAATCAGGTCCAACCTGATGAATAGAGATCCAGTTCCTTTATTGGATGTTTGTATAGGGGAGCTTCTCAGGGAAGAACAACGGCTCGTCACACAGGCTGTCATGGAGCAGCAAGCTCAAATTTCTACCCCAATTCCTGCTGCCTACATTGCTCAAGGGAAGTCTAAAGGAGGAAGAGATATGACTAATGTCCAGTGCTTTAGTTGCAAAGGTTTTGGGCACATTGCTACTGATTGTAATAAGAAATTTTGCAATTATTGTAAAAAAAAAAAAAATAGGGCATATCATTAAAGATTGTTGCACTCGGCCTCCAAAGAAACCTGAAACTGCCAACAATGCCTTGGTGGCTGGTTCCTCGAATGCTCCAAGTCCTGGTCAGTCTTTTCTTACTCCTAAAATGGTCTAAGAAATGATAGTTTTTGCCTTTTCTGTTTTGGGCATTTCAGGTAACAAAAATTCTGCTCCTAAGCCTTGGTATTTTGATTCTGGTGGTTCAAATCACATGACTAACGCTGTCTTACCTCTTAGTAATGTTCATAAAATTTAAAAATTTGAATATTCATACTGTTGATGGTAATTCCTTACCTATAATAGCTGTTGGTGATATTTCAGCTGCTTTAAATACTATTTTTTGTGCCTCCTATGTTATCCACTAATCTCATATTTGTTGGCCAACTAGTTGACAATAATTATACCGTTAAATTTTTAAATTCTGGTTGTCTTGTGCAGGATCAAGTGTCCGAGAAGATAATCACAAAGGAACCTAAAGTGGGACATCTCTTTCCTTTGTTTTTCTCCCCCTCACAGGTGGCAAATTATGTTGCTTATCATGCTGTCCAATGTGATAATAAGGTGTGGCTTAGGCGTTTAGGACATCCAATTCTCATGTACTTCTGTCTTGTTTCAGTCTGGTTTACTTGGGAATAAAAATTCAATTTCTTTTAATAATGATATTGCTGATTGTGCATCTTGCAAACTTGGTAAAAGCAAAACTCTTGCTTTTTCACTACATAAAACTTGCACCACCAAACCTTTTGAACTCATACATACGAATGTATGGGGAATTGCACCTGTGATTTCATGAATATTATAAATATTTTATCACATTTATTAATGATTTTACTCGCTTTACTTAGGTACATTTTATTCGGTCTAAAAATGAGGTTTACTCTGTATTTAAGATATTTCTTGCTTTCGTTGAAATACAATTTTCTGCCAAAATGAAAATCTTGCAATCTGATTCAGGTGGTGAATATATGTCCAATGAATTTCAATTCTTTCTTCAAACTCATGGAATCATATCACAATGTTCTTGTCCTTTCACTCCACAACAAAATGGTGTAGCGGAAAGGAAGAATCGTCATCTTCTTGATGTTGTTTGAACTCTTCTAATTGAGACTTGTGTTCCTTCTCGATTTTAGTGTGAAGCTTTATCTACTGATGTGTATTTGATTAATAGATTACCATCTCCCAACTTGAACAATAATTCTTCTTATCTTAGCCTTTTTGGGCATGCAGCAAATTATTTTTATTTGCATGTGTTTGGGATGTGTTTGTTTTATTCATCTCCCAGCACATGAAAGACATAAACTTACTGCCCAATCTGTTAAGTGTGCTTTCTTGAGATATGTTGGAACCCCAAAAGGCTTTCTTTGTTATGATCCTCATACTCGATGAACTCGTATCTCTAGGAATGTAATATTTTTTGAAAATCAGCCTTTTTTTAGCACACAACAGCCTTCAGATTTACCTTCTTTCTCTGTTTTACCGCATTTTTCTGATTTATTAACACCAATACAATAATTTAAACCCGGTTATGTTTATCATAGACACACTCCTCCTGCATTTAATCCTCCTGCATTTAATCCTCCTATAGGTCTCACTGAGGTTCCTCCTAATCTTTCTTCGGCATTTGAACTTGCTCTGACCAATACCAATGATCCACCACCTCTCCGAAGAAGCTCTAGAACTCATACACCACCTGAGAGGTATTATTTTTCAACCCATGTGGCTATGAATAGTATTTTGTCTTTTACTTCTATTCCCACGTGTTACAAACAGGCTATGGAACATGAATGTTGACAACAAGCAATGGAAGCAGAACTTCAAGCACTTGCGGACAATCATACTTGGGACATTATTTCTTGTCCTGCAAATGTTAAGCCATTTGGTAGTAAGTGAGCCTATACAGTGAAGCTCAAATATGATGGTTCTTTAGATCGATACAAAGCTCGATTGGTTGCTCTTGGCAATAAACAAGAATATGGACTTGACTATGAAG
>JAOTQJ010000001.1:20399752-20411567 GCA_025642045.1 Solanum sejunctum | reverse complement strand
CACTCCCCCCCAAAAAATGAAAATTTGACTCAATAAGTTTATATTTTATAAAAATATAAGATTCATTATTTTAAATTTTATAAAAAGATTCATGATCAGAGTGAAAAGATTATTTTTATGATGTAAAAATATTATATTAAGTAGTAATAAATTACTCATCACTCTTTTTGTTTCCTTCTCTTTTTTTTTTTGTCATATCTAATTTTTTCTGCTTGTGAGTTTTAATATGAAGATTCTCAGGAAATAACATCTCTACTTCTATGAGGTAATGGTAAAATCTACGTACATTCTATCTATCTCATACTCCACTTATAGGATTTCACTAAGTATGTTGTTATTGTAGTAACCATTTACTACTATTGTTGATTAGTGAATCTTTACAAAGTAATGTGTATTTAGAAGTTTGTAATCACGATCATTTATGTACTCCTTGTCCATCTTTACTTGTCCCCTATACTATTTTTAGATGTCCAACAACACTTGTCCATTTATGAAATTAAAAGATAATTTTACACATAATTTCTAATTTACTTTTATCATTAATTATAATTATTTTCCTATTATATTTTTCAAGACAATATATTTATTATATTTAAAGAATTATTTGATAAAATTACCCCTATCATTTACTTCCTCCGTCTCATTTTATGTGATACTTTTTGACTTGACATTGTGTTTAAGAAAAAAAGAAGACTTTTAAAATTTATGGTTTAAAATCATTCTTAGGTGTTTGTGTGGTTGAGAATCATTTCATTAAAGATAAAAGAGAATTTTAAATGCAAATCATTTTCAATTAGAATAAGGTGACATTATTTTTGGAACAAACCAAAAAGGAAAATAGTGCCATATAAAATAGAACAGAGAAAGTACTATTTTTTAATCGTTATGTCAAGTCAATAGGAGACAAGTAAAGATGTACAAAGGGAATATAAAAGAAACATGTAGATATATAATTATCATTATGATGCCTTAGAATATTTCTATATGTTATTTATTAACTATGATTTAATTGTAAAATTGTATAAGAAATTGATTTTTTTATATATAGTTTTCACAACTTGGAGCATCTTTAGGTTCATGAGAAAAATATAAGATACAAATTGCATGTCCAAATAAAATTTTAATTTAAATTAATTTAAAGTGAACATATAATTTTTAAAAATTCAAGGAGCCAATTCTTATCTATTATACGGAATAATTTATCTCATTATTTATAAAATAATATGATTAGATAATCTTAAAATTAAATAATATTCATTAACAAATGTAAAACAAAATAATTTCGTAAAAATATCTCGAAATTGTTATTCTTGTCTCACCAAAGAAATGACTTATGAAGAAGGCCGAGTTTCCCATTTTAAAATGTATTTTTGGACATTAAATACTATTTTAATACTCCTTCCGTCTATCTTTACTTGTCCACTATACTATTTTTGGATGTCTAACAGTACTTGTTCAGTTAATGAAATCAAGAGATAATTTTACACCTAGTTCCTAATTTACTCTTATTGTTAATTATAATTGTTTCTCTATTATATTTTTCAAGACATTTATTACTTCTTATTCCTTATGTCAAGTCAATAGAAGCCCCGTAGGCAGGGGCGGAGCTACCTTTGGCTGAGGGGTGTCGAGCGACACCCCTTCATCGGGATATTACATTATATATATAGGTCAAAATTTAATCTAATAAATATTTACACAAGTATTGACACCTGTTGATACAAGTTAAATTTTTTAGTGTAGTGGTTAAAGGGTTGCAAAAATTGCTTGAGGTCATGTGCTCTATCCTTGATAGCAATGTATATATTTCGATTTGACACCTCTTGTTAAAAATCCTGGATCCACCATTGCCAATAGGAGTGACAATTAGGCGGGTTGGATAAAATTTGAAAGGGTTATAATGGATCAAGACAACAAACAAGTTTAGACTTAATGCAATCCAAATTACTTGGGTCAAAACGAGTTAAATAATGGGTTATAGAGCCAGTCAAGGTTCAATCCGATCGAACTTTTACTAAGTTGTACTTATCTTATTTGTTTTTTTAATATTTAGTATTTAATTAAATTATATTTTTTATTCTGACTATATAAAATATATTCAAATTAAAAAAAGTATTTTAAAAATATTTTGACGAGATCTTTTTCAAGTTAATTCGAATTGTATATCAACTTAATTTTAAGTGAATTGGATTAATCCGTCCAAACTTCAACTAGTGGAGTGTGTTGAATTTAATTTGTTACCTGTGAGGACAAGTAAAGATGAATGAATGGAGTTACAATTTTCAAATATTAAATTGCAAATAATAAATGCAACTATTAATGAAATATACTACTCCTGGTACTTTATAGTTCCTAGCTTTCACTATAGTTTATTTGAGGACACAATTTCAATTTAAATCACTTTTTTCCGTTTTAAACCTCCCAACTTTTTCTTTCACAGTGAAACTTCACCAAATTCAAACTCTCTTTCGCCAGTAAATTCTGAAGCCCACTTGTGAAGGAGACGATCGAAACTGAGAATGGCAGCAAAGCAAATGGAAGAAATACAGAAGAAATTGGCAACATTGAATTACCCAAGAGCTAATGCGCCTGCACAGTCCCTTCTCTTTGCCGGCATGGAAAGATACGCTCTTCTTGAATGGCTTTTCTTCAAGTACAACCCCTTTTTATCCCCTTCCTCATAAGAAACAAGTATTACTTTTAAATGGGTGATCTTTATTTTTCTAAATTTTTACTTTTCCTGGTTTGAGTTCTCAGGTTATTAGGGGATAAGTCACCATTTTCTCAGCAAAATCTACAAGGGGATGCTGTGGATCGCGATGAGGAGACTTCTCGAATTCAGTGTATAGCTTATTTTTCAAATATCTTTTTTGATTGATGTTGGAAATTGGTCAGAATTCTAGTTCTGGTGCATTTATTTGGCAATGCAGTGCATCTTGCTTGATTGTTCTTATTGGTCTTTTGATCTTACTATGGGCATATCCGTGAGATAATTTTGTTAGCATCAAGTGAGCTTTATGTTTTTAATTATCAGTAAAGAGCTTTGTTTTGGTTCCCTTGTGAAAATGCTGATTAAATTTTTCATGAGAAGAATCAATAAGTCCTTGAAAATGTTTAGTTTAGGTTAGATCTGGAGCAATTGTAGGAAATTGTTGTGTAAATGTTGCTTCTTATGTCTGTTTGATCCGGTACATTTGTGTATTTTTGGCAGATTTAGCCGAGATTGCAAAGTTTCTAGGCATTACTACTACTGTTGATCCAGAAGCAATCCAAGTGCGTCTTATTACCTTTTTCCCTTTCAGACAAGTAGTGTACTCCATTTTATGTAATGTGTCACTGGTAGATGTATTTGGATACTCGGCAACTTGTAAATGAAATGTTGAGTCAATCTTCTGCAGTTCTAGTATTTGGTTATTGTTAGTCTGGTTGTGAAGTTTGACACTGTCCCTTATTGATCATAAGCCATACTGTACTCGGATATTAAAAGAATTCGTAATCTGAATCTCTTCGCTTGTGGAGTAATGACACTAAATATCACGTAAATTCTGATTAAAGGCTAGACTAACTGGATGTACTCAAACAGAGAGACAAGTATGACTTTGATCCATTTGTTGAAAGTGTTTTACTTACCTTGCTTAAGGACAAGTACTGCCCCTTTGACTCTTCATCTCAGTTTTCGCTGTTAATTGCTAGGATTGTATTGTTGTAAGTTTTCTTATAAGCAAAAGAACATGCAAAAAAAATTAAAGATAATGTTTGATAAAGAAAGTTGCTGACTTGCAGTGCTCTAATTAGGTATGGAAGACAAGTTCTAATGGCAAAATCCTTAGGATTGCCCATCATCTCTGGTTAAATGTTTCTGATTCCTGGAATTCCCTTATGGTTGGGCCTATTATTCTCATTTAACAACCTATATGTGGACGCAAGCAACAAGAATTTAGTTATTTTTTTTGTATCCTCCTTATAAAATGAAAATTTTGGATCTTTTTTTCAAATCTAGCTAACTCTTGCTGGGAAGAGTTGCTTGGCATTCATGATGGTAGGAGGTAGCAGGTACTTGGTGGAATTGTTAAGGACATGTTTGGCGTGGTACCTAAGTAAGCTATGGTCATGTCCTTAGTAAGCTATGAGTGTGCTTTGTCCTATCTTGTCTTATCACCTCTCTTTGAGACTTCTTCGACCTATCTCTATCTCTCTTTATACTCATCATAGCCAACCTCTTACATCTCCTAATTGGAGCATTTGTGCATCTTCTCTTCACATGTCCAAACCACCTCATTCTTGCCTCCTTCATCTTGTCATCACAGAGGCCACTCCTACTTTATCCCGAATAGCTTCATTCCGAACTCTGTCTCTCTTAGTATGACCAATATCCATCTCAATGCCCTCATTTTTCCTATTCTATCTTTCGGACGTGCAAGTTCTTGATCGGCTAACATTCTGCTCCATACTACATTTCTGGTCTCACCACCACTTTATAAAACTTACCTTTAAGCTTGGTGGCATATTCTTAACATACAAGACACTGGATGTGAGCTTCCATGTCATTATCGATCGTATATACTTGAAACCTCCTTTCTTGGTATCTGGAGATGACTTGAGTATTAATCTTTACTTTCACATCTTCACACGAGTTACGTCGCTGAACTTGCGTTCCACATGTTTTGATCTTATTCTTTCTCAATTGAACCCTTTAGATTCCAGAGTTTGTCTCCAAACTTCCAACCTATCATTAACTCCGCCACGTAGACTATATCATCTACAAATAACATCACCATGACACCTCTCTTTAGATATGTGTTGTCAATTCTTCCATCACCAAAGCAAATAAAACAAGATAAGAGCTGATCTTCGGTGCAACCCCATCATGACTGTAAAGTGATTCGAGTCTCCTCTCGCTATCCTAACTTGGGTCGTGACTCAATCATACATTTTCTTAATCACCCTAGTGTAAGCTACATGTACACTTTTGGCCTCCAAACATCTCTATAGAACCCCTTAGAGATTTTGTTGTAAACTTTTTTTAGGTTAATGAACATAGAGATTTTGTCGTAAACTTTTTTTAGGTTAATGAACGCCATATGTAAAAATCTTTCTTCCTCTCCAAGTACTGCTGCATCAATCTACTTATGAGATGTATGACTTATATAGTCGAATGGCCTAACATGAATCCAATTTGGTTTTCAACCTCTTCATCCTCGTCTCCACCACTCTCTCCAAACTTACATAGTATGGTTTTAACAAACTGATACTACTATAATTGTTGCAATTTGAATATCATTCTTATTTTGTACAAAGAAATCATTTTACTCCACTTTCATTCTTCGGGCATTTTAGATGTCCTAAAAGTACATTTAAACAACCTAGCATTCACTCCATATGTTGCAATACTTGTTCTTTTCATCTGGATCTTGTCAGGCCCGATAGCTCTCCCCCGTCTTATTTGACAAATAACTTTCTTAATCTCTTCAAACTTGATACCATGAAAATCCTCGAAGTTTTGACGAGTGCTCTAAATCGCCACCACAATATTCATGTCCTCCTCTTTATATGACTGCAATCGTCGTGTAATGTGAGTCATGCACCAATATTTTGTTTTCTTTGTCTTTTATGCACTTCACTTTATCATAGTCTCTGGCCCTCCCCTCTCTCACCTTGGCTAGCCTCTACACCTTCTTTTCCTCATCTTTGTCCTGAAGTTCTTCATACAAGCATTCAAATGCTTCTGTTTTAACCTTTGTGACGGCTAACTTTGCTTCCTTCTTGCATTGCATTTCATTTTTGTCGATGTCGTATATTTGTGATATTTTAGAGTTAAGTGGTTTCTGTGAAAAGAATTGAGATTTCCCTTGGTTGAGTAATGACTAACACCTCATCCTCAAGTAAACTGAAAGCTTCTCCTATGGTGTATACCGACAGGTTAGAGTGAGACCTTGGAGCTTAAATTTTTTCGTTTTTTTTTTTCATCACCATTGTGTTTCAGCTCCTAAAACTTTTTCTCCTGTTGAGTTTCAACATATGGCAAACGTGGAGCGAACCAAAGAAATATACACTTAGTAAAAGACCAGATCAACGAAGATCAATGACACATGCCTCTAATGTAGGTAGCAATATAATAACAGGAGTTGAAATAAATACGCTGGATTTTTTTCATGCTTGGATTCCAATATACTTTTATATACAACATGATGGGAAAAACCTGGTATGCTAGTTATCATTTAAAATTTCCTTTTATTTAGGTCTTACACCATATTCTCACTTATCAACTTTGCTTCAGTAAGTTAATTGGTGAGGAAATGGCGTGAAAAACAAAGATGATTTTTTGGAGTTACAAAAAAGCCCTAGATATTAATAGAACTTTCTAGAATTTTGTAGAGTAATATCTTTGATATTTGTACCTAGGAAAAATCTAGATAGTCTCGATTATTAGATATTTGAGAAAGATGTTTGTGGTAAAATATAGAATAGTCTAGATTCTTATTAGATAGTTAGAAGATAAAGTTATTTAGATATTTCTTGTAGATGTATCTAGAATTATTTCTAGAGGCATCCCTACACAAGTATAAATAGGGATGATCATAGTCATATGTACTTGACCAAAAAAATTGAAAGCAATTTAAGAAGTCTTCTTGATGACAAACCGGCAAATAATAGCACATACAAGGAAAGAAAGCAGCTTAATGCGAAGTGGAGTTCTTCTTGAAGAGGACAATTTCCTCCCATTTATTTGATCATATTTAAAGTGTAAATCAGCTCATGAAATATAGAGGACCCTTGATGAGGTAGAAAGTCAACTTTGTAAGTGGGCTTTTAGGTTTTATGGAGTTCAGTTGATGGGATATTCTTAGGTTAGAACACAGGGATACTGCTTATGATGCTATGGACAATGATTGTATTCTGTAGCATCTTTGAACAGCCGGCACTAATCCTATTGTTGGACTTGGATTACTCTATTGCTTCCAATACTGTTAAGGTTTTTGATGATTTCTAAAAAGAAAAAACTTTATGCTGATTCTGTTGCAGGGACGGGGTAGTTATGAAGATCGTATGGAAATGCTACGCCTTATTGTGGATCTTGTGGAGGCAAGCATGTATGCTGATAATCCTGAATGGAGGTTAGACGTTTGACTGCACCTTAATGTTTGTAGAGATTTTGCCCTATAAATACTTTGAAACACACATTTCATTGCAGTTTGATTATTAATTTATATTTGGAATACCTTAATAGTCTCTTCTCCTGGTAGTGTGGATGAGCAGGTAGCAAAAGATATTCAATTGATTGATGCCATTGCTGAAAAGCAGGCTCAAATTTTTTCAGAAGAATGCAAACTGTTTCCTGCGGATGTTCAAATCCAGTCCATCTATCCTTTGTAAGGAAGTTTTCTTTTTCTCCACCAAATTATTTACTTGTTGAATATGTTATTTTCTTTCAAAGGGGAATTGTTAAATTCATAATGGACTTCGAGAAAGAGGAAAAAATTACCTATATGAAAATTTTATATTCAACAGTAGCACCTAAAGTGAAAACCTTTTGAGATCATTGCTGCTTCTGCACCTACAATTTAGTGGCACCATACTTGTGCTCTTGGATTTAATTTCCATTCCAACTATTCTTGAAAGTTCAATAAAGGCCATGACTAACCAAAAGAGCTTTTTCCATGTCTTTAAGGCTGGCACCCTTTTTCTGTCTCATTTTGGAAAAAGAAGACAGACAAGTTCCTCTGACGTAGTCTTAAGGAGAATGTTCTTTCTCTTTTCCTCTTTTTACCCTTCACTTCCACTAAGCTTATAAATGTGGCATTTATGCTGTCAAAGATTCGTCAAAGGGCACACGATATGGTAAATCAAAGGAAAGAGTGTTTTGGTTGCAGCTTGTCTTTTAAAGTTTTTAGTGTAATCTGAATTTTCCAATTCTGGGATGTTTTACCGGTTGAGCAGAAATAGAGGTAAACTATTGCCTGTGATGTTGACGTAATCCATTCTCTGCATCTATGATTGGATAAAGTATAATGGCAAATGGAAATTGGGACTTGGAAAAAGGTTTGGTAAAGAACTCCACAATCTACTCAAAGGCAGGGGTTTTAAGTTGTGTACCTGATGCTGATAAGCTGGTGAAAGTTTTCATTTCAGGTCTCAGTTGTATTTAGGTCCTTCAGGGAGACTTAGCATACTTGCTATTACTGTGTGGAAGAACACTTCAGTCTAATCTTTTTCTATTGCAAAACCATCCTAGCCAAAAGAAGTGGTGCAATATTTGATTCAGAGGTCTCAAATGGATGAAGCCCATTGACAAAACCACCTAGCCAAAACTGGAGTGTAATATTAATTCAGAGGACCATATGGATGAAACCTGTTGTCTCTTTAATTTCTACATGTCATGTTGATTATCCCTTGACCTTTACCAAGATTAGATGGTGAAGATTTTTGGCAAGCAGAAAAAGATGAAGAGTAGAAAGAGGGGTAGGGGGTCAATCAACCTAGCCAATTCTTGGGTGAAGGAAGAATGACCATAAAGTATTTAGCGAATTTGAAAGGAAATAATATTGAAAACAATGATTCACTTGTACTCTTTGCTTTTGTTTGAGACTGCTTATCTTCCGATACTGTCAAACCTCTTTATAACAGCATTACTTGTCTGAATATTTTTTTGGTTGCTATAGCGAGATGTTGTTCTAGAGAATATATAATACAACATACTATGAAAGTCGGTTCCAAAGAAATCTCGGTTGTTATAGTGAATGATGTTACAGAGAGGTCCTCCTATATAACTGTGATAGTCCTGTTCTGGTTCTGACTTGTTAGCCAGCAGTTATTTGGTGAGGTTTTCTCCTTTTTAAAAGCAAGATTAGATGTGCCTGGTTGCTTGAATTAACATATGTTGTGTGCTTTATTTACCCTCCAGATAGTAACTTTCTATTGATCTTACTGTAATCGAAGTTCACTTGCAGGCCAGACATATCTGATTTGGAGAAGCAACTTTCAGATCAATCAAATAGGCTTCTGAGTCTTCAGGAAATGGTTGATGATTTAGCATCCAAGGTTAATCCTCTCAGCACTCACTGCTTTGTTTCTCTTGTATTTAGTTTCAGCTAGTATCTATATGCTTCAATTGGTTATATTTTGTGTTCAACTGGAAGTTAAGTTTAATTCTTCACCTTCTCTTACAGCATCCATACAACCCAGATGAGGAATATGTAGATGTTGAAGCAAAACTACGGGGACATTTGGAATCCTTTTTAGACACCGCAAGGACCTTTAACACAATCTATACTAAGGTTTTGTTTTCGTCATTGTTCATCTGTTTATGATCCTGCGGTTATCTTCATTGAGTGCATACTATAGGGGCTGGTATTTTGTGAAGGATCCCCCATCAAGTCCTCCCTTCCTTATCCTTTGGCTCAGTGTCTTTATATGCCCCTGATTACTTTTTGTGTTTGGATATTCTCATCTTAACGTATTTGAGGATATAACTGTAGGAAATACGTCCGTGGACCCACATGATGGAAGTCCCACAACTACATGGGTTTGGGCCAGCTGCCAATAGACTATTGGAAGCATATAAGATGCTCTGGAAGGTACTTTAATTTGAATTATATGTTTTATTCAGGATTGTGAAAATTCGTGTTTTATCAACAAAAAGCCTACTTTATTAAATTTTGGAGGATTTGAGCCAGTTCTAGGGCGACAAAAGAGGTTCTACTGGGGTTGGATGCTTTGCTGATAAAACCTCCAATACAGATAGGAGCATAGATGACACCACTCGTTTAGTTGATCATCCCTTTTACTAGGAAGCGTGTTGTTTCCACTTTGACATTGTTGGGTGCGGTGACTGTTTCAGTGTAGTTTATTGCCTTCTGATACACTAATGCCATTTTCAAGAGGATGTACATGAGTAATTCCTTTGTCCTGACATCTTTGACAGTTCCTAGGAAACTTGAAGAATCTTCGGGATTCACATGCAGCTGTAGCTGTTGGTTCCTCTGAAACAGTGGCTGGCGAGCCATCTTCTGTGACAAGAATAATCTCTGAATGTGAAACTGCTCTTACACTCTTGAATCGCGATCTTGCAATTCTTTCAGCTTCTATTGCCCGTGAGCGAGGTGAAGATACATCTTTGTAATTTGTCATGTGAGAGATCACAGTATTTGTTCTTCTTGTAAAATCACAGCACATTGGTTGTTAGAAGTTCACCGGTCATGTGGCAAATGAGGAGTTCTCGAACGGTGGGTATGTGTATTGTCTTGCCATGGAAACCTTTTTTGCCTGGTGAAACTAGGCGTTTTTGGTACTACCATGGATACCCTTTTTTAGTGGTGAATCTAGGCGTTTTAGATATGGATGATGATGCTTTTTAATTTTCTCAAGTTTGATTGGTCCGCAGTTTTAGGGAACATCTTTTTCTGGAAATTAGTGTACCGCACTTGGGTACAAGATTGGAAATTTCATTCTCTTTTTTACCGTAAAAAATCGAAGAAAAGAAAGAAGGGTGAGATAAACAAATAAAGAGCTAACTTTCTTTATTATTATGTAAGATTAAAAGGTGTAAAATGAATCGGCGCAGTAGCTACTACAATTGCTTCAATGGGAGATGCTGTCAAGAAATGTTTTCAATTCCTTAATTTTGTTGCAAGAAATCATTCATTGGCAAAATAAGGGTCTCATCCATCCAGAGAGAGAGGTCTTAAAGGTAAGCTTCATTCATGCCTGATCTACGACCACCCTCTCCCCTTTGGTCCTCTTTGGCTGTGTCCAAGTGAAATGCAACTCAGTCAGTGATGAGAGAGTTAGCGTGCTAAACCTACTAAAGAAATGCTTACCCATTGAACTCGGAGACAGAAGCCTTCGGCTTTCACTAGACACTCTTAAGTAAAGTGATCCCAGGGTTACTTTTCAAAGGCAGTGAAGGGAAGTGGATTCCATTCCTTAGTGAGATTCTTTCTTCACAAGAGTCAATGCTGCATCAATCCGCACTCCCGATTTTAATACTTTATAAGCTAATGTCGAAGAAGAAAGAAGGTCAAAATAAATTTCGTGGGTGATATTTTAATCCGAACCCATCTTCAACAACTCCCATCCCACCTCCACATCCTTACCTCCTTCCTCCCATTAGTATTTGTTTAGATTGCATATAAATGTTTTTGGAATTATATTTTTTTTACTTTGTTACTAAAGATCGAAGAATTTCGCTTTACTTTTCAAATAAGAGATAATTTTAGAGAGCTCCCTCGCATTTTTTGTCTTTCTTCAGGTTTTGCTTTGAACATTAACCATCCTTGTATCATATGTTATTATCCTCTCTTTATTTTAATCATATCTTAGATAAAGGATGTCAACAATAGTATAAAAATCAGGTGGTCACAATAAATTTTATTGTGATAGAAAATAAATTTGTATATATAATAAAGAAGAGTAGTTGACAATGTGATTAAACCAGGTGACAAGCTATTGAAAATACACTTGACAATTTTAGGATAACAAAATTAAGAAATATGGTAATAAAATATTTTAATTAAGAGATTAAAAATGTTTGAATTAGCAAATATATTAGATTTTTAAAATAAAAGTAAAAAAATAAAAGAAAATAAGAAATAGAGGAATATTATTTAAACTATTGCGTGTATAAATAGTAAAAATCAAAATATTATTTCAAATTAAATACTACCATATTTATACATGATAACAATCATATATAAATATAATATTATTGTCTATATAAGAAGAATATGTTTTAAAAATTGAAAAAAATATATAAATATCAAAAAGAATGTCACAGAACATTTTCTATTTTAGTTTTATTAATACATATAAATATATA
>JAOTQJ010000001.1:20381264-20393165 GCA_025642045.1 Solanum sejunctum | reverse complement strand
AAATGAAAGAAGCGCAGACAGTTTAAAGAGTCATTTTGCTTTATTTCATCATACTCCAAAGCCAAAAAATAGTCAATTTTTGGCTCCATCCGAGATTGATGAAAACCAGTTTAGGTAATGAGTTCATTAAGGGTAAATAATTTAGATTGGATCTATTAAGTGAAAATAATTTTAAATTAGGTCTATTTTGTGTATTTTTTCCTAAATTATTGTTGCTCAGATCAGCCCAAGGCCAAAAAAATATCTTTGTTTTTTTTAGCAATTTTTTTTATAAAAAATTATTTTATTTTACTGTGGCTTTTTATATAAAAAAAAAATTCTTTTTTTCTCAAAAAAACCCTTTCTTGTATTTTTTGGGAAGTGTTTTTTTTTTTACAGAAAAATTTATTTTGTTTTTTTGCTGAGGCTTTTTATATATAAAAAAATTCAGAATAAAATTTTTTTATGTGTTTTTTCATGTATCAATATTGTATAGATTTGTATAAACATATAGTAATATTGGATAAATAGTTATGTAATGTATCGATATTGTATAAATTATGTATAAGCATGTATCATATTATATAAATAATATGTAAATGTGTGTTGATATTGTATAAATTGCATACAAATATGTGTCAATATTATATTAATAGGTATGTAATGTATCAATATTATATAAATGGTACATAATCATGGATCAATAATGTATAAATAATTATGTAATGTATCAATATCAATATTTATTTGACCATTATGTATTCTCATCTCAATAAAATAGAATAATAAATAAATAATTAAAATAAAATATATATTTATTTTTTTACAAAAAGGTGAAATAATTATTAAAGAAAGAATTTTAAGAAGGCTTTAAAAAATATAAACAAAAAAATTTAAAAAAATAGCACAACTAAAAAAAAATGAAAGATTAAAAAGAAAAGAAAAAAGTTAGAGGTCAAACGACTAAAGTAGCAAGTCTAGTCGACATCTGGCCACCAAATACACTAACTTGTCATTTTCTTTACAAGTTAAATGGCCTTGGAGCCGAAAATTGATTATTTTTTAGCCTTGGAGTATGATGAAATAAAATAAAATAGCTTTTTAAACTATCTGCACTTTTTTCATTTGTGAAGTAGCAGTTAGTCAGTGCAACTTTCGACGCTCCTCATCGGTCATCTGGAAATAACCGTTTTATGTTTTTAAACATAGAGATTAAGCTGTGTATATCCGACCATCCTTCACTCCGCAATAAGTGAAAGTCTTTTGAGGCACTGGGGTATGTTGTTGTTGTTGTTATTGTTAAATGGCCGAGCAACCATTTTGAGGTATGAACAAGGTCGACCTGTCACTTTAAGTAACAAGAAAAGGTGATTTTTATTTTTTTTTATAAATATTTTTTCTCAATAGTGTAATTATATATTTCTTTTAAACTTGACATGATGTTTGGGCTCCTTTTACGTCCACCTTTTCTTTTCATTGTCAATAAAATCGGACCCATAGTCTAAATTTAATTTTTTTAAAAAAATTTAAAGTAGCAACATAAATTGCTTGGGTTTTTTCTTCCGTTTATTACAAGACTCCATTGGCATTTTATTGTATTATTATCCTACATTTGGGATGCAATTTTTGTATTAAGGATATCCAGTTTTAAATTAGTAGGATTAAAATAATAATTATCGTATTAATTTTTAATTTGTATTGTTTAAATTAGTAGATGCTCATATATAATTTAAAGGTATATTATAGAGACATGTTCTTAACTTATCCTCAACTGATATTTTTGTCTTATAACAAGCAATAGACACTTAAATTTATATAAAAATGATCAAATACACATATTTGTCATACGTGGTGTCCTACATGTATTGTGCCATATAGGATGCGTATGTCTACTCATTTAATTTTATGTAAGTTTAAGTTTTTTCTTACACACAACTTACTTTTTTTATTTTTAAAGAAATTTGTTTCATGAAAAAAATATTTTAACTAATCAAATATACAAAAAAAAAACAATTTTAGGTACATGTCCTTATATTTTAAACCAAGTTAAAAAACAGAATTTATAAGTTGGACTTTTTTCCTCAACAGCAATACGATGAGCTCACCTTATTATTATGAGGATAAGAATATTAACTTTCATAAATTTGTGTCATTTGCCATTAAATGCTTTTTCAGTATGAACTAATCCATGCAATTAATAAGTCAACAGTATGAAATAAGACGAGTCAGCATAAAATCTTCAAATTAACCATGACGGAAAACATTATTAATGATTTAATGTTGAACTAGACCATAATTAATTAGTCTCAGTATTTGTATTTACGTTTTTTTTCATATAAATTAAACCTATTGAGATTTTTGAAATTCCATCATCAAATCATGAAACTCCATTATTTCATCTTACTCTATCTTGCAAGTCTCTCTTATTTTGCACAATCTGAAAATGAAGATGGTTTTAGCATTGAACTCATTCACCGCGACTCACCAAAATCACCATTCTATAACCCTGCGTTAAATCCAAGAGAACTGATGTACAACGCGTTACAACATTCTATCAAACGTGCAAGTTTCTTATCGTCAACTTCTCAGTTATCAACTTCTGTAATTCCTGATATAAACGGAGTATACCTCACAAAAATTTCAGTTGGCACGAAACCAAAAGCCAAACTAGCTGTGGTTGACACTGGTAGTGATCTTATATGGATACAATGCCAACCTTGTATCCATTGCTACAAACAAAAAACTCCGATTTTTAATCCAAAAAATTCGTCTACGTATAGACCAATTTCTTGCAATTCTAGTCAATGCAAGAAGCTCCCTGGAGGCTCTTGCGATAGGAAGAAGAAGACCTGTTTATATTTTGCTGGTTATATCGATCAATCATTCAGTTTTGGTGATCTAGCTAGTGAGACATTCAAGTTCGAGGATGCAACAAATAGTACTCGTCGAAAGAGATTGTCCTTCTCCAATGTAACTTTTGGTTGTGGAAGGAGAAATAATATCACTATACATGATGATGAACTAACTGGAGTTATTGGTCTTGGAGCTTCACCTTTTTCACTTGTGTCCCAAATTAAACCAATATTTGGGCATAAATTTTCATATTGTTTAGTCCCATTCTTCCTATCCAATGTGTCTAGCAAATTAAATTTTGGAGACAAAGCTTTACTTTCTTCAAGTAAGCATTTGGACACAATGGTTACATCCCCATTATTTATAAAACCTCCAAAAGTTTTTTATTTCCTACATTTATTAGAAATTTCCATTGGGAATAAGACGATTCGATTTCACAACACATCCAAATATGTTCATGAGGGTGGGAACATTGCTATAGATTCAGGGACTACATTTACCTTTTTACCAACAGAGATATATTCAGAGATGAAGACGATTATGAAGCGCAAAATAAAATTGAAGCCCCTAAGAAGCAACACAACGCGATTCTTTCACTTGTGCTATCGAGGATTGCGTGTTTCAGATGTTCCACCAATAAGATTTCAATTTGAAAATGCAACGGTGAAGTTGGAGGCCATAAATAGTTTTGTCAACATCGGAAAAGACGTTATTTGCCTTGCTTTTGCTCCAACAAAACATTTGCCAATATTTGGGAATGTAGCACAAACAAATTTCTTTGTTGCCTATGATCTTGAAAAGAAGACTGTTTCCTTTAGACCTCAAAATTGTGCTTAGTTGTAACAAGGGTTATATGTATCATGTCGATGTTTGATACATGTATATTTATTTATATAAGTATATATCTAAAAGTATGTTATTGGACTCCAAATATCATGATATATATTTAAAATTACAAATTTCAACATGACTAATTTGGTTTCACCTCGATAACTAAATTTTTGAGCGTGATGGCGAAAGGCTCCTAAAGGAAGCGAGACACGTTGCTAAAGTGAACCAGCAACTCCCACGACAAAGCAATTTGGAGGATCAAATGATCCATCTCTTGATCTCATATTTTGTTTCTTCAAATCTTCGTGAAATGTTGGTCATCTATTATATTGGGTTTCATCTCTTCGATCTCTCTGTGCATGCACTTAATGGTTTAGGAGAATTACATATTTTGGTCATCTATTATATTGGGTTGTGTTTGATAGGGTGGAAAACTTACCAACTCAGCATCGAGGTATTTTTTAATACTGAGGGAATGATAATTTAGGTAGGTGATAGAACAATGAATAATTGAGGTATGAACTTGCAAAAAGATAACAACTTAGGTATGTTTTTGATCATTAACTTTAAGACTTATCTTTAAGTCTTGGTGGCAAATTGTTCTTACACAAGACATCATATGCGAGCTGCATTTCATTCACCTAATATCAATATAATATATAACATGTACATCATCGTCAATCTACCTATTATCTTAAATTATTGACACAAGATAGATATTCGAATTTTCCTTTCTCGGAGATGAGTTGTATACCAATTCTCACTTCCATGTTTATATTGTTTATATGTCACTGAACTTAAACTGCAAGTACTCTGTTTTATTCTGCTCAATCTAAACCCTTAAGCCTATAAGATTTATCTCTAGACTCTAACCTATTGTCTATTTTATTGTATATCTTGTCAGTCAATACTTTGTCATATGTAAATAACATATACCATAATACCTCTCCTAGGATATGTTGTGTTATTTTATTCATCACCAAGGTAAATAAATGGGCTAAGGGTTGATCCTAGGTGCAACTTCATCATGATTATAATGTGCTAAAGGTCTTCTCCACTTTTCTCATCAAGGTTTTGGATCCATCATATATGTCTTTAAGCATCCTAATATAAGCTACATATACACCTCTACTCTCCAAACATCTCAATAGATCTCCCACCTCCACCCAAACGTAATCGTATGAGTTTGGGTCAATTAATGAAAATCATGTCAGTCCTCTTTGTCTCCCTATATTGCTCCATCATTCCTAACGAGGTGAATGACTTATGTAGTTGAACGCCCTAATAAACATTTAAATTGATTTTTGGTAATAGACACATCTTTCTTGCCTTCTCATCACTCTTTTCCAAACTTTCATAGTGTAGTGTAACTTAACAGCTTGATATCCGTATAGTTGTTGTAATTATGAATATCACTCTTATTCTTGTTTAATGAACAAATTATTTTACTTTGCTTCCATTCCTCAAACATTTTTAACATCCTAAAAATAACGTTAAATGATTGAGTTAGCCACTCTATTCTACTTTACCTGCGCTCTTTCAAATTTCAATTCAAATCTCATCTAATCTGGCCGCTCTTTTCCTTTTCATTTTACGATAACCTTCTTAAACTTTATACCTCTATAATTTTGAATATCACCTTCATCTTCTATCTTAATAAGCTATTTCTAAGACCAAATGATGAAATTTTCAAAACTAGAATCAGACGTAACTAAGACCACAACCCCTTACCCCTACCCCACAATCTGTCATGATCCAAATTAGGATTTAGGTGTGACACGATGATTGGGCCCACAACTAAGTCATATTAATATATAGTTAGCATATATAAGGTAAGTAAAAAAATAACAGAAAGCAAAATGATAGGTGAATTTCAGATGAAGTCCAAAAATAAGGGTAAAACTTAGGCCTGATAATACAATGCTTGCATATAGGTCAAATTAGCACATCCTTATCGTGCTTGCAGGTAGGTCAAATTAATACCATGTGCTTTCTTGATTTCTCTTTGTATATTTGTTAGTCTGTAGGTTATTTTTGGATCATTCAACTTGTCTTGTAGCACATTGTTAACAAATAGTGTAATGTAATCCTTTTCGCACAAGATCTTTCATGTTCTGAACAGGCGTGGACATTATTAGAATTTGCCACTTGAAAGAATCTTGATTTTTGTATACTCCTTGGCTGAAGATTTGATCTATCTATCTATATTTTTTTTGTAGATAAACAATTGTATACCTGCACATGAAGCACGTTAAAAATCTTAATGATATATAAGTGTTTACATATACTCAGAGAGTATCATTGATCCTGAGTATTTTGTGAGCAGTGAAATATATATTAATATATCATTAGAGTATATGAACATACTGTCTTAAGAATTTTTTATGCTTAATTAATTTATTTGTACATATACGTATATGAGAATCTTTAATGATATCAATATATATACTCAATATAATAGTATCACTAGAACATATGGATATACTTTGATGGTATCATTAAAGATTTTTATGCTCTATTTAAGAAATCATATAGACAGTTTGATAGTGTAATTTGGATATATTATTATAGTGTATACTTGTTTTTGCAAGATTTAACAGTTCTATATTGAAACCTTCTACAATTGAATGTCGTTTTGCAACTTGTGCTAGAGTGATTTTGTTATTGTATATTTGACAAAACTGAATTAAATTGGTTGGCTGGAGATGTTTGTAATAATGTCTATTGAATGCATCTCTTCAATAACAACTTAAAACACAACATCAATATCATATTAGTTTTGAATTTTGTCTAGATATTTGTGAACGATCAATCATTGTTATCATTACTTCGATTGTTGTGTGATCATAGGAAATCATTAATGGATAAGAAGTAATTTCAGAATTCTTCTTATTTAAATCAATGTAAATTTTGATTCCCATAACGTTAGATATTTTCAATGGTGGAAATCTAAGCGCAATTTACTTGGTGCTGATACTTTCAGAATCATTAATTTTCAGTTGATTTGAGATTTGAGTAATGAAATTTGTGATAAATTTTACCATAATAGCTTCATCATGAAAGTTGATAAACTGCTACTTTGAATTTCAAATTCTACCATGTTGTAGAAAAATTGATATATCTTGATAAAAATTTGCGTTGAATTAAGCATAAAATTGAGGGTTGATTGAATTTAATAGAAGTCAAATTATAAAAAAAAAGAAGAATTTGAAAATGGAGCAAAGTGTTCTTTTTGAGCAAAATTCATATATAAAATATCAGCAATATATGCATTTAAAGAAAATATCAATTAGGCAATTAGTCCGTTGTGGGCTTAAACTATAATTAATTACAGAGGTATATGTGGACATCATTTGATTAGTAATTCTGGATAAGTTAGCTTAAAATAAATTATTTCATTATATATATATAAGATAATTTATTTTATTATTGAGACAAAAATAATCAGACAAATAATTTTAAAATTAACTTATATCTCGAATCAAATATAATTTTATCTCAAAATTATTAATAACAAACCAACCTAAATAGTTTTATTAGAAGGAGACCTTAGTGTTTTTTTTTTGTTGTTGTTGTTAGAAAGGAAAACCCTATCAAGGCGTCCCTAACAAAACCTCAGGGAAGAAAAGGAATACTGCAGACCCAATTAAAGTCCGCTCCATAGAGCATAAAGAATAACATATTTTCAAGATTGAACCAAAAAATTAGACGGCATTCGGTCTGGAATTTCAGTTGCAGACTCTATTCCAAGTAAGCCTAATTTCTCTTGGTGTTACTTGGCGGTTACGTTTTTCTTTTTTTGGTTAAATTTAATAATTCGAAAGGAATTTTACCAGTTGGTTGATGATTTGTGAAATTTCTTAGACTGAAGCTTATGAATGTTCAAGTGGAAATTTATGATGTTTTGGCATTTGCAACACAGTTAACTAAAATTAGTGCTTTGGGCTGCTTTCTTTTGATATAGTAAATTGAGATGTGAAATGCCCAACATTGAGATTAAGGTGATAAATGACAAAGGGGTAAAATTTTATGGATGGGAAGTAAAAATCTTTGCTTAAAGAAGTTAGTGGAAGAAAGAATGTATGTGTGTTAAATGGTGTTGTAGTCCTTGCATTTTCTAGCTTAGAAAGCTAAATTTTGTTCTTCTTGCAATTCTCACATAAAACATGAAGGATGTGTTGTGTATGGAAGATTGGTCACAGCCACCCTTGTAGCCCCCCATCTCCGCCTCTCATAATATTTGTCTAGATTATATATGAATTATTTTGTATATAATTTGTTTTACATACAGAACACAAGAAAATAAGCAAGATATACATTTATTTTCCTAGAAAACATTTTCTAAGAATACATTTTCTTCATAGCAAGTACACCAGAAAGCTACAGCTGTAATTAATTGCCGAATGTTTTTCTTTTCCACCTGGGGCAATAGATTTTAGCTTATGTTTAACTCTTTTGGCTTTTGGAATTGCTTCCAGCTCAAAATGGGCAGACTGAGGTGGACAGGGGTTTCCCCAAAATCTATCATTCAAAATGCTTTGGTAATATTACTAAACTTCCTGCAATATTGTTCAATTTACAAATTCTATTCAGAAAAGTGGTAATATTGTACCTAAATTTTTTCTTCATTTCCAGTCACGGCACTCAGTTTCTGCAAATTCAACGATCAGTAAAGGGAATGTGTGTGCACATGTGTCAGAATATCTACCTACATTACTTAAAAATCGATGTAAGAGGCTTACCTTGAACTGTAACTTGTGAGTTGAACTCTTTTCTATGTATCAAACTGTGCAATTCAAAGGACTCTTTGCATGACTCATGAGCTACTTGTCATTAATTGACCTCAACTTTGTTCCCTTAGTTGTTAGTTAGGTTAACTAGGCATGGTTATGCCGTTATGGTGTGAAATGGTACATGAATTTAAACTTCACCTTACTTGATAACTTAACGAGGTAATAATATCTCTGACAAGTCTCATGGATGTGGACAATTTTCAGAAAGGTCAGGAGGGTCTAACTAATTTGTGTACATTAGCAGTCTTGCAATAGCAGTTACCTAGTTTGACACCAAGTATACAAGAGGTGGCAGATACTTGTTACAGAATAGGTGGAAAATGTGTTGCTTAAAGCTTTTGTTTAATGACCAAAGTCGGTGTAAGCAGTTTCGGAAGGTGTATTAGGTCCATATATTATCTCGGTCGCTTGAGAAGCCCGAGGAGGGAATAGATGGCCAGGGTTGCCTCGGGGTAAAATTGCTCTCCTAAGTCTATAAAGCAAAATCATTTCACCAGTTGTTGTGCTAGCTGCATATTAAGAGCAATATGCGTTAAATTCCTAAACACAAATAGAGAGATTACACAACTTGTAATTATGGCTGATGCACTGGCTTATTGCATAAATTTATAAAATCTTTATTACTTATTGAAAAGAGTTCCAAGCCAAGGATAAAACCATATCATTGCATTAGTTAATGTTATTTCTCTATTCAGTTTTAAAAACATAACAGTTTCAAAAGTGTACTTTCTCTGTTTTGTGATGTAATCATCTATTTCTTTGCCTATCCAACTAGTCTCAATATAATCATACTACTGCAAAGTCTATGTGCATATTTTATTGGTAATCCCCCAATTCCCCTCATGACAAACCCCAAACTTAAATGATAAAATTTAGTTGTTACTGTACTCAAGGGTGTGGTTAATGAAGTGGGAGGAGAGCTATGAGGTTATAGATTCAAATAAAAAAGCACTAGGTGATTTCTTCTCATATGACTAAACCACCAAGAACTACCAATACTTGTGTCGGTGTGAGGCAGTAGGTACTCAGCAGAATAGTCGAGGTGTCTGCATGGACATTATTATCAATGAAAAAATGATTGATGATGAAAACTCTGCATCTATGCATGTGCTGAATGTATGTTTTGCTGAATATATGTTGAAGCACCTGAACTTGACAGAAAATGTCATTACTATGACATGAATTATGTTCAGCCAGTTGAAAAGCCAATCTGTAATATCATGGTTTACCTTGCTTTGTATATCAGCTTTGTACAGTTGCAGTTTTTTTGGTAAAACTAATTGTTCTTCAACTAGGAGATTTCCACCATCGAAGCATTTTTTCCATTCCACCGGTATTCCTCAATATCTATTGATAGTTACTTTGATTTGTGTGTTTCATCTTATTGATTGCTCTGTCGTATGAACTAATTGCATTGCTGAATATGTCAGGAGCTTGTTATTCTGCACAACGAGATTACTATGAAATTCTAGGCGTATCTAGAGATTCTAGTCGAGAAGAGATTAAGATGGCTTTTCATGCGGTGAGGACATTATTCAATTGGCTTTTATTTAAGTTTGAATAAGTGGTTTATTGATATATTCCTTTTCAGTTAAACTAAGATTTCGTCTACTATTTTGGTGTTACAACCTTGTCACTGTATATATGGCACTGCGTTTTGTTTGAATATGGATATGTTTCCTTTTCGGTATTGGAATTCTACTAGTCATTGTCGATTGTTCTCAATGAAGAGGCTAGTTATTTAGTAGTTTGTTGTCATTATGATACATCAAATTTTTTTTCTTATCCTCCCCCTCCTCCTCTACCTCCTCCTTCCATATATGAACAAGGAATCTCTTCGTTGTTTAGAGGTGAAAATTCACATCGTGTTGGTGTTCTCAGACAATTTTTGCACTTCAAGTTTTTATTTGCTTCATTTATATAAAGCATTATCTAGCTGAGATCTGTGGCTTTTTTATTCATTTTCTTCATCCGTTGCATGCTATTTTTAACTCTCTTGTATGTTGACATCATAACCTTTTGCAGCTTGCAAAAAAATACCATCCAGATGCCAATAGGAATAATCCATCTGCAAAGAGGAAATTTCAAGAGATAAGAGATGCATATGAGGTTCAAATATTACTGTACTCTCTAAAAATAGTATTATGACTATTATTGAAGAATTGTTGCATTTCCTTGTACCACTTTCGTATGATTATTTATGGATTGTAATCGTTAAAGGTGAATCCAGATTTTGCAGGACCCACAGAATAGAGCACAATATGACATGGTAACATGTCTTTTCTCCCATGGGTTGTATTTTCAAGTTACGCTACATCAAGGATTCAATTTGATATGCTACTAATGATGATATTTATTTATACAGATGAAGGAACAAGCTAGCAACACAGAAGATATAAACTATAATTATGGGAATGACAATGATTTTAGATATTCTTATAACACACAATTCTCTGTTTCATTTCAGAAAATATTTTCTGAGGTATATATTTTCTCCTCCCCTTTTTCTCTTTTGTGAAGTGCAGTGATGTATGGAATCTTGCTTAAATGTATATGCTTCAATATCTTTCAGATATTTGAAAATGAGGCCAAAAATCTGACTCAAGACATTCAGGTGGTGCCTTTTGTGATTATGTTCCATTTGAGATTTCCCGAGAAAATGATCAAGCTGGTCCTTAATATATTGGGGTTGGTTTACTTTGATCCTTGATATATGCACCTTAATATATATGGTCCTTAATGTATAGGAAAAATGAATCATTTTAGTGCTCTACCCTAAAATTAACTGACCCATCAAATTTACTGTTAAATTTAACCCTCGTGAGATTCTGAGAAAAATCCACAACTTCTTGAATTCATTCTGTTGACTGGTGATTCTTTGGACTTCTCCGAACTCTTGTGAATTATATCACTTGCAAGTTCGGAATTTGGAGCCGGTGCCGGCGACGTAGACCTTGACTTAGTAGTATTACTGACGATGTTACTGGAGATGATCAGGAAAGAGATTTTATGGCAGAGGCACCTGAGGAGAAGTCAGGCTAGATGAAGGTGAAGGAAATTACTGGTGTAGCGTTTGGATTCTGGTGTCAGACTAGGTGAATCTTCGACGGATCTGTAGAGATATAGTGTTGTTCAGATGGAACTCCAAAGAACAGCATGAAAGAAATTATTCGAATCATTGCAATTGCTAATGATCCTTTGTCAGCTGTCGTCATAAAAAAGAAACTAAGTTAAAATAAATTAACAATAAACCCTTTAGGGTGGCCCAGTGGATTGGGCCCCTTGTCAAGGAAAGCAAGGTTTGCCTTCTGGGTCTAGCTCATGGCTAGTGCGGGTTACCTCTCCTGTGTGGTTTGCGAACTATTGCATAGGAGTGAGAGTTTACCCTGTGAGCACCTAAAAGGCAGTGGTTGCGGGTTTCTCTTGTCATAAAAAATAAAAATAA
>JAOTQJ010000001.1:20367201-20381164 GCA_025642045.1 Solanum sejunctum | reverse complement strand
AAAAATAAAAATAAGAAATAAACAATTGACAATGTAAAAAACAATTGCAAATTTGTGAATTGAAGGAAACAAAGAGGGGTTTGGTAACTTACATGTTGGCTAAATTTATTTCGCTTCTTTGCTGCTCTTCAGTAGGCTTTCAAATTTATGAAAGTGGGATTCATCTTCTTGTGATTTTGTTGCTAGCAGGGAATGTGCCACCATTCTCTAGTTTTTTTGTGATTTTTCGGAGCTTCTTCTTTGATTGATGGAGAAGTCGATAGCTTGGGCCCTTGTTTCTGAGATTTTTGTTAGTCACGTGGTTAGAGGGTTAAACTTAACAGCATGTCATAAAAATCTGTTAATTATATCACGGACCTAAGTAAACTAACCTTAATACATTAGGGACCAATTTGGTCTTTTTCTCAAATTTCTCTGCATTTTCAGATACCTGTTTGACTGTATTATCTTCAAATGGTAGGTGGAGCTTTCTCTCTCTTTTTTTGAAGCTGCTAAAGGATGCACAAAACATCTTTCATTTGATGCAGATGTTCCATGTGATTCTTGCCGTAAGTAAAAGCTGATGTTCTCTTTTGATACACATTGTTTAAACCATCTGGTTACGCTTTTGAAGCCTGAATGTTGTAATTGGATGTCCAATTGTCTTTTGCTGCCTCTTTTTCTTTGTTCATTATGCCATCTTGTCCTGGAAGCATGCGTAGAGGATGATTATGCAGTTTGTTGCTTCTCTCTCTCTCTCTGTGGACATGTTTCTGTTCACTTTTCGGTTCTTGTCACTAGGCAGGTGAAGGGAACAAAAGACTGCTAGAAAGTTCCAACATTCATGTTTTTCACTCTGCTAGAATAGAGTACTATAGGGTGCTGTCCTAAGGGCTAAATTAGTACATTGATCATAAAGATCACCTGGAAAGTATGGTTAAATTATTTTGGTAACAAGTCTACTCTATTTTCATGATAATGGTGCTTACGCCTGGAGGCACTATCTGGCTTCATCTGAAATGAAAGAAAATAATAATCAAGTCTGTGTCTCAAGAGGGACGAAGTAAAATGTAATTGTATTCAATCTATTCAATATTATATGCTGTGGCTTGATTTGCATGAAAAATGATGGAGTTGCTTTGACTTTTACGACTCTCTCGGTCTTGTTTTATGTGACACTTTTCTTTTTATTCAGTCCTATAAAGAATGGGATTTCTATATTTATAAAACCAGTTTTATGCATGAGTTATGGCTACACAGCTTATTCTATGACTTGTTTTGGACCAGAAGCCATTCTTTCTTAAACTTTGTGCTCTTTCAAACAACACCATATACATTTGGGGGGGGGGTATATCTTTTGAATGTTGAATCCCCCACCCCACAACCCCAGGAGTATCTATTTGTGCTAGAAAAAATGTTTAACCTCCTAGGGAACATCTTTTTTGTGCTAGAGAAAATGTTGAGTTAATTTTCTGAGTTGTATAAAATTGATTTATATCAACAAAGTTCGTGGTTGCTTTGAATTGATTATGGACTATTACTGTTTTTAGAGGTGTCCATTTGTGATAATAGCAACATGGAAAGTGCATTCCATCTATTGGCATGGAGTGTTTCTTAATTGTTTAGACCTAATGGGAGTTATTGTATTCATTGACAAAGTGAGTTTTATCCCAACACTTCCTCTTTGAAAGTCATAGTTTTGCATCATGAGCTTTAACTTTTACACTGCGTTATCCCTCATTCTCATTCAGATGGTACGGGCTATCCATTGAATTCCAAGCCAAAAGTATGTCCAATTTGTCAAGGAATTGGGAGAGTAAGTACATTCAAATTTCTGATGGTGACCTCATCATATGAGGTTTAACCTTAGTGTTCACTGTTCACCTTCCCTTTTGCCTGATAATTGAGCAATGTTCAAAATCTTTATGATTTATTAATATTCTCCAACTTATTCATCAGGTTACTTTCCGTTCATTTACAACAACTTGCAGTACCTGTAAAGGAACTGGACGAGTCATTAAGGTTCTTGATTTTGATACAGTGAACAACTCTCTAACTTGACACAAGCTTCAAATAATCATGCTTGGTTTCTATTAGGAACGCTGTATGGCATGCAAAGCATCAGGAGTTGTTAAAGCCATTAAAGACGTTGAAGTAACTATACCCCCGGGTATGCTTGGTTTTTGCTTTCCAATTTAAGTGCTGTTATAAGGAGTTTATTTATCAGCTACATCTGTTCACTTTAGTTAGAATTCGTGTGTACTATGCTTAAACAACTAGATGAAAACTTTGTTGGTTCTCGATATTTCATATATTTGTTTTTCTCCTCTTGGGTGGGGACTGTTCGGCCTGCACTAATTTTGAGCTTAAACAGCCCAAGGTGGTTTTTGATGTAAACTAGGGGTGACAATTGGGTAGGTTAGGTCAAATTTGGAGGGATCATAATGGTTAAAGACTCAACCCAACCCAAATTTGCTTGGGTCATAACGAGTTGGGTCAAAATGGATTAGGTAATGGGTCATGAGACAGGTCAAGACCCAACCCAATTTTTAATAAGATTTAATTGTTTTATTTATTCTTCTAAAATATTTAGTACCTATAAAATTGTACATTTCTTTATTATCGCTGTATATAACATATCAAATTAAAAAAAATATTTAAAACAATATTTCTCATGAATCTATCTGGGTTACATATTAACCCAATTTTTAATGGGTTGAGCTAAGAAATGAGTGGCTGAGTAACATACCTACACTTAAATGGGTTGGATTTGATAGTGTAGATACATGTGGGGTAAACTAAATGGATACAAATCCCCATGCCCTAGTATGATAGATATACGATAAGTTTATCAATTGTAATAGGTCAAGAAATTTCTCAACCACTTGCATTTGAACCACCGCTTTTTGTGTAAAAGCATATGAGCCAAACTTTTCAACGAGAAAAAGGGCATAGGGGTGGGGGTGAGGGTTGGGATCCGGATGGGGATGGGGGGAGGTATAAGAGGATATTGAAAATGGGGAGTGTTGGGGCTATATCACTTGAGTTCAAATGTTGAGAATATACCATGTGGTATTTTTCCTCATATTTCTGCTATAAAATATAAAAATTACCAATTTTAATGAAGATTAAGATGATTCGGTTGCTTTTCCACAAACAATTTGGATCATGTTATTGTACTTGACTGTCATCATACGGTAAACCTCCCAACCATGGAGAACATTTTTCTTTACCAAATGTATGCTGGTTGTGTTGCCTGGTAAGGTCCTGACTTTAGAGTGTAGAGTACAACCCTGAACTGAAAAGATTTAGGGTAGTCAATTTAGAAAGATGGTTTTGTTAAATATGAAGCTTTACCAGAGAATGAAATAAAGATAGTTGAAATAAAAGAATCGGACATGTTCGCTATGTGATAAGGAGATATACTTATCAAAGTGGAATGGTGAACTCTATAATATTGTTGAGACCAAAAATTTTATGCAGGAGTGAATTTTGAACTTGTAGGGCCTACATATCCACAAAAAAAATATCTCAGAAATGCTGATGTTGAGATGATTGTGTGGATAAAAAAAAAATTAGAAATGACCACATCCGACAAAGGTTAAGGTAATACATGTAGGCAATAAAATGAGAGAAGGTAATTTGAGATGGTTTAACCGTGTTTTACAGTAGACCTCAAAATGCATCGGTCCATAGATGCGAACTATGATGATCAGAAATTCTAAAAGGAGACAGGGTAGATTTAAAATAATGAAATTTCATAAGAACTCTATTATCTCTTGGAATCCATGTAGATTTAGCTATGAACAAAATCAATGGAGAGAGATGATCCATTTAGGCAATACCAACAAGCTGGATTAATGCGTAGTTGCTGTTGTTACACTTACATGAGGTCTGGTTTATCAAAAGTTGTTTTACTGTGGTTGACTTTATACGAGTATGACTACATATGCAGGACTTGGGGAACTACTTTTCAAAACCTGTTAGTTTGCCTCAAAAATTAGTTAGTACTGTAATGGAAAGAGCTGAACAGATATAGATGATTCATATTGTTGACCACAACTAATTTCAGCATTACTGATTCCTATGTTCATTGCACGAGTAGATGTTTCCATCTGAAACTTTTTCTGATTTTCATCTTAGTAGCTAGGTCTAAGAGCATAAGATAGGATTATTTTGATGATCTTACTTTCCATGATGGATCAGGTTTTGATTCTGGTGATACTATTCGTGTGCCAAAAGCCGGTCATGCTGGCAGGCGAGGGATGCAGCCAGGCAGCTTATTTATAAAGCTAAAGGTGCATGATCCTCATCTGATTCTAGTCTTACTTCTAATGTACCTTCTATATTGGATCAACAAATGTGATGCTTTGTGAATGTGATTGTTTTGGATTTACTACCATGTCCGTGACTTCAAGAAGTTTTATGTATAAATCTTTTATTTTTAGTTTTTATGATTAATTTAATTTAAATATACTAATTTGAAAAATATAAATTGATTTTTTATTATATTAGTTAAGAACATGTGTTTACTAACTAATATATTTTCAAAAGACAATATATACGTTAATTATTTAATTTAATATTGTATATAAATGCTCTTATATGTCTAATATAAATTTTTAATTTTAGATAATTAACTTTTATTTTAAAGTTTAATATAACCTTGTAATTACACTTGTGCGATCAAACAACACACTTGTAATTACACTGTAATTACATTGTGGCAAACAAACAGTCACAGTAATTACTAGGCTGGTACTTACTGTCCTAGTAATTATACCGATTCCAATTACCAGGTGACTTTCTAAATAGATCCTTTATGAACTTAAAGAAAAAGTAGCTATTGCACTCTACCCGAGTAATAAAGTGGAAGCCGCTTCTCGCTGATAAAAAGAGAAAGTCTCGCACAGATATTTGTTAAAATCAAATCTGACCAGCAAAACTTGAACACTTAACCAAGCTCTTGATGAGTGTGATATTCACAATCACTTTATTCTGCTCTCCTTATCTTTTCTCAATGAACTCTTGGCGGATTAAACTTGAGCAAGAACTGCTTGAACAAAATATTGTTCGATTCAACAACAGCTCCTTTTGTTTCTCCTAAAATGCATTGTCAGGGGATGAAGCTTGCTGAAATTTATGTGCCCCCTCAATAACTTAATTGAAATATTTGAAAGTATGTAGGGATAATCATTGATCATCATACTGAAGAATATGACTTCAAATGAAAGCTATCAAGCTCATTAAGTGTTGGAGCTTGGACTTTTGTTCGAACAACTAATTTGGCTCAAGACCTTCCACATATGTAGTAAACCTATGATACATGAACTGATTTATGTGTATCTGCGGGCATACAAAGCGGTGTAGGTTTGAGTATCATGCCTGGTGATGGGAGTTTTTTCTTCTGGGGCTAATTTGTAACATATTATGTAGAATCCATGCATTGTTACCAAGGTAAAAGCAATGGAAAGTATCAAGTTTCAGCTGGGGCTTTGAGTGCAAAATGCAATCAAAATTCAAAAGCATGAGGTTTAGCAAAGAAAAGCATTACATAAGAATAAATAAATGTCATACAAGAAAAATGAATATAAATACAAACCTCAATTATGTGGATTTAATCATTGAGAAACTATAACTAATGGAATATGATGTAAAAACATGCCATTCTAGTTCAAAAAGCATTTTAAATATATGATTAGGACCCAATTTTTGAGTTTACATTAGTAACTTGATGTTGTTTTACTAAATTTTTATGATTAGGATCCAATTTTTAGTTTACATTAGTAACTTGATGTTCTTTTACTAAATTTTGTTTTCATATTCCAATTCACGTAGATATTCATTCAAAAGTGGCCTCTATTGCTTTGTCATTTATGTTTGCCATTTAATGTTGTGTTCCTTAAGACTGATCCGGTTGGAAGTTGAGACTCCCATGATGCCTCTACTAAAGCTGTAAAGTGCCGGTTGAAGCGAGGCGTTGGTCAGGCCAAGTGTCTGGCCTGTGCTGCACTAAGCTTCAAGGCTTAAGCACGTTTAAGTGGGCCTTTAACAACATTGATCGGGCCAAGTACCTACGTTTTTGTTGCACCATTACACCGTCGTGTTAAGATAGATGAAATATCTTTTAATAATGGATTGCTTGGGCATGCAGTTGGTGCCCTTCTGCTATCAATTTAGATTTTCCCTATTTTCCTTTCAAAACCTTTTGTCTTTGGGGTCCTTTTTGTAGGTTGGTTTAACTTTGTCTATGTGAAAAACTTCATGCTTTTTGTTTCACAGGTTGCTAAAGATCCTCTATTTGCTAGAGAAGGAGCTGACCTTTATGTGGATTATCATATAAGCTTTACAAAAGTGAGAATAACTTTCACTCTTTCCCTTCTTTTATTATGCTAATAAAACTATATGCTTTTTACCATATACATTTGCTTCACCTTTGGTAGGAAGGTATATGGGTTGTTCTTCTTTTTTCTTGATAAGTTCGAACAGATAGTTGTGCCTAGTCCTTCATTCTACTCATGTAACTGAGGAGATCCTTGACCCGCACTGTGCATCTTAATCAACTTAGTTAAATCATTAGTACCATTGTTCCGAAAAATAGAAAATAAAATCATTAATGCCATTATCCTCTGAAGTTCTCTTCAATCTTTTTCTTTTCAACAGTCCCATCACCAGATTCAAGCATTGATCATCATACTGAAGAATATGACTTCAAAATTTCATCCTATTCCAGTTGACAATGACTAAAGGTGTTGAGTTTTTCCCGTGATCATTAAAAGGCAATATATTAAAAGAGAGCACTAAGATAGTGCTGTAAATATTTATAGGGAAAGGGAAAGCTACATTAAAGACTGTGTAATGAGCTTCATAAGTCTATCATGGCTTCTCTGTCATTTGTGAAAGCCGGAGTACACTAAAAAAGCTATGGAGATTCATTCCATATGGACCACCTAATAGCTGATGGAACTGAATTCCATGTTCTCATTCTAGTCTTTCCTAGACGTTTCCTGTATCAATACTGCAGCGATTCAGTAGCTGCCGTAGGTGTGTCCACTTGACCTCCAAAGCTTTTTGTCAGAACCAGATTTCTTAAGTGAGTGAACAGTGAATGAAAAGGTGATTAATGTCAGATTGGCTCTCACACAAAGGGTATCTACTGCAAATATCCTTTTCTTGGGGATTTTCTCATGATTGAGGCATGCCGTATGTACAGCCAGCCATGTGAAGCATTCCATCTTCATAGGTGCCATGTTTTTTCAAATGCACTTCCATGGTCAATTGAGGATGAAATTTGAGTTCCTCAAGAGTTGATGACAAGCTTTAACCGTAAATTACCTTTAGCATCTCTCTTCCAGAATGAAGAATCAGGTGAGGAGATTAAATGGGATACACTTTTCAGCATCTGAAGCATTCAAGAAATGCTGTCCACCTTTTCAATCATTTATGCTTCGCCTGATAATGAATTCCAGCCTTGTGTAACCAATAGTCTGAAATTGTAGCATCCGGATTCTGTATTATACTGAAGTATTTCAAACTTCTCTCTTAATGTTGCTTGACCATGACAGGCATCCACCCAAAACTTTTTTCCTTTTTTGAAATTGGTAAGTTGTATTCATCAGCATTAAGGGTAGGATATGTGGTCACCTCCAAAAAAGAGCAATTACAAGCTTCCTATCAAATCTACAATCGGATCTACATCTTCTATACAAAGTTGTTTACACCGAAAAAGTAAAAGTACAATACAATTCCATTTTTATCTTTAAAGCATCTCCCATTTCTTTCCTTCCATATTGACCACCGTATACATGATGGTATTGATCTCCACCATCTCTTTTGACTTTTACTTCCTTTCCTCCTAATCCATCAACTCAAAAGATCTGATGTGTCTGGCATTATCCAGCTAGTGCTTGTAATGTTAAGGAAAAGGTTCCATTGCTGAGTGGTGAACTTGCAATGTAAAAACAGATGCTTATTGGTTTCCCCTGTTATGTTGCAAAGAAAACACCTGGGAACTAGTTGTCTACCTTTCTCTTGTAAGACTTCTTGAGCAAGACAAGCTCTCTTAATTACTAACAAGTCAAACATTTCACTTTGGTAGGCATGACACTCTTCCAGAAGTACCCCAAGGATATTGTGCTCCTCCATTCATCTCATGTAGACTACTCTTATATGCACTTTTGACTGAAAAAACCCCATCCTTGCTGTGTTTCCACAAGACCCTGTCTGTAGCTGTTGGGATAATACAAAGTCCTCCTAATTTTCCCAGTTGAGCTGCCACCCTCTCTGTTTTCCCAATCATTAAGCATTTTCCTAAATGAGATATCCCATCCCTGTATCTCATCCCTGCTCTGTCCAACAATCACTCACTCTATTTCAGGATTCTCACAAATGGGGAAAAAATCTGGGAAAAGATTCTTGAGAGAGGTTTGATCAACCCATCCATCCTTCCAAAATTTTATTTTGTTTCCATTCCCCACCTTGAGATATAAATTTGCTTCCATCTGTGGCCAAAGATTTCTGATTGTTCTCCACACCCACACCATAAGGTTCAGAGACAGTTTCTGTACACCTGGGGTCTAATTCACCATGCTTTTCTACAATGACCTCCTTCTATAGAGCTCTTTCCTCACCAGTGTATCTCCACAACCACTTCATCAGTAGACTCTCATTTTGCAACCTCAGATTTCTGATTCCTAGACCACCTCTTTCTTTATTGAGAAGCACAGTCTTCCATTTTACTAAACAATAAAATGAAGAGTTTACTTCTGCAATTACCCACTTGAAATGAAGAGTTGGAGTAAAATGTGTTTCAATGAACTCTGATGAAAATTCCATTGGAGCTGCGAGTTCGTCTGCTAGGTTGTCCAATGATTGAGAAGCCTATATTTTGCAGTGATAACTGTTCTCTGTGGAGCATCTTCCTCGGGGGCGAATCTCCAAACCCATTTTTGCAGTAGGGTGATGTTTTGGACTTTTAGATCTTCCACTCCTAACCCCTCATCCCCCTACTTTTCTATCCAAGTTCACTATGTTCCACCTAAACAAAGTAAAAGTTTTGTGCTCTCGGTTCCCTTACCAGAGAAAGTCTGTCCGGGATAGCTGAGTTTTAAGTGATACTGATTAGCAAGATAACTGGCTGGAGATAATACTGAGTGGGTGGGTGATAATGCTGGTACATGGGAAGTGGGGGTTGGATTGCGGAAGATAGAAGTATCTTGTGGTGGTCTTCTGATTGTTTTAATTTTCTTTCCCCCCACTCCCCCTTTATTCTATCAGTAGTCTTCCCTTGGTTTATCTGGCTATATTTATGAGTTGGCTGATCGTTGAATGGTAAAAGTTTTAAAAAGAGAGAGACAAAAAACAGAATCGTTTACTGCAGTAGTAAAAGTTGCGCATTATCAGACAGAAAATAACTCAGGAACTAGAACAATAAGCACCTGGAGGGATCTCTCACTGTCCAAGCCACTATCATGCATAGTATTTGTTTCAAGGTTCATATATCTAAACTATGATGGTTTATGGTACTCTCCTCCTGTGGCAAGCAAAGACCAACTAACTGATTAAAGAAAAGTCAACCGGCTATTAAGACGAGTATTTGGCAGACAAAAGATGTTATATGTAGCATACTGGTGCACGATCATGGCAAATTTTGTATTATGTACCTTGCTTTTAACCTTTCTCATAGACAGTATACATGCAGTGTAGCTGGGGCTCCATGACAGCATGTGAACTAGAAAAAGATGTTAGAAACCTGATTGAATAAACTCCAATCCTTAAACTCTAGGTTATGGGTTTGCAAAATACCGAAAGAAGTAAACATCACAGAAGATTAAATGCATAAGACTCGACATAAATGTTTAAAGCTCTTATATTCTGGCATCTTTTCATATGCTTTTGTGGCTTAAAGTAGAATGATGAAATTTAGTGGTCGTTATTGAATTTTAATAGGCTATTCTTGGTGGTAAAGTTGAGGTACCAACTCTATCTGGAAAGACAGAGATACAGGTATGGCTTTTTATATTGGGTTTATCTATCTTTTGACATTTTTAATTATGTATTATTATCATGATTTACTAATAAATTTGAATTTCAATGACAATTTTGAATTATGCATCACCTTGATTTTGGATGTGTGCGCACATTTTTTTTTTCCATTTTGATTGTTGATATTTTAAATATCTTTTGACTGAATGGCAGTGATTTTGGTTGTTTGCACCCAAGATTGTGGCCTGCTTGATTATTTGCTCAGCAGCTCAAGCTCTTGGGGCTTACAGGGTTTAAACAGTAAAGCCATGCTCTGATTACATCATAAATATAAGAAGAAAATCAACATAATCCTACAGATGTATTCCATATTTACAGGATCCTAACCATATGTACAAGGTCTTAACAATTTTAATATATTAATTTTACCGCATTTGAAAACTTGAAAATGAGTTTTAGGGTCTTGAGTTGGACTCTCAACAAGAGACTGCCGTTCTACAAAATCCATGCATAGAAATTTTTCCTTACAAAAAGAGGTGGTGATATTTTAGCAAAAGACAAACCTAACACCTATTCTCCTAAAACAGATAACCATTTCACTCCACCCATAGTTTTCTGAAAATAAACGAAAACTACTACTTTTTTTCGAAAAAGAAAAAGTAAACGAAAACCAATTCTCGTTGAACAAAAACAAATTGTTCTAAATCCAAACTAAAGAGGGAAGATGAGATGAAAGATTTTAAGTGAAGCTACTTGTATGCTTGTAAACAAGCTTAGAATTGGCTTTGGGATTGAACATCAATTGCGACAATGCAATAAAAAGACATTTTCATCTCTTCTGTCAGGCCTTTTCAGTTGTGGAAGTTGCTTTACTGTTACATATGTTGCCTGAAAAATCAGCAGCAGTCAAGTGTAAACCTTGGTGTTTTTCTTTCTTTTAATTTTTTTTTTCATGTGCTATAACCAACATATTTCTACTTTTTTGAACTCCCTTTTTTTACCAAAGCATGCTGCTATTTTCTATTTCTGATCTTTTTAGGTACCCAAGGGGGTTCAGCCTGGACAACTTGTGATACTACGAGGCAAAGGTATCATAGCTTTAGTTAGAGCGAATTTTAATCTGTTTGATATACTTCCTTTGGAGCAATCAAACTTGTTGTCTGTCATACTTAGGTTTGCCAAAGAGTGGGTTTCTGGTGAACCATGGAGATCAATATGTGCGGTTCCGTATTGACTTTCCAACGTATGTTTCTCGCTCACCTTTCCAAATCATTTTTATCCTAAATATTACAGTTCACGGAACTCACTAGAAAATCAGGCAAAATTGACAATATTAACCATTGCATTGCCTAGAGGAAATACCAAATGTCTTTAATGGGGTTTTAACCTAATAAACAAGGATGCTACCTGAACTGATTTATATTAAGTCGAGCACCAAAATAGCCACTCTTGTGTCCTCATGGGCATCGAGAACAGGAAGAAAATGCCAAGTGACTTCAAAAAGGATCATTTATCTGATGTACAAGATCAATTTGTATTAACTCATCCAACCTTTTAAATCATTGCAAGGGCATGTGTTCATACAAGTAAATAGATATTTTGTTTGTCATGAACATTTCCCAGGTAATTGCACCCTAAGTTGCATGGATTCTTCACTTTCAATGCCGACCCGTGTCGGATTCTCCAAAAATATACTACTTTTGGAGAATCCGACATGCACCATTGACATTTTTGAAGAGTCCGAGCAACATCGATTGCACCATTATTATCTCTGAGAGATTCCTTTGTGAAGTGTGAACTGCTTATCTTTATTCAAAATTCTGCAGATGTTTAGGTATTGGGGATAGTAGGAATGACGCGTGTGAGTATTAAACAAATTGTTATTTGAGTTTGAACAACTCTGCTATCGGTAGTTACTAGGTGCTGGTAATATTTAGGTACTGATAGATGTGCATTTAGGCATACCCCCACTTAAACCCTCAGTATGGGGTTAGGCATTAGTTGTCGACTTAAAATGGTTTTACAGTTGGTCCTCAGGGTTTTCCCGCAGATGAATTTCTCGGTCACCCAAAAATAAAAGGGATAAAATGTTATTATTCAATATTGAACTTAGGGCCCGTTTGACCGTATAAGATGTAATCATGATAGAAAATTATATGAGATGAAGTTAAAGTTCTATTTGGACATGCAATTTGAATTTTTAAGTTGTTTTTTACCCAAAAACATAAAAACCCCATAAATTGTAAAAACTATAAAAATTGTCCCAATTCTTTATACAATCTTACCAAATAAGCAAAAGTATAATACACTGCCACAAAGCTATTCTAAAAAAACACAACATTTATTTATTGAACTTTAGTTCAATAAAAAAGTTAAAATTGAACATGAGTTGCAGTGTACTACTCTTTGGTATAACATTGTGACAGTGTACAATATAATATTTATCTACCAACCAAATTAACAGTTTGTAAAAAATTACTAAGGAGACATATGACGAAAATAATATCAACTATAAATTTTTTTTACGCATGAAATAAATGGTTGGCAGAATATAAAATTTTGTTGTTTTATACAAATATAAATTTGTGGGTCAATTTTTGTATTTAGAAAATATGAAATCATGATATGAAATTTTCAAATCAAGCTTTTAGAGAATTTGAGATTTCATCTCATGATTTGAAATCATGATATGAAATCGCATGTCCAAACTCCTTGGTGTGTTAGGAAGTACTTAAATATATGTTTGAAGTGTGGTAAGTGAAGAAGTTCATTGAAAATATGTCCTCATGTTGTAGTTTGAGTTAGAAAACTTTTTCAAATTGGAAAAAGAGATCGTTCTTCAGATGAATTAACAAGGAAACGAGGTAGATCAAGTATTATGGATGAAGGGAGTAGCTTATCAGATGAAATTTATCTGACTAAACAGTTTTCATTTATCTTTTTTAATTTTATATTGCTCATGAACTTCCGCAAGAGTTTGCTGCATGAACAACTTTTCACGGATGCACTTTTTTTTTTGTAGAGCATTGACTGAACGGCAGCTTGCTATAATGGAAGAATTTGCACAGGAGGAAGTTGCTAATGAAGATTACATTGATGGTGAAGTAAATTTGTAAGTATTCTTCTTTACTGGCTTTGAAGGCGTGACTTGACTCTGATCCGTCAGTAATATTTGCTGTACTCAGCTTTCTTTAAACTTTTTTGATAACTAATTTAAGAAGACTATAACTGGAAATTTTGTGCTATTTTTGGTGCATGTGAATGTTCCCATGAATATTTGAGGACTTCACCACAAGTACATAGTGTTAAAAGTTAGTGGAAATAATTCATAATAAGTTATTTTTCTGGCCAAGAAAGACCAAAGATAATAGGGTTAGCCTTCTCTCCAATTAGTATGCTATAGCATGATACGTGATCAAAATTATGCCGGCTTAGCCATTTCAGCTGCTCATTGAACCTCACTAACTATATCAGTTGGTTTCACTGTTTGTTTTGGAGGTCTATTTTAATTTTTGGCAAGACTTTTGTGATCAGGGTTGGTGTGCCTGTAATCCTTTTCATGTAGGCCAGACCCAGTAGTTGGTTAGCAAATCTTGTATACAGCCCGAAAGCTATGTGTTTTTATCTCTCTTCTGCTGTCCATAAGTTTGTTGCATCACTTCTACTTATTTTTCTTTTTTGAATTTCTATTGTGGTAGGTTTCGTAAATCATGTTCTTCCTGAACTCGGGTAGAATGCCTCATCCCCTTCTTGATTTCATGAGACCCTTTTTCTTTTGGCATTATGTTCAAATGCATGTTATATTTATTATGGGTGGAAAGAGAGTATAGAACTTTGCTTCTTGTTAAGAGTTTCATATAAATTTGGTATGTGTTCTTTCAAGCTCTTCATTAGTCACTGGAACTGGAGGTAGCTTTTTCCTTATTTTTTAAATTCTTTCTGAGGGGTTGGTCGGGGATGGGAGTGGGGGTGTTCTCAAAGTTCAAGAAATGTCCACGTA
>JAOTQJ010000001.1:20333746-20350602 GCA_025642045.1 Solanum sejunctum | reverse complement strand
AAATACAACGTATTCGAAAAAAATATTGATGAAACGATATATATACATTAAATAAGTTAGTTTTTATCTGTACAAGTTATAATAGGATGATTAAGATTTTTTTATTTTTAATTTTACGTTCATATTTAAATTTTTGAGAATAAAAATAATCTTATAATTAAAATTTGGGAGCGATATTCTCTAAAAATGAGCCATATAATTCACAAATTTTAATTTAATTAATTTGTGACTCTTATCTTAAGGTATAATATAATGTAAAAGTTTTCCGCCAACATGAACAAACATCTTCTTCCTTCTTGTTTTGCTTTTTGAAAAAGAAAAAGAATATAAAAGTCAATGTATTTTTCTTTTAAAGAATAAATTTTATTTTATTTATTTGGGATTTGAATTATGATCTAACGCATTAGATCATACTATTTTTTGACTTTAGGATATGATGGAATAAAGTAAAATGACTCTTTAAATTGTCTGCACTTCTTTCAATTATGAAGTAGCAGTTAGTCAATGCAACTTTCAACGCTCATCATGGGTCATCTAGAAACAGTCGCGCTACGTTTTTAAATGTAGGGGCAGACTGTGTACATCCGATCCCCCTTACCCCACAATAGGAGGGAGTCTTTGAGACATTGGGGTAATGTTGTTGTTGCATTAGACTATACTATTTAAATTTATTTTAATCTACTATTTTGATGGATTATTTAAAATTTTATCTATTGAATTAAATTGACAAATAAATCATAATTCAATTAATTACATTTAGACATAATTTTTTTTTTGATATTTTCACTCAAGACTATTCCAAAAGAACCCAAATTTATTGATTGTGACATACCGTGCTTCAAGTAGGCAATGGCATTGTTCATATTCACGATCTTAAAGAAGTAATGACGGATGAATTGGTAGAATTTGAAGAGGATTCAATGGGCATTACTTGAATTTAGAATCAACTAATGTTAATACAAAGTATTTTCTTTTAAATTCATTCATTAATCTCTATTTAATTCCGTGTTATGTTCTTTTCCTCTTCTAATTTTTAAAATATCGTATACATACAATTAAGACTCTATTACCTTGTGTTTATCAAATTACACAAATATATTTAAGTTACATATGATAACTTTTTTTTTAATATATGATTTAAGTTGTAATTGTAACGTTTCTACTTTTATTCAACCGAATCTCTTGGGATAAGCTTAGAATGCTAAAGTTTAGGACTTGTAGTTCAAAGTCTTTTTCTTTTCTAAATAACTAATACTTTTTAATGACTAAATTAAGTGTCTCAATATACTTAATTAACTTGGTGGTTATGTTAATTTGTTAATCCAAATTAAAACTCATTTTCAACATCTGTAAAATTCATGTTTTGACCCATTTCTTTTTATGGTATAATAATAAAATTGATAATTATAATAAACAGAATGATATAAATGATTAGAACCAAAAAAATAAAAAATAAAAAAATTAAGCGAAGTAATATAAAAGAATCTTAAAAGGAAGATTCCAAAAACATGTTGAACGTTATTTAGATAATTTTAAATTGCGTATTTTTCTTTTGAAAAAAAAAGTATATTCACAACAATCTCTAATGATGCTTGATATGATTATTAATAAACCTTATTATAAGAAATTACTAAAAAGAAAAAAAATTGTATAAATTTTATAACAATAATAATAATATAATTATATGAGAAGTTTCTTATTTATAAGAGAAAAAACTTTATTTCCAATAAATGGGTGCTAAAATTTTGTAAAAAGAATTTATACCTCCATGTAAAAATTGAAGTAAAATAAGAAGAAAAAAAAAAAGAAACTTTATTTCCAAGAAATTGATGCTAACATTTTATAAAAAGGATTTAAGCTACCATAAGGAACTTTCCTAATTTACTAAACTTAGTTATATACGGAAAAAAAATCCATAAATACTATCATTATAACAAACTATACTTTTCAGTATTCTATTATCAATTATTTTAAATGACATTATAATTTATTTCTCTAGTAAAAATAATAGTACAATGTAATTACGTAATGATATAAAATAAAAATATTCAATTACTCAATATTATTATCAATATCTAATTATTGATACTCTTTATGCTTAAGAAAGATCAAATTATTTTAATTGGATGTATTACATTAAACATCAGTCCTAGTTTTTGAATCTTTTCTTAAATGTATTAAATGAAATTTCTAAAATTTTAAATTACAACTTTATATATATTGAAAATATTAAATGAATTTGACTCCTATTTCTTATAGGAGTAGGAAAAACTCAATATTACGTTCTTATAAATAGATTGCAAATTATATTTTCTCTTTTTATTATAAACACCTCTCTAGAACCCCTTTCATCTCTTCTACAAAGCAAGTTGATCTCAATGCAGATTTGTTTTGCCTCTGATTAAGTTTAAGATTTCTGGAAGTTTCTCAATCGCTGTTATGCCTATTGATCCCTCAAATGTTTGTGATTTTTTCGGCTATTGTTTCATCGTTCTGTCGTACGAGGTTCGTTTCTTGAATTCTGTGTTTTTTTCCGTTGAAAGATTTGCAGTGTCACTCTTTAGGTGATACTTGAATTGGGTTTGGACTCGTTTTGGCTAATTTGGGGTATACTGTGATTAATTGATGAGGAACAAGAGAAAAGGATGTGAAATTTTGTGCCCTAAACAGAGAGAATTGTGGAATTCGGTCCGTGATTCGGGATCTTCGATGTCGAATTTGAAAACCCATTTTTCGTTGGAGGAGTGTTCTAGAAGGTTGAAGAAAAGGTGTAAGGAAGAAGATGATGATGATGGGTTGTGTTGTGAGGTTACTGTTGGGTCGTGTAGAAGTAGAACTAGGCTTGCTGCAACTGCCCCTCCGAGTGGGAGTTCTTCGATTAGTTTGTGTGGGAGAGGTCTTAAGAGGAAGATAGGATGTATAGATGCAGCGACTCAAATGGGTAGGAAGAACAAGATTGAAGATGACTATGAAATGGGGGAAGCTTTAGGGAAAGGTAAATTTGGATCAGTCTTTTTGTGTAGGAGTAAGGTTACTGGTGTTGAATTTGCTTGCAAGACATTGCCTAAAGGGGAAGAGACAGTTCATAAGGAAGTAGAGATAATGCAACACTTATCGGGGCATCCTGGTGTGGTGACATTGCATTCAGTATATGAGGATGCGGAAAGTTTTCATTTGGTGATGGAGTTGTGCTCTGGTGGGAGGTTGATTGATGAGATGAAGAAAGAGGGAAGGTATTCGGAGCATAAGTCTGCTAATATATTTAAGGATTTGATGTTGGTGATTCAATATTGCCATGATATGGGAGTTGTACATAGGGATATTAAGCCGGAGAATATCCTTCTAACTGCCTCTGGGAAGATAAAACTTGCAGATTTCGGCTTGGCTATGAGGATTGCCAATGGTAAATACTTGCATTGGAACCCGCTTATACATGTTGCACTTGCTTCTTTTTGTTGTTACTTATTGCTCCATCATGTTTACAAGATGTTGGAAGTTTGCTTCATTTTTATGGGACCTTTTGCTCGCATGGTCTTATTAGCAGTGCTTCTGCCTATCATTTGGTTTCATATTTCTTCCAACTGCTAGTTGTTTCTAATGGTGTATGTCCTAGTCTTTTTTAATTACAAGTTCCATTGTTGGTATAATCTAGGCTTGACTACCACTGGAGTTGGGTAGACATACTTCATGAGGCATGATACTAGGAACTTATTTTCTTAAAAGACAATCTAACATAAATAGGACTTAACATGCAGATAATGTAGAGAGTGGCTTAAATAGGAAAAGAAAACCTTAGATAGGGGGTAATTTTGCTAACAAAATCGAACAGTGATATAGATATTATCCAGCTTCAACAAGACACAAAGTCCAAGTTAACCAGAAAAAAGGAGGGGATATGATTTCAGAGCAGCAAGAACCAAGCTATATAGAACAGAAGTGGTGTCATGGAGTCGGGAATAGAGAGGAAGATGGAGGGGGTGAGGGGGTGAGGGCAAAGCTAAACAAGTTAGGGCTTAACACAATTTCTCACTTGTCCATTTTTGTGGTGAACCCCACGCAAGTTATATAGTTTACTAATCAGCATTTAATTGAGTTACCCCTCCAGGCATGACGCTTATGAGCAATTCCAAGTATAGGGTCAGATATGCTCATCTTAACTCTAGTTTCCACCTTATTTATGGAGGTAACATTTATAATGCAGGTCAGAGTTTAAGTGGTTTGGCTGGAAGTCCTGCATATGTGGCCCCTGAAGTTCTTACAGGGGATTATGGTCAAAAAGCAGATATTTGGAGTGCCGGTGTTCTTTTACATGCTCTACTGGTAGGTGTCCTTCCATTTCAAGGGGACACTTTGGAAGCTCTGTTTGAGGGAATTAAAAGCATGAAACTTGATTTTCACTCTGAAAAATGGCAATCTGTATCTAAACCTGCACGAGATCTTCTTGAGCGGATTCTCACAAGGGATGTTGCTGCAAGGATAACTACCGAAGAAGTCTTAAGTAAGCATTTTATTTGTTTGTGACTGATTAATTTCCTTGCTTAGGTAACTGGGTTGACAATTTTTTAATCCTTTAGTTTTGTTTTGATCGTACATGATCTTCACTATGGAGAATAATCTGAATAATTAAAGCCATATTGACAATTTTTTGTTACCTTGCACTGGTTTACACACAAAAGAACCCACCTTTACTTTTTTTTTGGGTGTGTGTTGTTCTTTTGCTTAGTTAAATTTTTCTTGAACTGTTTTACCAAATAATTATGAACATTTTGTTATTTTATTTTCAAAGTAATGATTAGAAATGTTGTATTTCAGGCCATCCATGGATGCTGTTCTACACAGAGCGCACTTTGAAGACTGTGTCCATCAGGTTGAAGCCAAAGCATTTCTCTGGAACACCAAGCCAAATACCAGCCATTACCTCTAGACTAGAATCAGATGGAAAGAAGAGATGCAGTAGATCTCTCAACGGGGAAACCAAAGGTTTAAGTTGTGAAAGTTCAAATAGAGAATCTGAAGAATCTGACGACTCTGGTTTAGTTGATGTGCTTGCAGCAGCGATATTGCATTGCAGGATATCTGAACCAAAACGAAGCAGATTGTGTGTTAACAATAGTCCAATCAGGGAACAATGTTCGTCTAACGTGAAATCTAACCTTTGCAAGGCTTTCTGATTCCATCCACACTCCATGTACATGTCTTGACATTTAGTACCTGATGGAAGGAGATTGTTTTATTGTAAGTTATCAGCCTGCAATTTCTGATTGTACAAAGAAGCTTGGATGCAGATTAACTTGAATAACGCCATTATTTGGAGTTGAAAGGACTGCGAAAGTTGACGCATTCATTTACCTAACAGTGGATACACTGGTTTCTGTACAAACATGTAAATAGTTGATGGCAGCATAGGGTAACTCTTGTGATTACTATACAAGGAGAAACTAACCAGTTTAATTGATATCTCTGATTTATTTGTTTCTCTTGAACTTTGTGACTTTCTCATCAGTACTTGAATGTTTCTCTTATTATTTGTTTCTCTTGAGGCACTGTTATCGGTTATCTGTACACATGAAGCATTTTGCTGTAGTTTACTCAGCAATGTATTCTGTTGATGCTGTCAAAGTTCTAGTCATATGGTTAATCAGATCAGTTAGTATCTCCATAAAATGTATGCAACAAGAATTTAGATAGGAGAAAGATTCCTGCTCAAATTTACGAATCTGAACCTCTTTGTAGAACCTGTGCTCAAGTTTTCAAATTAGACCCTTTCCATCAGTATCATTTATCCTGTCTTAATTGGTCGAGTTCTTTCCATCAACTATAAGGAAACTCGAGGAGGTAAAAGAGATTATTTTTGAAAAACTTCTGGTTCAGCTCATAATTTCAGCTACATGATACTAAAGATGTGAATTTTTCCATCCATGAAGTCCACAAGGCTTGGCAGTGTAGGGCAAAGAACCAAATATTGCGTCTATTCTTTGATCTTAAGAGCATTATCTTCTGTTACTAACCGAAGTGATCTCCACAAAGTTCATTCCCTCATAGTCGTTTCAGGCCAGCACCAATCAACATTCTTCTCTGGAAAACTCATTTCGAAGTACTCCCAGTTCAGAGACCCTGTTTCTTCATTATCCATTTTCCGCATAAATTCACCAACCCATAATGTTTACTTGTGGAATACTATCATTAGAGCCATGACCCATAATGGGTTATGGTCTAAAGCATTAGACTTTTACACCCAAATGAGAAAATTAAATGTTAAGCCTGATAATTATACATTTCCTTCGGTCATTAATTCGTGTGGCGGTTTATTGGACCTTGAAATGGTGAAACTTGTACATTATGATGTTTTGGAGATGGGTTTTGGATCGGATTTGTATATATGTAATGCTTTGATTGATATGTATGCGAGAATGAATGAATTAGGGAGCGCGCGTGAGGTGTTTGATAAAATGCCTGGTAGAGATGTGGTTTCTTGGAATAGTTTGATTTCAGGGTATAGTGCGAATGGGTATTGGGAAGAGGCTTTAGAAGCTTTTGGGGAGGGAAGGTTATTAGGTGTTGTAGCTGATGCTTTTTCTGTGTCGAGCGTTTTACCTGCATGTGGGGGTTTGATGGAGGTTGAACAGGGACAGATAGTTCATGGGTTGGTGGAGAAGAGTGGAATTAAGGGAGATATCACTGTGAGTAATGGACTGCTTTCGATGTACTTTAAGTTCGAGAGGTTGTTGGACAGTCAGAGAATCTTCGATGAGATGATATTTAGAGACATTGTCACTTGGAATATCATAATTTGTGGGTTTTCTCATTCAGGGTTATATCAGGAGTCCATCAAATTGTTTCGAGAAATGGTTTGTGAATACGAGCCAGACCTGCTCACAATTACTTCTGTTTTGCAAGCTTGTGGGCGTATGGGGGATTTAAGATTTGGAAGATATGTTCATGACTATATTGTGGAAAACAGATACAAATGTGACACAACCGCTTGTAATATCATAATTAACATGTATGCAAAATGTGGTGATTTAGTGGCTGCAAGGCAAGTTTTTGACGACATGAAAAAATGGGATTTGATCTCATGGAACTCAATGATTAGTGGTTATGTTGAAAATGGGTTTAATAAAGAAGCAGTTGATCTGCTGAAGATGATGAGGATAGACTTGCAACCTGATTCTGTCACTTTTGCAACACTTCTTTCAATGTGTACAAAGTTGATGGACATGGATTTTGCAAGAGAGCTCCACTGCGATATAATTAAGAGGGGATGTGATTCCACTCTTATTGTGGGCAATGCTCTTCTAGACGTGTATGCTAAATGTGGTAAAATTGAGCATTCAGTGTGGCAATTTCAGATCATGAGTACTAGAGATATTGTAACGTGGAATACTATTATTGCTGCCTGTAGCCATTCTGAGGAAAGTTACATAGGTTTAAAGATGCTCAGTAGGATGAGAATGGACGGAATCATGCCAGATGTGGCTACCCTTTTAGGTTCACTGCCTTTGTGTTCCTTACTTGCTGCCAAAAGACAGGGTAAAGAGTTGCATGGCTTCATTATCAGGCTCAATTTTGAGTCACATGTCCCTGTTGGAAATGCACTGATTGAGATGTACTCTAAAACTGGGAGTTTAAAGAATGCAATCTTGGTCTTTGAGCACATGAGGATTAAAGATGTTGTGACATGGACAGCAATGATCTCTGCATATGGAATGTATGGCGAAGGAAAGAAGGCTCTCAGATCTTTTCAGCAGATGGAGGAGACGGGTACTATTCCTGATCATATTGTTTTTGTTGCCATCATATATGCATGTAGCCATTCTGGTTTAGTGGAAGATGGTCGTGCATGCTTTAACCAAATGAGAAAAAAATACAACATTGAGCCTAGGATTGAACATTATGCTTGCATGGTTGATCTTTTATCACGTTCTGGACTACTGGATGAAGCAGAGGACTTTATCCTCTCTATGCCTCTGCAACCTGATGCAAGTATGTGGGGAGCTCTACTTAGTGCCTGTCTAGCTAGTGGAGATACCAAGATTGCTGAACGTGTCGTAAAACGTCTTGTTGAATTGAACTCTGATGATCCTGGGTATAATGTTTTAGCTTCCAATGTATATGCTACCTTAGGGAAGTGGGACCAAGTGAGAACAATACGAAAATCTTTGAAAGCTAGAGGGCTTATGAAAGACCCAGGATGTAGCTGGATTGAGATTTGTAACAGAGTTTTTATTTTTGGCACTGGCGATAGGTCCTTTCAACAATTCAAGCAAGTCAATGAGCTCATAGAAGACCTCAATAGAACAATGGATAAGGAAGGTTATGTTGCTGACCTAAAATTTGTTTTGCATGATGTCGGTGAAGATGAGAAGATGAATTTGCTTTATGGGCATAGTGAAAGGCTTGCTATAGCATTTGGATTGTTGAACACAAAAGAAGGTTCACCTTTGCAAGTGATGAAGAATCTACGGGTTTGTGGGGATTGCCACACTTGGACCAAGTATGTATCAAAAATTGTTCAGAGGGAAATACTAGTTAGAGATGCAAATCGCTTTCACTTGTTCAAGGATGGAACATGTAGCTGCAGAGACCGCTGGTAATTAAAGTCTGTTGTCCTTCCTAATACCTAAAAGACGGAAAGATCCCTGCAATTGAGGAAATTAAGGTTCTATCATTTGAAAACAATCTGGAGGTGAGATATCTTTCTGCTTGTTAGATTTGTGAGGTTTCAAACTATATCTCCAGTACTGCATTTCTACCTTTAGTTGCAGGATTGGTGCAGTAGTCGACTTTGAAAGAGATGCAAAAATATTAAGGACTTCTGTATCTGGTAAGTCTTCAGTTTTTAAAGGGAAAATTGCTGGAATAATGACCATAAATTCAAAGTTTTAAAAGAGGAAATTATTAACCATACTCGAACTCTGTGAAGTATATGAAGTGAAGAAGATTCTTCAAGAGCATTGTCCATTCTGTGATATTATGATGAAGAAGAAGAAGAAAGAGAGAAGAAGTCTTCTCCAGGACATTGGCAAAACTTCATGTTCATAGGAGGGACTCAATACTCTTTAACTCTGATTTACTAATTGGAAATCTAATATCCAAAAAGACTCAATGCTCAACCTTCCATAACATAAAAAAAAAAGAGGAGAAGAATGAGTTTTGGAGAATGATTTCCATTAGAATCTTCATTAAAAAGAAACAAGAATAATAATTTTTTGAAAATAAGGAGAATTCGACAAGACAGGTGATGTAAGAACGGCTGTAAGTAGAGTTGAGCTACTTTGGCGTACCAAAATCATAGAAGTTCTGGAACTGTGAGGAAACATGGAAAAAAGATAACTTCTCTTGACTTGGCTGTTGACAATTATATAAGAGGGGTCATTATATAGTAGTTAATGCTCTCAGAAAAATAAAAAAATTATTGAATATATAAAACATCTAAACACCGAGATTCCTAATTTTGATAGAACGATGAAATTTAATACTATTAACTTAGGAACATAAAACAAAACCACAACAATCTTTTTTTCTGCAAGTAATATCTAACATATATCTAATTAAACCTCTCGACTTTCAATGATATTGATTGAATTCCTTGCATAATTGGTGCAACAGAAAAGAGGACATGTACAACATTCACTCCTTTCTGTTGGGTAATATCTATCTATCTAGTGGATTGCTGATATTGTGATCTTTCTGTGAGCAATTTATGGCTAGGAGAGGAGAAGTAGATGACTTTTATGTATCTCATCAAGGAAGTGTCTTCTCTGCTACTCAGATGAAAAGCTACACTGCTATTTATGAATTTTTTAAAATCTTTTTGATTTTGTTTGTATGTGATACATGAGATGAGTTTACAATCTTTGTCCTTTGTGTTAGTAAGTTATCAATGAATAAATGATGTATAATTGAGTACAATCTATAGATCGACACTTCTGCTTTATGTGATTCAAAAGTAACAGATATATGGGCAGTCTCAATTTACTCTAACATATACAAATCCAGTAAATGATATTCATACAATAAAACCGCTGTGGTAATGAAACATAAAATTTGAAGTTTGGAAGCTATATAGCTTCTTGAGCTTGAGATTCAAAAGCAAGTGCCTGTAGCACAGAAGCAATAACCATATCTAATCCCTTTGCTGTATTGATTGGAGCAACTGTGTCTGTCTTCCCTGTGGATACTATAATATATAAAGAAAATCTCATTATGTAAAGTTAAAACTTAGTTGAATAATGTACTTATTAGAGAAGCCAGAAATGTTACCTGCAACTGGTGACAGATTTCAAAAACTTCAGCAAGGGGTGCCCAGTCTCCAAAATTCCTTTCAATAAATGGATAAGCTATTCCATTCTTGCCTCTGCCAACAATGAAGAGTCCTCCTTTTATCTCACCTTCACCCCTGAAGTTTTGCCCCACTCCCATGGATTTTGCTCGCTTGTAATTTTCAATAGCTCGAGGATTAAATAGAAACCCCTGATATGAACTTATCTTTAAGCAGATTTCCTCCTCCCAGAGATTTATAAAATTCCATGTTTCTGTCAAAGAGGACTACACCACCCCAGTATCGAGGCCAGAAATCCTTTACCTGGATAACAAAACCCAGCATAATAAACCAGATCCTTCCAAGGAAATGTCAGAGAAAATGTTGAAAAAAAGTTACCTCTGCTTCTATTTGCTCATGAAGAACAGCAAATAATTGAACCCCTAACGCGTCAAATATTGATTTCTTTGCATAGAGTTGGTAGGCTTCAGCTCTGCAAATGATGCACCTGTTTCCCGTAGTCTTTTTGGTATAAGACCCAGTAATTCTTGCTCATAGATAAATAATCAATTTTCACTTTCTTTCCTTATACCACTCGTTCTTTAAAGGAAAAATCTTTCCTAGATTGTATCCTTCATCAGTGCATCAGAGTTTAGTGGAAGTACAATTTACACAGATTATTGGATCATCTGCTCTTGGTGAAGTTCTATGCAGATATTGACTTGAGTTTCCTTGTGAAATTCTTGCAAGAAGTTTCTTTGTTTCTGTTTAACCAAGTATATATGTGTATGAATCTAAAAGAGTCAGCATCTAAGATATAGGATGCCAATTTAGCTACGATTTTTATCAATTATAAGTGTGATTGCAGAAATGATTTGATGATTTACCCAGTGTGATGAGTGCATAGAATCACTGCTGGTTTATCATGCCAGCGCTCTGACGCCTTCATTGGCAGAGTATTTGTTTTCACCAAACTCTCCATTCCAATCTTGTACTCTGGCGTTAGTTTCTGAACTGAGATATTCTCAATGGAGGAATAAGGAGCAACTTTCTCAATTACTGGGGTTGCCTGCACACAGCCACATGCTCTAGGCTCATCTGGCATTGAAGCTACAATTCCCTTAAAAACATGTCCATCTTTAATTTTGCAATCAGCCATTGATTGTTCCAAGGGATACATCATAAGCTGTATTGGTTCTTCCAAGATATCGTCATACTCTGCTTCCTGGTGGTGAACAGAAATATCCTTCTTGTAAAGACTCTCATTCCTCGAGACAGCTCTTCTGCTCACTTGGAGATTACAGGCTTGGGACAAAGGATCTCCCCTACAAGCTGTAGATCTGTCTGTAAAACAGGCAACATGGCCCTTTTTCATTCCATACTTTGAAGTAAGATCTACTTTGCTTGGCTTAAGAAGCTCAGCAAGGGACTTCCCCAGACTCCTCAAGCTTATCCGCATATTGCATTAGTGCATGATCGTGCAGGTATGACCTGATTTCTAGTGCATCCTTGAGTAGGAAAGAAATGAATCATCAAAGCGATATCTTATTTTGTTTTTCTGTAACTTTCCATATGCACAGAAAACCAGCCTGATAACTTCCTGTCCATAGTTTAATTTGAGCAATAACAGAAATGAAATGGAGGATTTAAGGACCTTTGATTAAGCACATTGAAGCTTTATTATCTTATTTCTATTGTTGTAACTTAATTCTTATGATACGTCCTATTATCTAGGTAAACACTAGAGTTGCTCATTTGTTGAACACAGATTTGCCAAACAATATGAAGAGAACCTTTTGCCGTCTAGTCATGTTCAACTCGTTGATAGTCTTCAAGGTTGGTACATCATCCCAAGCCTTCCTCCAGCAGCTTTGGTAGAAGTCATTGCAGAGATCCATGTCCAACGAAGTCTTCAATTGTGAAAGAAGCCATCTTCTTCTCAAGCAGAGTAATAGACAGATAGATACTTGGAAAAAAGTCTTGTTCATGCAATCAATCAATGAAACAGTTGCCTCGCTCGGTATGAAGAGTTGCTCCTTTGACAATCACGGGGGTTTATTGGAAATAGCCTAATGCAAGGGCATTTGAAGGGGTGGAAATGAGATTTTGTAAAAATCTTGTAAGGTCCTATTTTGCAGCTCAAATTTTCTACTCCAATTACCTCGGGAGCTGAATGTGCAGCCTCTTTTCCGCTGCTTCCAGCTCAAATTTTCTCTGTGGAAAGACTTGCCTACCCCTTTCTATACGTTCTACCTCTCCTTTGCCCGAATTCTTTTTGGAAGTCATCTATACTCTCTGAGTGTATCTGAGGCATCTAGAAGATTTGATGTCTTGAAGAACATCATGGAACATATATTTCTAAGTTTACACATCCAAAAGAACGTAGAATTTTGGCAATCTAAAGTACAAGTTACTCATTATATGTAAATTTTTCAAAGTAATCAATTGGAAATTCTATTCTAACTTAATTTCTCTAGGAAGTTGTTTTCTCTTAATTGTAAAATGTGTTCTATATCACATACTCGAAAAGATTATTTCATGATATATGATTGAGGATCATATGAATTTATTAATGGCACAGTTCAATTGATTCGTTGTTGTCTTGGCCATGGCTCTGGGCAGGGATGATTTTAACCCAAAAGTTCTCTGTTTGGTGGAAGTCACATACTCAGCACGTGTTCATTTCAGCTGTTAGGTAGTTTAAGAACATTTTTTATTCACAATTAGAGCGTAACCTAAGTTAGGATTATATTCAGGATGATTTTAGTCCGAACTCATCATCAAAAATAAGACAGAAAAATAGACTCAGCAGAATTTTATTTAATTTTTTTCACTCGAGAGAGTAGCATAATTTAAAATACAATGTCACAGAAATGGTCAGCTTGTGTAAAAAAATTTCGCGGGAATAGTTAAGTAAGTTCACAAATTTCAAAATGTACTACCATAATTACGGTTTTTCTATAATCTTCCGAATTATCTTACAGGATAATTGAATATTAAACCCCAAATAAGTAGAAAAAGAAGAAATTAACCTTTACTATTAGTATAATATTATGTATAGACGGCTAAAATTGGCTTCACAGATTTGCTTTAGGAACACAAATCCTTATTTTTGGATTCATTATGTGAGTTCAAGTGCCAACTCGTTGTTCAATTGGAATTCAAGAATTACCATCTCTTTCAAGAAAGGTGATGTTGAGGCGGCACGCAAACTGTTTGATGAAATGCCCCAAAAGAATTTAGTAACTTGGAACTGTATGATATCTGGGTATGTAAGAAATGGGATGCTCCATGATGCCCAACAAGTGTTTGACACAATGCCGAGCAGAAATGTTGTTTCTTGGACAGCCTTGTTAAGTGGGTATGCAAAGAATGGGAATTTAGAACTGGCACGGCGTATGTTTGATGGAATGGATGATAAGAATGTGGTTTGCTGGAATTCAATGATGTCGGGGTATGTGAGCAATGGGAGAATAGAGGAAGGTAGAGCATTGTTTGATGCAATGCCGATTAAGAATGACGTATCGTGTGCGATTATGATTGAAGGCTACTTCAAGTATGGGGATTTGAATGAAGCTGAGAGGTTGTTTAGTGAAGCTCCAGTGAAAAGTGTGCCACTTTGTAATGTTATGCTAGCAGGATATGCTGAAATGGGGTGGGTTGAGGATTCGTATAAGTTATTTATGAGAATGGCTACGCGTGATGTGGCATCTTGGACTAGTATGATCACATGTTTCTTAAAAGCCAGGGAAGTGGAGAAAGCTAGAAGGTTGTTTGAGGACATGCCTGACAAGGATGTCGTGGCTTGGACTGCCATGATTAAAGGGTATTGTGAAAATAACGATGTGGGGGAGGCAGGAAAACTTTTTGCTGCAATGCCTCAAAAGGATATTATTGCATGGAATTCAATGTTAAGTGGTTATCTGCAGAATGGAAGAATGCAAGATGCTCTACACCTGTTTCATATGATGCCATTGAGGAACACAGTATCATGGAATTCAATGTTGTGGGGTTTCATTCAACAAGATGATATAAATAATGCTAGAGAGTTGTTTGAACAGATGCCTAGAAAAGATGAAACCTCGTGGAACACTATCATTTCTGGATATCAAAGTGAGGAAGCTTTGGTTTTATATGTACGGATGTTGCAAAATAATTACAAGCCAGATCAGATCACATTTTCCAATGTGGTTTCATTATGTGGAGTTCTTGCTTTGTATGGCTGGGGAAGAACTTTGCATGCCAGTGTAACTAAGAGTGGCTTTGAAAATGATACGAGGATTATGAGTGCATTCATATCCATGTATTCTAGGTGTGGGTTCATATATGAAGCTTCCTCTCTTTTCAGAAATATGAAAATACCGGACACAATAGCTTGGAATGCCATGATTGAAGCAAAAGCATGTCATGGTTCAGCTAAAGAAGCTCTTGATCTTTTTCTTTGTATGATTCAAGCTGGATATGAACCAGACCATGTAACCTTTCTTGGGGTCCTAACTGCTTGTGCTCATTCTGGATTAGTGGCCAAGGGTTGGAACTACTTTATATCAATGGAGAAAAACTGGAATATAATTCCAAAGGCCGAGCACTATAACTGCATGGTTGATCTTCTCGGGAGGTCAGGGATGCTAGCTGAAGCCTTCAAACTAGTCAAACAAATTCCCATTGATCTCCCTTCTCATGCTCGGGAGACATTACTTAGCTGTTGTAGAGTCCATGAAAATTTTGATTTAAGTGGTGTTGTAGAGCAGAAACTTCCAGGCCTTCAGCCTTCTAATATTGGAATGTGTGTACTTCTATCAAATATGTATTCTGCTAGGGGAATGTGGAAAGATGCAGCTCATGTGAGAGCACTACTTAAAAAGTACGATTTGAAGAAAAAATTGGCGTGTAGCTGGATTGAGGTAAATGGTTGTACATCCCATTTTGTCTCAAATGACAGATGCAATCCTAGAGCAATGGACATATATAAAGCATTAGGAAGTCTTTCTGCATTGATTGAAGATAGTGGCACATTAGTTTATCCGGGATATTATTCAAAATTCAGTTCGTCAGAAGAAATTGACATTCCCTAGCATGTTTTTTGCTGTATTTCAGTCTATTAAAGTTTTAGAGTAGAATTTCTGGTTCCCTCTTGGTGAATCCCTCTGGGATTGGAAAATTACTCACCAAAAGGCCCTTCAAAGAGGTATTGTGAAGTCTCATTCAGAGGTGGGTTCTTCAAACATCTATAAATAGAAGAGCTACGCGTGTGAATTTGTGCACATGCATCAACTTATAGCTTCCTTTTCTTTGACAGATGTTGCTTGATACTAGCCCAGTATGTGCATCTATGATGACCTGAACCTAATGCTTGATGAAAGTACTCCCGCGATAGTTACTAGACTTGGTTGCAACTATTGGTGCTAGCTTGTGTCTTGGAAGGTAAGTTCAAAATTAAGCAGTTTTGCATTTCATTTACAAGAGCTGGATGAGAATCTTGGATATAGTTATGCTTGACAAAAGCAAAAATTGATTTAAGCTCTTGCAGAATATAGGGATAAATTTTTCAATGCCCTGGTTTGAAGGAACTTTTGAACTGAATACTAGTAAGTTTTCACATACAAGGTAGGAGATGCAGGCTAGTATACATATATATCTTTTGACCTATAAATTTGGTAAATTAAGCATAAATAAACACAGAAAACATATGTATATATATATATATCTGAGTGTGCATATTGATGCATGCCCCAACACACACAATATGTTTACATGTATAAATATACACATTTAGAATCTAAGTAGTTGGGACTACATTAATGGTTCTGAAGTGATCATAGGATTAGAATTTCCTATTCCTGTACTTTTGGAGCCAAACATATCGATCATCAAGTCCCTCACTAGTCCTCGTATTAATTATATCTGTAACAAGCTAGGTGCTTATGATTTGTATGCACCAGCTTGAGGGGGAGTGTTAGAATAGGAATAGGATTACATAGTCCTATTTAGAATTGAAATAAGAATAGTATGTTGTTTCCTAGTTGAATTTGGATTAGATTGTAGTATCTATAAATAGGATCTTTATATGGTGATGTAAATACACAATTTAATAATATATTTTTCCTCATATTTCTCACAAGAAGTATCACAATATTGCAAATGTGCACATATATAGAGGTTGATAATTTACAATAAAAAATAAAGATGGATTTATGAAATCACCGGTCAATTTAGAGCCCTTTAAAATCATTCTGTTAAAAAGCTAACACATTTAAAATCATAATTTTGAATAAGATATGTCATTATATGAAATGTAGACAAAGCACGTAAGTTGACAGAAGGAATTTAAGTACTACAACAACAACAACATTACCCCAATGCCTCAAAGGCTCCCGCCCATTGCGGGGTAAGAGAGGGTCGGATGTACGCAGCAGCCTGACCCCTATGTTTAAAAATTCATAGCGCGACTGTTTCCGAATGACCCATGATGAGCGTCGAAAGTTGCATTGACTGCTACTTCACAATTAAAAGAAGAACAGACAGTTTAAAGAGCCATTTTGCTTTATTCCATCGTATCCCAAAGCCAAAAAAATAGTAGAATCTTTGGCTCCAT
>JAOTQJ010000001.1:20291287-20303948 GCA_025642045.1 Solanum sejunctum | reverse complement strand
GGCTTGTACGCGTGACAACCAGTCCTTGGGTGGGATTTAAGTTTATGAAAATTCGCAGTTTGAGTTTATTTATTTTAAATACTTCCGCGCGTTATATTTATTATCCCTTTTTAAATTAAGGCTGACTTGCTATGGTGGGATTGAGCAAGTGCCATCACGCCAAATTTTTGGGTCGTGACAGTTTCGTTACAAATATAATTGTAAACGTTGTTATCGACAAAGTGTCGAATATATTCACAAACTCGTTCATGCTCAAACACCCACTCATCTTCGGATATCCCTTTCAATTTGACTGTAGAGAATACCGGCAAATACATCTTCATAATCATGAGAAAATTCTTCATTTTGCTTCTCCAGACATAGTAGTTTGAATCGTTCAGGTTGATCATTTTGCTTGTCTTTACCTCTATTGCCATGGTTCACCCAAAACTTTTGAGCTACGTCCACAAAAGAACACTTCTACTATATTTCTTCTACTATTATAAATAGTAGGCACAGGCGTACAATTTCTTTTACTATTACAAATAGTAGGCTCTTAGAGAAAAATACCAAAAATAGTGAACACATTATTTCTTTTAGGAAAAATATTTTCTAAGCACACACTCTAACTTTTTCTTCACAGACTATTTTATTTTATATTCTATGGTATATCTCACAGAAGAAAAATATTCACTTTCTCTCTGTTGCTCTCTCTGTATTTTTCTCTCTTCTGAATGATTGTAATGAGGAACAAATTACTCCTTTATATAGGAGTAATTTGGTAGGTGGCAGCCTCCCTTTTCTTTTAATTGTCAAAAGTTGGTGATTTGGTAAAATTACCACTATCATCTAGAGCTTTTTAATTCATGTGTCAAATCAATAGTGGACAATTATTGTTGGACCCAGAAGAAATATCTGTAACCGTTTTTTTAAAAAAATATATACATACTCATAGGATAGTATTTATTGGAATTAATGTGCATTTGTATATTTGTCCATAAACATATAATAATATGTTGAATGTAATTTTATAATTAATATGTATTTATATTTGTCCAGAAATATTATTGCTTTAAAATGATATTTTTCGTAATCCAACTTTAGTTTGAGTACTTTCTACCTTTACTAATATATGACATGATTTGATGATCTATAACTTGCAGGATAATTCAGATGCCGTTAACTCGATGTAGTGCTAGCTAGCTAGTTTAGGGTAGCGCTTGCTATAAAGAAGCTAGCCATAAAGTAGGCCAGGCAGGTGAATGACAGTTCAAGTGGACGAGGTTATCTGCATTCTAAAAGACATAATACATAAATGTATCATTTGAACATGTCGTAGAAGTCTACCAAATTTCAAAACAAGAACCACTTCACGAATGCAATGCATTAAACTTACAAACATACATGAGATGAAGAGTGTGAAACTTTAATGGAACAGGACATCATATAATATATAAAATTTATTATTATTATTATTAAATAGTCAATTAAGTTGCATTTTTAATTTCATTATTTCAGTCATTATATTGTTGGTTAATTAATGAACGAATAATAAACTAAAAAACTTTTGATTTTCTCATAAAAGAATAATAAATTGAAAATTTTTTAATTTTCTCGCATTACCAATTTAACTAGATAATGAATCATCTCATTTGTTATCTTAAATTTTTCTCACAAATCAACTTAGCATAAATGGAACTATCATTCTAAAGTATGTATAACCCCTTTGTGGCTCCTCTTTGGAATATATAATAGTGACAAGTTGAAGGTTTCTATAAAAGTATGTTTATTTTATTTGGTTTATTTTCTATTAATGATCATGAAAATATATATTATTTTCTGTGTGTTTTCAAGCGTTATCCTATAATGTAATTGCTTGGGTCATACTAGAAATCTTTTTAGTACTTATTAGTAGTTCAAATCAAATTGGTGGAGTATGTTATGCTACTCTATGTACTTTATGTTTGTAAATATTTTTTGCAACAAGTATGTATAAAATTTGTGACACTATATACTGCAAGTATATCTTAAAATTGGTTTGTGATAATTCAAAGCATAATATTTTGTATTGTACTTCTTTATCTTTGCCTTAAAAATTATTTCCAAGATCCTTGCTTTTGTATAAGACTTCATAGTTTCGGATAAATCCATATGCTTTTACCTAATAATATCAAAATGTAACTCATTTTGCACTTGATTTTGTAGATTCTAACATTATATAATTATTTATCATTCACCAAGTAATTAGTTTGAATAGTCGAATTGTTCAACAATATCAACTTGTACGATTGCACTTTGAATATTTTTATTATTTATTTCTATAGATATACTATTTTCTTAGGTCGAGAACTATAATTACAATAACATACTCAATGAAATTCTACAAATAGAATTTTTTGAGGTAAAATATACACAGACATTATAATTAACTCAAAGATAGAGAAACTATTTTCTGAAAATCCTCGTCAGCTATCGAGATAAGAACTTGATAAAAATGAAAGAGAAAGGAAATGACTCAGTGCTGGATGGTACAAAAGAAGAAAGTGGATATGTTAGTGTGTGATTAATAAAATACCCTTGGTTGTTCTTGTTTTACTCTTCTATATAATATTATTTTTAGTGGATAAGAGTTAATCATAGCAACCCTTAGTTTAAGCATGATGATGCTCCAAAATCTGCAACCCTGTTTCTGTTTTTTGCTGCTAATTGTCTTTACCCAATGTTTACTGGTGACAGTCTTCTGTGTGGACAATTACAGCAGAGTTGACTTCCCTCCTGGCTTTGTTTTTGGTGCTGGAACATCTGCCTATCAAGTCAGTTTCAAAAGTTCTCTTCTTTTTTTATGATACTAATCAGATTGAATGTTCATTCTTTGATTCGTTTGGTTATATTTGATAAAAAAGGTTGAAGGGGCAGCATTTGAAGATGGAAGGACACCAAGCATTTGGGACACTTTTGCTCATGCTGGTTTATTTCTCAAATTTTTCCATTTCTGCTTCTTTATTGGGCTTGTGGGGCCTGAGAATTTTGAGCTAAACGTCTTTCGAAAACAACCTCTCTATCTTTATATATATTTTACCCTGCTCAGACCAAGTGGGATTTCACTGGTTATATTTATATTGTTGTTGTTGCTGCTGCTTCTTTATTGGTATTTCAGTCTTGACTCTTGCAATTCCAATAAATCTTGAAACTAAGTGATAGTTGAGATGCATTTGCCGTCTTGGCCTGACTAACCTCATGTATTTGTCACTTAGAGCTTTGTCACATTGTTCGAATGGATTAGAGTCTCGCGATATTTGGAGAATGGACTGATGGTTTGTTTAAATGAATGGATAATTCTCACTTTGTGAGCTAGCTTTTAAGTTTGAATTAGACTCATATGTCATATATTTACATGATATTAGAGTCATGTTCATTCATGTTTGTGCTCTTGGTCCACGCTCCATTTGGGCTTGGGTATGAAGGGAAGTTAGAGCGGATCCCGTATTGGTTGGGGAATGAATTTGGTGTGTGCTTATATGAACTTGGACAATGGCAATCTTCCTTCATAAGCTTGCTTTTGAGTTAAGTGTCATATCTTAACATGGTATTAGAGTTATTCCCGTTTGGGCGCCCGTTGCATTCCTTATTTGAAAGCTTTGTCAACCTAGAAGCCTGCGTGTCCTTCTCTGTGACTCATTTTGATTATTGTGCATTCTCTCATAAAGCTAAAGACTTCGTTACATTTTTTTACAATTGCCTGACTGAACTGCGAAACAAAACCAGCACCAACTACTGATATACAGTACCCAGGTTCCTTAAGTTCATCTGTTGGCTTGAGACAATTCTACTTCTGTATTTGCAATAGCTACTTCAATTTAGCCTCCAATTTATCCTTATATAAGTATGAAATAACTAAGTTATCATTTGTATTTTGAACAGTTCTTTCTTTTACAAATGTAGAATCTCTTTATTAGGAAATAAATGCTGCGGTGAGTTAGATTAATGCAGATTGGCATATGATATTTCAAGTTTTTGCTTCCAGGTTTTTCTGGTGGAGCCAATGGAGACATAGCGTGTGATGTGTACCACAAATACAAGGTGTATAAAATCAACTTGTTGTAATCTGATTCTTTTGCTTCCCACTTAACGGTATAACGTGACAATCACACATGCAAATAATAGATGTAGGATAAATAACATGCTGATTACCTGGATACGCAACTGAAAATAGTGTTCAGCTCCATGCTCAGTTAGTATTTCACAGAACTGCAATAAATACAGGTTCCTGTCTTTCAATTTTCTTAACAGCACGCCAAAGAAGGCATTTACTCGGGCTCGTCAAGCTTTACTCTTGAATCATATTTGTTTAAGCATCTTATAATTGATCTCACATGGTTATAGTTCGATCAGGTTTAAGGCATTTTCATCAAATTTTCGTTGCAGGACGATGTCAAACTCATGGTTGCCATGGGTTTAGAAGCCTACAAGTTCTCTATTTCATGGTCTAGACTTATTCCTGGTAGGTTTAGCCGCTTGATGCTACATGAAAACATCTCTCATTCTTTTGTTTCATGTCCATTCCCTTTGATGCTGTGTTTGTTCTCTTTTCAGGTGGAAGAGGACCTGTAAATCCAAAGGGCTTACAATTTTACAACAATTACATTGATGAACTTATCAGCCACGGTCATAACTAACATTCTTTTCAAGCATTCCAACATTTGGAAATTTCAGTACATTTGAAAAAACTACACTTCCAAATCCTCTGAAGAGTACAGTAAAAAATGCCTTTCATATCTTTTAATGCTGCAGGTATTCAACCACATGTTGCACTATTTCACACTGATCTACCACAGGCACTAGAAGATGAATACGGGGGTTGGTTAAGCCGAAAGATTGTGTAATGTCTATAGACTCATATATCAATTTTGAGTAGAAGGTCACTCGGATATGTAACTTCAGCAGTAGAATTCTTTATTGATTTTAGGAAGGACTTCACCGCATATGCAAAGGTATGCTTCAAGGAATTTGGCGATAGGGTGAGGCACTGGACCACCATTAATGAGGCCAATATATATGCGGTTGGAGGTTATGATATGGGCTTCACCCCTCCTGGACGTTGTTCCCCACCTTTTGGAGTTAATTGTTCTAAAGGGAATTCATCTACTGAGCCATATATGGTTGTTCATAACATGTTGCTTGCGCATTCATCTGCAATGAAATTGTACAGGAGAAATTACAAGGTAAGTCTCAATGATTTAGCATTTTAGTCTATGGGGTTATAGTTCGAACATATTATTACTATGAGACTTGTGCTTACTAATGACAGCAAAATTTTCCAATGCAGTCCACTCAACATGGTTTTGTGGGATTTAATATATATGGTTTGTGGTGTGTTCCTTATTCAAATTCAACGGCTGACGTAATTGCAGCACAACGAGCAAACGAATTTTATACTGGTTGGTAAGTTTTAGGATTCCATTGGCTAATTAGTATGTTTGTCACACATGTAACCTCGTGCCTAACATCACATCAAGTACACAGACTCCTTTTTGTGAGATTACACTGGGAATATTGTTGTTTGCAAGTAAAATATTTGTTTACCGCAGTTCCCTTTTCCAATTTTGGCTGCAGGATTATGAACGCTTTGGTATTTGGAGACTATCCCTCCATAATGAAGAAGGCTGCTGGGACAAGAATTCCAACCTTCACCAAATATGAAGCTAATCTAGTTAAGGGCTCAGTTGACTTCATAGGCCTAAACCACTATATTACTACATCTGTGAAGGACAAGCCTTCCAGCATTGAAAAGCATAGCAGGGACTTCAGTGCTGACATGGAAGTAGACGTCTCACGTATGAAATCTAGTTTGTATTAAATGATTGCGAATTTTGACCATTATGTCACACCCAGTGTAATCGCACAAGTAAGGTCTAGGGAGGATGGTGTTTACGCAGCCTTACCCTGCCTTGTCAAGGCAGAGAGGCTGTTTCTGATAGACCTTTAACTCAAAAAGAAAAACATGTAAAGCAAATACCATAGCAAAAAAGTCGTGTTGAAAACTATGAAGAAGTTCAAAGTGGTAACGACAATGTAATACCATAGTTGAAGCAAAGGAAACAATAAGTAATACTAAAATCTAAGGGTAAGATAGTAGAAACGCCCGACTGACTAACCTCCTACCTTGATTCTCGACTTCCAAATTTTTCTATCTACACTCATCTCCTTGGTAAGCTGCATAGTCTAGTACTTTGTCTGCTTATGATGGATTGGGCGATATCAATGAGCTTGCTAATTTTATCTTTTTTGGGTGTCTGCAGTTGAGGCATTGGTGGCAGTTCAGGTGAGGCCTATGTAACAAAAGTTCTTACTTGATATTTCGAGATTATGCATTCATTCACTTAGATATTGTTGTCTGACTTTAGTATCCAGTGATACCTTCTGGTCTTTATGAACTTCTGGAGTATCTTAAAGAAGCTTATGGCAACCTGCCAATTTACATTCATGAAAATGGTGCGTACTTGCTACCCCTCTCTTTACATCCACTTTACGAGTTTTTACACCTATGTTGCTCTGGCAATGTTCACCTTAATTCATTTCATACAAAACAAGATGTCTGTCATGCAGCTTTCGTCATGGAGTGTTTTTCTAAACATATGATGAAGTTTGCAGTTGCTATATTGTATTTTCTTTTTCCTCTGAATTACAAATGTAAGAGTTACGGCCCCCTGATATGGATCTAGTTATGGGACGTTGCAAGATGAAATCAGATTTTTCTGATGATGACCTATGAGAGCAAACTTGCAATCTCTTGAGTTGAAGTACTCGATTGGAATAATTTCTACTTACCATTGAATTCAAATAACTTCAAATACAATATTGGCTAATTAAAAACGCGCCTAATAACAAGGAAATAACTTCCTACTACTGCTGTAGTGACGTAATCTACTTTCTAATATCTTCAAGTTTTCCATATGTATACCGTTGGTAGACCAAACGGGTGCCAACATAAGGATTTTAGGCTGCAACCATACTTATGTTACTTCAAATTCCTGAAGTGAAAAGTGTTACAGATGCTTAGAATGATTTGCTTTGGCAGGTCAAAAGACTCTGCGCAATGGGACGCTAAATGACACATCGAGAATAGACTTTTTGCATGCCTACATTGGGAGTGTTCTTGATGCTATTAGGTACCCTTTTCGCAACTAGTTATTAACTGTATCTGTAGGCTTTGTAATGTTCCCTTTGCTAAAAGCTTTCGTGATAATGCAGGAATGGATCGGATACTAGAGGGTATTTTGTGTGGTCCTTTTTAGACGGTTTGGAATTACTTGGTGGTTATGTACCAAGCTATGGGCTGTACTATGTAGATTTGGATGACAAAGAACTAAGAAGGTATCCAAAACTTTCTGCATACTGGTACGCCAACTTCTTAAAGAGAAAAGGCTTGACGAATAAAGCAATTTTCCAAGTTGAGGACAAACAAATTCCCATCTACACATCCTAGTTTTGTTGCTAAAATGATTTTACATGCACAAGGCGTGTTACATTACCATAACCCCGCTTGTAGAATTACACTGGGTAAGTTGTTGTTAGGGTCACATTATAACCCTTTCAAATAATATGATATTACCTGCACAAAACTCTTTTGGAAAGAAAATAATTTTTTAAATTTCTGTTCATGAAACCACCACAGATTAATTGTTATAACTTATGTCTTCTAAGGGAACTAATTATTATCTGTAGTTCTTCTAAGGGGGTGGAAAGGGTGGGGCGTGTAGATTTTGGGCCAGGAGCTTTCCCTCGCCACAATCTCGCCCCACCCTGCCCCATGTCTACACATGAAATACTTATCTGCACCCGTGTTTACATCAAATTATACTAATTTTTATAGTTGGGTGATTAAATGAGGCGACAATGGATATTAACCTAGAGTTAGGGTAGCGCTTGCCATAAAGAAGCTAACTAGAAAGATGTCTTGGTCAAAACAAGTCGCTCTATTCTATATGATGGAAAAATTATGTAGATGAACAAACATATACTAGTTATTTAATTAATATGGCTATAGTTTAAATTAATTATTATTTACGACAAATAAATTATAATTCGTGCATGATATATACACATTTTGTGCGTGATTATACAAACATTGTGCGCACATCAAATTGTACTCGCGAAATATACAAACACTACGAATTATATAGCAAATTATACAAATAGTGTGCACGAATTGTGTAGTGAAATATACAAACACTATACAAAAACTACGAAATTGTATAGTGAATTATACAAACGTATACAAATGTTGCGTGAATTATACAAATGTTGTTATAACTATAGTTACAAAATATAATTATTCAAATTATAGTTAACATAATTAAAATATTTTTGAGTGATTACATGTGAAAATTTCTCATCTATTATATCGGACATTATTCCGAGAAGCTAAAGAAAGTTTTCTGAAGATGTACTACTATTTCTTCAAATTGTCAACACAAAATGGTCTGGAAATATCTAAAGTTGGTTGACATTTAAAAAAGCTAGCAAGTTTATTCATTTAATTCACGCAATGTAATATAGTATTAGATTCTTACATTAACAAAATATAATTATACACACCATGTAGATAGGCATTATACATATAAATTCATACTTCGACTTATTACACACATCTTTTAAAAAAAAATAAAAACAAAAAAAGTCAATAAGTTTGAAAGTTTATCTTATCAATTATATAATAGAATTAGCTCAAAGTGTTCGATACTTATATCAAAAACTTACGTAAGGAAAAGGTGCTATCTAACTAAATTTATATTTAAAGTTTAAATTCTGACGTCTCATCATAATTATAATTAATTAATTGATTATTTACAGAGAATTGGGATGCACCAAGTTTAGTGGACTTCCCACCAAGAATGGTCAGAATGTATTTAGATTAGTGTAGCAATTTTTTTAATTAAAAGGATTAATGTATATAGGCCATCAATCATAGTCTTAGTCCATTATGAAAGGTATAATTTCAGCACTAAAATGTTGCTTTTCACTAACCCATATATAATTAAGATCTAGTCAATTGCGAGACCAACCATTAATATCTCTAGATTCACAAGTATTTTCACTATATAATATTTTTTAAAAAAAATATGCATGATTATCATGTAAATTATCTCTTATGATTATTTAACTACAAATTAAATAAAAGAAAAATGACTTTTTCAGATCTATTATATATAAACATTAAAATCTCCTATGGAAATAACATAAAACTAAAATTCTACATGTCTCCATTCTTTCATTTTGTTTCCCTATTTTTTTATTGAATGTTTGAGTCTGATTAAATTTGAATTAGCATAAAAAAAATTTATATTAAAGATAAAATGCTCTCTAATAAAGATAATTTTATATCCAAAAGAACTTGAATTTTAAACCTTTAATTATTAAAGATAAAAAAGTATTTATTATTCCGCAGAACACTTGGTCATTTTGTTTTCCTTAAATTCATAAAAGTGAAGGATAGAGGTTAATTTGTTCTATTTAATCCAAAGGTTAATCAATAGCCACCATTAGCTGAGTTGGAAAGGTTAACAACTCTTCCAATTTGTCAAAAAGCATAATCCTTAGATGGGGATTTTGTATGCAACTTTTTATAAAACAATTGATAAATAATTTAATGATTTATGAATACTTCTTCAAGATTGTGAATCCATCATAAAAACTTAAAAATTCAAGCGAAAGAAAGCACCTTTGTGCTATTTAAAAAATTTATGAATTGAGTTCAATCCGACTTAATCTCCCTGCCTCGTCCCATTTTCATCCCTACATGGAGATTAGTATTTTGACTATATATATACCAACTTCAATTCTTTGTCCATTTTGTTTAATTAAAAGAATTATACCTTTTCTTAATGCAGATTATAAATTTTAGTGACAAGCAATTGAAACAAGTACTGTACAATTTAGGGAAACAGAGTTGCGTTTGACTGTTTGTGATTTTGAAGTCATCAGTTCAAATTGTGAAAATAATTATTAATGTATAAATTAAGATACATTGTTTATATCATATATGTTGAAGTTATCTCTTCCCTGAACGTAGAATGCTCCATTCACTACTAAAAATACTAAAAATAATGAAAAAATCGACGAACAAAAAATCAATGAACAAGACCGATTTAAAAATGAGAGAAAATCAATCACGTTCGTTGATTTATTTTCTTTTTAAAAAAAAACTTTATCGTAATCAATCAATGGATGTCTGTTGATTCTTTTGTGCGAAAAAACATAATTTTTTTTAAGAAAAAATGGAAGTAATATCTTGATTTTTGTTATTGTTTTACAAAAATTGATGTACAAAAGCAAAATTACAGTCAGGAGTATAAAATAAAATATTTCATCAAATAGCATGTGTAGTCTAGAAGTAAAATTATCTGAATAATTAACAAATGATTGACGCCGATCTAACATCGACTTTTCTTAGAAAATATTTCTATCGTTGATTTTAACCCCTTTTTTAGTAGTGCTAAACTGTTTTTTTACAATTGGTTTGTGTATAAACTTAATAAACTTCAAATATTTTCTTAATTTTTATGAAATTTACAAACTTGGAATTGAAAATACATTTTACAAGAATATCCTGAATAATATTCAAAAGAATATACTTAAAAGCTCTCTAAATATTTTGCACATTTTGCTTTTGGATTTACCTTGGGACGTACTCAACAATGTGCAACTTTGCTTAAACAATTTATTTCTTCTCACACGTCATTTATTTATTTATATATTTACTTATTTATTTATTTTGTAGGTAGCTCTTGATAAATTTCAAATTGGGTTTCTTTTAGTATAAATAGTGTGTATATTGGATAGAAATGCCAACACTTCTTTTTCTATTTTCAAAGTCATTTGGAATGGGAGGAAGCCAAATTAGAATACATGAAATTTATTCTTGAAAGAAAAATTAGACTTATATATATATATATATATATATGATTTATTCATTGGGATAATTATAATAAATGATTATTCAGCCAAACTAATTACCAAAAGATAGTCATTTGTTATACAGGTATGTATAGGTGGTGTATATTTTATTTATAGTCAAGCTATATTTAATTTTTGAATGAATCATAATGTATATTCAGTGTACAACTCATGTATAAGTAACATATATTGTACAGTCAGTATATATATATTATGACTTTTGATAAACTATGTTATATAGTCATTGTATATTTTCTATTATTTTTAAGCATTTTTTATACAAATAAAATATAATTATATTTATTATAAATTAATTAATTTATTATATATATTTAAAATTATTTCTTATTTATTCATATATAAATATTAAGTGTATCCCATTTTTCCAGGTTAAAGTCTAGAGGTAGAGATTTTATTTTATTTTTACTTTCTTGAATCTTTTTATCAAATATTTTTATTTGAATATTTTTTTTATCAGCACACAGATATCAGGTAATTTTGTTAATTAAAATTGGAGATATGAAAAAATTCACCTAATTTTTTCTTCTTATTAAAATTTAAATCTGAAACCTCTACTTTGCTCCGACTTAATTGATCATTAAGCCAAACTCATGCATTGAAGCTTCTTTATTTACTTTCACATCTTACCAGTGAAGTCTGAGAAGAGTAAAATGTACACAGATTTTACCATTATTTTATAGATATAGAGTGATTATTTCCTAGAGACCCTCAACACAACTATATCAATCTTTTTGACTAAAAATATAAAATGCAAAAACACTAAAAATAGATGCAATTAGTTCTTTTCCATGTAAGAAGCATTCAATTTATGATGACAGATTAACAATGACAGACAGCCTATGAAACTTTGCTTTATATTTTATGTAAAACTTTATTATATATTCTTGTTACATTAATTATCTTTAAGCATATTTTATTTTATGTCAAATTACACCGCCAATAGTTCTCCTTGTTTATCATGATTTTAACCAATTCCACAAACGTCACAAGAAAGAAACAAATTAATTTTTTTTCTTACCACTATCATTTTAGAAACATATAATAATTCATTTTATTCCAAAAGAGAAAAGATTAAAGCAATAGAACATGCCTATTACAACATCTTTAAGTATTAGGTTGATACAGTCAAATACTCCCTATTGTACGTGGAAGAAAAAAGAAAGGTTGTGAAATAAAATAAATAAATAAATAAAATAGACATCTAAAATTGGTATCAACTAACTATAAGATTTACATTTTTTTATAAAGGTAACGTATGAATTTCATAAGAATGATTTCATAGACATGTCATACAATTTTGAGTTGAATGACTTATACAAATTTAATGCGAAAATAAAATGCTGTATAAATAATATGAAAAAAAAAGTTGTAAAAAAAATTATATATTATTTTATTGTACTAAAATAGAAGATGGAGTAATTAAAATATAGTTATTATTCAAAAGCCTTTTTTCTTTTTAAATTTTATGTCAATTCAAACAATATCATATAAATTGGCATAGTTTTAGTTTACGTATAGTAAAATAATTTATAGCGACAAAAATTTTTAAAAGTTATTTTAGAACATAATTTTTTTAAAAAAAATAAATATTTTATTCAAATATTATTACATAATTTACAATATATATATATATATATATATATATATATATATATATAAAAAAAAAAAATTCAAATTGTTTTTTTTTACTATTTTGCAATATATG
>JAOTQJ010000001.1:20240634-20285555 GCA_025642045.1 Solanum sejunctum | reverse complement strand
CTTCTTGACAAATTTGAATACATCGTGCATGGGCTAGTATACAAGGTTTCAATGGAGGGATCAGGAGCTGACAAGAATGTGTATGTACTTGCTCGTCCCATTTCTTCAAATGTATTGGTTTAAATTCTAGATCATATCATTTATATATATATATATATATATATAAAGAATCTAAATAAAAAATTGGATTACAAAAACACCCCTTACCTAATTTTATTTAAAATCACCTAAAAGCTCACTTCAGTACAGTTGTAGACTTGTAGTTTGTAAAATGATTTAAAACATCTAATGGCTTTTCATCATAGGAATAAGTTTGTGTGAATGGCGTTTCTCATTTTTTCAGAAGTCAGTAAGTTTAGAGATTCTAACTCTTTTGACGGTGTATTGATTTGTTCATTTTCCTTTTTGTCATGTCAGAGTGGTTTATGTCTCCTTTGGAGGACTTCAGCTGATGCTGAAAAGTGATGCCCAGAAGACGCAAAAGTTTAAGCTTGATCAGAAGCTCTTTCTTCTCTTGAGGAAGATGGTGAAGTGAATCCTCATGGCAGCAGAAACTGTCTACAAGGTTTCGTGCTATCAACATGAAACCTATGCTGTTGAACTGCATCTTTGTAGGCGAAATTATGCACAGTTCTAAACTTAATTAAGATTTATCAACTCCGCTTCTGATAAAATTGTTTGTTTTGGAAGTGTGTGCTGGAAAACAGTCTTTTGTTGCAATGAACAAGTTGGTTAAATTATCAGTATGCATCACATGTGAAGATCACTGTTTGTGTTCTGTCATTTTGGCCTTGTTTGTGCTATAAATATGGTTTTAAGCCTTCCATGTAACTGTTTCATCTTGCTCCATACCGAAGTCTACGCAAGTCTAACCTAGAATTTCCAAAGAAAAATGCAACTGTGAATTCAGTGATTCAGCAAGTCGCCTTTGGAATTTGGGGATGATGCACATCCCTCTACTCTTCTCCACTTAAATATCATGATTTCAAACTAATGCTTTCTATAGCAGTGGACAGATAAATTGTAGCTTAACGCATATACTCTATTATTAAGAGAAGGGGGATATAAACAATGTAGTTGTCGTGCTTTCCATAAATTATTTTTTTCAAAAAACATACTTGCCTTTTCACAAGCTAGCATAAACATTCATGAGAAGAAAAAATAATGACATCTAAAGAGAAAAGATATCTTTTATTTTGCATGAACTTTCTTCTTCTTCACATGGCAATTTGTCTCATGCATACTTGTCATACAACCAAGCTTCCTCTTCATTTCTTTCCACATGCTTATTTTCCCCTTTTGATTCTTGTGCTGGTAACTACCTCTTTGAATTTCCCTTTTCATCATATCACATTCTTTCTCCAACTCAACCACCTTGCTTCCCATCTTTTCCATCTCCGCTTTCATCATTTCCTCTTCACCGCTGCTAGTCCCCCTTACATCTTCGTCCAGCTTCAACAACCGGTTATCAGGACCCATCTGTGTCCTCTTGGACACAGTATCCTTCAACTTCAGTTGCACAGAAAACAGAATCTGCACCATCACTCGAACTGGTAGCTTTTCGTTCTGTGCAGCATGCTCACAGGCTTCAGGAGACATTTTGCTGCAATCCAACACCTTGCAAGCCTCCTCCCTTTCCCAATCTGTGAGATATCTGTGCTTGTCCAAGTATATATCAATTGCTCTATACATTCCATCAGAATTTCTATTAGTTCCTCCTGTTGCAGCTTGTGATAACTCTGCTAGCGATAAAAATGTGTTCAACTTCAAATCTCTGTCACTAGAAACCTCAGCCAAGAAGTCATCGACTAGTTCAGCTACCACGACTAGGCCAGATGTATCCTTGCTCGCGTAATTGCTATAGAAATTTTTCAATATCCTTTTCACACTCTCGGTGTCATACTGCTGCTCTTTTGCATATCCTTGTGCAGGTATTAAGAGGTCCTTGACTGTTGCCTGATCTAGTTGCTTTCCTATTCTAATCTCCAACCCGGTTTTGCATTCAGTATGAGCATCCAAGCTTATCGCGAATTGCAGCATTTGAGAGAGCAAAGAAGTGGGGATCAGCCCCCTTTCTTGAGGCAACAGTCTCTCCACCGCCTCAATAATCTCTCTCTGGGAATTCCTCGCATAAGTTGTTGACGGATCATCATCCTCTCCTTTAGTGTCGATAAAAACCCATTTGTTGAGGTACTGAAACAGAGACGATGCCACGTATTCCAAAGGGACATTTCGATGAACCATTGCACGAATTATGGGCTCGTAGAGAGCAATGGAAAGTTGTATCAAGTCCTCTGATTTCCAGTCAAGTACAAAAAGCCGCCTCCTGACATTTGGTTTGTAGGCATTTTCATCATACTCACTGTCATCATCTGTTGTTGTTGCATTCCTCATCGGCTCTCCAAGAAGACTTGGATCGTGTTGTACCTTGGCGATGATGGAGTCTGCACAGGCATCAACCAGGGCAAGATCCGCGGCTTGTTGAAGAATGGTTTCTGCAGATTTGAGAGACCTAATACTCTTGTTCCAGCTAGGAAGTACATTGTCTTGAAAGTAGAAACACGCCTTCTTTACAAGGTTATTGGCGCTCTGGATCTCGGACATTCCGAGATAGTGAGCAAGGCAAAGTACTTTGATGACATTTTCAGGCGACAGGTTTATGTCGAAGCCATGACAGAACCTTGCTACAAGCTCAAAAGTTTCAGAATCAGTAGGAATATCTCCTAGCAAATGAGAAAGATCATCTTCAGGATTCTCTTTCAGCAATGCAGCTAGCTTTGAAGATCTTGCAGCCAAAAGTTCCTGTAAGTTTAACACAAAACAGAACCTTAGAAAAGTTGAAAATTATCAAGAGAATGACATATTAACATGTGCGCGAACCCTCCTTCAAGGGAGTAAAGCTTCCTATCAAGTCCTGATACTCAAACTCGACATCTCTGATTAAGTGTAGAAGGCTCCCAACCATCTTTGAACATCTCTTGGTGTCTAACACAACACAATGTTGGACGACGAGGATAGTAATTCTTACCCTATTTAAAGAGAATGGAACTCCACAAATGTGGAGTTGAACATGTGATGATGAAGTATGCATTAGTTTCCTGAAAGAAAGGGGAAAAAAGAAAAAGAAAAAAAGATTAAAAGGTTTACAACAACAACATACCAGTAGAATTCCACAAGTGAGTTTGAGAGGATAAAATATACGTAGACTTTATCACTATATAGAAGGACTGTTTTCAGAAATATTAAAAGGTTTAATAAGTGAAGAAAAAATCTAAAAAAGAATTACTGAAAAAAAAAGCTCAAAGATTTTTAAGTTATTAGTATGTAAACTTTTACCTGGATGGAGATCCTATGCTTTTGCTTTTGACCATTTTTTCATATTTTTGTTTTTTCCAAGTCATCAAGAAATCAAATTTTAGGGCCTTAATTTCAGTCTAAGATATTGGTGGAGTCAGTAGATTGTGATCAACCTGCAAAATATATGGCAATCATTATTTTCATAATTTATATATATATATTTATAAAATAAGGTTAAAGAAATAACCTCTGGATTCGACAAAACTACTAGTCTTACTATCGGATCCTTATCTAACCAACATTTAAATATGTATCTTTCCAACTTTTCTGATCCACCCCACTATTCCTCACTTGTTCGACTGTTGCGAAAGTCATACAGGCTTAAATCAAGAATACTGAAATTAAAGTACAAGTTTTAATTTTCGGTGTTCTTAACACTTTTTGAAGATTTAAAAAAAGATATAATTATAAGAAAACATGCAATGTAACTATAATAATCACCTTAATGAGTGTATCAAATTGATGAACAAGGGCTTCCATTTGAGAATACAAATATATAAATACATGAAATCAGGAGAATGACAACAAAACATACCTTAAACTTCTTGAATATTTTTCTTCTTCTTCTCGTAAGTGTAATTGTAAAGTATTAAAAGAGAAATCATAAAGAGAAGATTAATTACAGAATTAGCATGCAAGTAATTGAGTTTTGACTTTTTTTTAAGCTGTTGTCAGTATTGAATATTCAAACTTCCAAAACATAATATTTGGAGATTCTGTTATTTTCAATTAGAGTTTCATTTGAGATAAAACTCCAAAAATCTAACTAATTAAATTCTCCTTAATTTTAGTAACAGCACTCACATATTATAAACTTCTTTTTCTTTATTTTTATTTTTTTAACAGAAAATTATAATTTTTTTTCTTTTTTTATAAATATTTAGGAGTTTCTTTGCTAAAATCGAATTTTATTTTCCTAGTTTTAAAGTAAATAATTTTGATAGGAACTGTAATAATTACTCTCTAGTTTCTAGATGAAAGATATAAATATTTTAATAACATTTTCAGGCAACACAACTGAGTCGAAACTCATTCCTGAATCATGGTCTTCTCCATCATAAACTTCTTCATTCAAGTTATACTGGATTTCTTCATCCTTTATGACTTCGTACTTGTCTCGAGGCTTTTGTTCATTTGTAATATTTTATCTATTTTATAAATATTTTTCCATCATCTTTTTTATTAACTTTTTTATTTTTATCTTTCTTTTTCTTATTTAATTTAATCACCCTTTTCTTAAATGACTCACTCCTTAATGTTGCAGTTCAATGCCCTCATCCTATTATTAAGTCATTCAAGCATAGCTTATTATCCATAATATTAATTTTCATTTTTTGATATGAAATTATTTCATATTTATTAAGACTTTCGACTTTTTTTAATAATATGTGAGGAATCCTCTATATAGCATCATATCGTTTACATTTTGGCAACTCACTAATCCCTCTAGTAGTTCTTTTGACACAAGTTATTACTATGTCTCATAAGCTATTTTTTTTAGGAATGCAAAGTTTTCATAATTTAGTCAATATTAGATGCTAAACCATATGTTAGTTTTGTACTAAATTTATCTTAATTATCCATTTCATTCTAAGTGAGTCGATTTGCAAGAAAATTTTTTTAAAAGTAAAATGACCAAAAAGAATATTTCCTTCAAATTGATCTTGAGAAGAAATTATATATGTAATATTTCATTTGTCATTCATCAACACGTTAAAAACTGTCAGAAATATATCAACTTGATTAATATGCCCAATAATTTTGTCAATGAGTGGCTCCATCACCACACCATCAATCAAGCTAAAAGTTGATAATTTTTATTGTGTCTGATATTTTATTTTACTCGTTTAATTAAAATAAACTTAATTTTTAAATGTTTTTTCTAAAATATGACTTTTTATATATTATTAATTATTAGGTTATCCTTCTTGAAGGATTAAATCCACTAAAATTTCAGTTCAATAAAACAAAAATAAGTGCAAAATAAGAAAATAGGCACTTTTTCTGTTTTATTTTATTTGTCTTATTATTTTTTAAGTCATCATATATTTGAAAATTATTATAAATTATAATAATAAACAATCTAAGAATTAAAAAACATAAAAATTTAAATGATTCTCAAATTTTTTTTCAATATCATCAATCTCGGATGGAGCCAAAGATTCATTATTTTTTGGCTTTGGAGTATGATGGAATAAAACAAAATGACTCTTTAAATTATCTGCGCTTCTTTTAATTGTGAAATAACAGTTAGTCAATGCAACTTTTGATGCTCATCATGGGTCATCCGAAAACAGTCGCGCTATGTTTTTAAACATAGGGGTCAGACTGCGTACATCTGACCTCCTCTTACCCCACAATGAGCGAAAGTCTTTGAAGTATTGGGGTAATGTTGTTGTTGTTGTCATATGAATTAAGACAGAGGGAGTAATATATATAATTCAAAAATTATGTAAGTATACAATAAATCAGAGTAATATATATTGGGTCTAGTATTTAGTAGATGAATGCATAATAACATAAAAAGTGTTCAATCTGTCTAAAAGTGTCAAAAGGAAATAAAGTAAAGCATAGGGGGCCATTGTGTATTTGGTCTAAATCTGGGGGAGAATTAAGACTTTAGCTCAAATTACTAGTAAGAAGTGTGATTTTCAAATCTTTTGGGTGCATTCTCGCAAATAAATAAAAGCTTGTTCTTTTTCCATTACAAATTACAGTAGGCTCTCTAAAGCTTTAACCAAATTGCCGGCAACTGGTGGAGTTTTCTCGGGAAAGCAAAAGGTAAGCTGTTCTCACATTTTGTGTTTTGCATTGTATACAAATTCCTCTTGATGGGTATCCAATATCCAATTCTTGGAGAATTTTTTCGTTTTGACATCAGCATTGACTACTGCCTACAAACTGTTTGATGAAATTCCTAACCCAATTGTGTCCTTCAATTATTATATACTTACTATTTGATTGAATAAAATGGACCATTATGAATCGTGGGTATGTTGTATTTTCTTTTTGATCCCTTTGAAATGATTGACTTACTCTTAATTGTTTTGGTCAATGTGGTTTTTTTTTTTTTTTTCCATAAGCTTACTCTGTTTTATCAGATGAATGAGAATCTCCATTCCTGTAATGCAACTAATGGCATGAAAGTAAGAAATCATTCTAAAGTTTGTCTTTCAATGAAGATGCTGGATGAAACTATGTAAGAAGTTGTTCCACCACCTGATACATTCTTGTAAGGGAATAAATTTGTTCTTTTTATGATCAACAAACAACAAAACATACCCACTGTAATCCCACAATTAGTTCTAGGGAGAGTAGGATGTCCATAGAGCTTAACCCTACCTTTATGCGGTTGACAGGTTGTTTTTGAATGACCCTACGGATCTTACTCCTACCTTTATGGGGTTGACAAGTTATATTTGATAGACCCTCGGCTCAAAAAATAATAAATATAAAGAAGGCTTGAATGCATTGCATTAGTTTATGTGGGCCTGCTTCTCGTTTATTTGGTTATTCCTTCTTGAAGGATTAATCTAATAAAATTTAGTTTAAAAAGAAAAGAATCAACAACATACCCGGTGGAATCCCACAAGTAGGGTCTGGGGAGTTAGTTTAAGAAAAAGTGCTAAATAAAAAAGATAGCTTGAGAGGAAGAGGTTATTTTTTGGTTATTGTTGCAAATAATGGAATAGCAATGTGTTCAAAGACATTCTAGTTGGTTTTGAAATTAGATTCAGTTCATTTGAGGGAGTAAGATTAGGAAACTAAAAGTTTTTGAACTTGTGGTTAAATTTTCAAATTGGCTTGCAGGTGGCCAAACTACTACTCCCTCTGTCCCAGTTTATATGTTCACTTTCCTTTTTAGTCTGTTAAAAAAGAATGATACATTTCTATATTTAGTAACAATTTAACTTTAAGATATTCATTTTACTCTTAATGAAATGATTTACAACCACACAAACATCTATCACTTATTTCAGACCACACATTTCAAAAGTCTTTTTTTTTCTTAATTTCCATGCCAAGTCAGACTAACATATATAAAATGGGACAGAGGGAGTGTTAGATTTTACTTTATGAGTTATGAAAAAGACAAGCTGTTTATAGTGTTTAAGTTATCCTTTGCTGTGCTAACCCTTTTCTTTTTGTACAATTGGTCATGATTTTAACAAGAAAGCTTCAATTTTGTTCATTTGGTATTTGTTTTTCCTCAGTGATATAATTCATTCAGGTCTATAATACTTATTAGCATTGAGTATTTATTTGATTTATCTGCTCATTAACTGTTTTCTTGTTTATGTTTATAAACCTTAAGTAGACTTAGTGAAATAATTAGACTAGACAGGTAACGGTGTTTTACACGTACGCGAGAATGCCTAACACCTTCTTCCTTCGTTACCTCCTGAACTTATAATCTCAAGTTAGTAGACTTTAGGAGTCATTTTAAGGGTCTTTTCCTTTATTTAATAGTTTATTCATTTAAACAAAGAGTACAATGAATTAGGTGACTGGGCAGCTCTGAAATAATTAGTATGTAGAACCCTTAGGAGTTACCATGCTGTCGCACATTCTTACTTTTTTTTTATTCCTAAACTCAAGGTGTTCCGCAGAGAAATGACAGGAGGGTTGATATGGGCTACAGCAGAAGACTTGGCAAAGAATAGAGGAAGAGTTCTGTCCTTATATAGGCAAATCTTGAGGAGCCTTAATTCACCTGCTTTGCCATTGAACTTAGCAGTTAGACTTCAAATGAAAGCTGACGTCCGTGCCATGTTCATCTTGGGTTCTGAGGAGCAATCTCTTCATAACATTCAAGATCTTATTGATGCTGCTGAATACTCTCTTTCCGTCTTAAAAACAGGCAAAATTCCATAGCACATTCAAGTTTATCAATAAGCCCGAACAATGTTCTTGTGAGTGCAAATCTTGTTGAAGGATCTTTCACATGTTATTACTTCCCTTTATGCATATATAAAGCATAATGTTTCATTCAGCTGAACTTGAAGTGTGTTAGTTTTTCTTTATTGTACAGTATCATCGAATGAGAATAAACGAAACATCATTCTGATGAAGAGAACAAGATCAATGACTAATAGAATTCTAAGGTAAATACTTGACGATAGGACAAGTATTTCTATTTACCTGGTTGCTACTTAAAACAAGATAATTCCATTCTCTAAAATTTGCTAGACAGATCTCATTAGTGGTTTAGCTGGAGGCAGTTGCAAACAAATTTAGTATGCTGTCAGCTGCTTTGCATGAGCTTTTGTGAACTGTAGAGATGCTACACGAAAATTTTGTTTGGCTCTCTCTTGATTTTGTAGTTTATTTTGTTCACATTTGGAGGTTGAGATATGCATGTTGCCATTAGTTTGTTCAGGAATGCTGTTATGGTGGGAGGCTTGGGCTACTTCTCTTTGAAACTAGGGGCGGTCCTTTGGCAATCACATGCACTGTCCATTTTGAAAAACAAACAAACACCACACCCAGTAGACTGTCCATTTTGAAAGTTCCTACATTTTTCTCTTGGTGTTTGCATCAGTTGAACTTTAAAGTATGTAATGAACAAAATTTAGCATATATGAAGAGCATTGATAAGATGATCAACTACTTGTGGATAACTCGCTGCACTTGAAATTCCAATCACAGATGGGATCCCAAGTTTATAAACTCATTGAAAACTCTATGCATGTGAATAACTTCAGCTTTTGCATTTCTCCTATTCTTCTGTTTTTGGCAACTTTAATGTAATTATCTTCCTATTTCTTCATATGTAATAACACTTTCCTCGTGTACAAAATGATAGTAACAATTCTTTCAGGGGTACATGTACATACAAACATGATTTATTTTCCTACGAGTTGCAACCTGTCCTTGACCTGTAAATACTGACATGTTTGAACAGGTTTTAAGCAGCTCGTGTTGATATCTAGTACAAACAACTTCAAAGTCTTTGTTGAAGATTTCTAGTGCAGCATAAAACATCTCCAAGGAGGATTCAGCATCCTGTAAATTACTAGTAGGATATGGTTTATCAGTAGAAGATCGATGACATTATTCTGCTGCAGATTTACTCACACGAGGATTTCAGTATGCATCTGAATTATTTATCAAGCTGAATTACAGAGATAAAGAGAATGACATTTCCTCGATGTTTAGATATGATAAATCAAAGAGAAAAGATTTTTAGCTCAAAAAATAAAATAAAAGTCATGCATTAGTTTGAGACCTGAGAATTATTCGTACTTGTGGTGATTACTAAATTTTTGTAGCTTTTGTTCTTCTGTTGTGTGCTGTATACTGATGCGTTTTATGTAGTTGGTTTTGACCTTTGCTTTGGTTGATACTAAAGGAATAAAATGTTTAAAGTAGAGTTAATTAATAGTAGAAGAATTATACAAATTTATCAGAAGTTTCATGAAAATAACAGAAAACATTTCAAAATATTCTGAAATAAATAGAGTATCATATGAATTTAAAACTCTTTTTATGATTGTTTTATCAGCACTTAGGTGAACCAAGTATTCATGCTCAATCAATCTCAGCCACTTAATTATTATCTCCTATCTTTTATAAATAAAAATTTATAACATTTATTCTTTTTAATCCAATCACAAATTAATTTTATTCTTCGTTATATTTATAAATAAACATGTAAACTAAAACATACATATTATTTTATTTAAAGATCACATGTTTTTCTAATAATAAGAGGAACCAACGGTGGCTATTAATCCTATTCTTATGCACTAGTTCACAAATAATATAGGAGAATTTTTATGATGAACTTAGACTCAGAAGACAAAATACCTTACTTTCGCACTGATAAAAGATAAAGCAAAAGATTTAGAAGTTGAGACCTCTAACTTCGAAGTCTCGAGTCCAAACCCTGCAAGATAACATATTTTATTACTATCTTTTTTGTTTCTTTAAGTACGGTGCCTCGTCTCATTTTATTTTTTTTAAGAATCTCAAAAATCCTAATTGCTGCTCTATCTTCATCCCTGTAAAACTCAGTTGGTTGATTGACTATTTGAAAACTTTCCCATTGTTGTTAAGGTTCCATTCCCCATTTACAGGAAACAGTTGCAGTTTATGGAGCTGAACATCTCAATCCCTGATATCTTTTCTGTGTGTTTCTGAACGAGAAATCAAATGTTACACCGACAATGGCTTCCTACTTGTCCTTCTCTGTTACCTCCTTAATTCTTAGTTGCAATGCTAATTCTCAAGACAAACTCCAGACCAGTAAGTCAATCAAACAATTCAACTCGTTGATCACCAAAACTAGTTGCCTACAGCACACCCAACAACCCCTTTACGCCAGAATCATATCTTTATGCTCTTCTAAAATACCCATTAAGGACATGAGCTATATCCACGCTCTTTTCACTCAAATAGATGACCCAGATATTGATCATTCTAATTCCTTAATGAGGTGTGTTTTAAGCTCTAAATGTAAGGAAAATGCTTTACTTGCTTTGTTAATGTATGTTGAAATGATGTGTAGAGGGTTAGATTTGGACAAATACACGTACCCTCTTGTGATAAAGGCGTGTGTAGAGTTACATGAGCTGGGATATGGCAGATCGGTTCATGCCCATGTGATTAAAAATGGGTTTGCTTTGGATTTGTATGTAGTGAACAGTTTGATGCGTTTCTATGGTGTTTGTGGGTGTGTTGGGAGTGTCAGGAAGGTGTTTGATAGAAGTCCTGTGAGAGACTTGGTATCTTGGACTGTTTTGATTCAGGGGTATGTGGACAATGGTTATTGGAAGGAAGGAGTGGATTTATTCTTTGAGATGATAGAAGATGGGTTAAGGGCTGACGAGAGGATGATTGTCGTTGTTACATCTGCTTGTGCGAAATTAGGGGATTTGAGATTGGGCCAGAAGTTGCACGAATACGTGCAGATTCATAAGTTGAATTTTGATGTGTTTCTTGGGAATGCATTGGTTGATATGTACTTAAAATGTGGTGAATGTGATATTGCACTTAATGTTTTCAGAGAGATGCCGATGAGAAATGTGATCTCTTGGAATACATTAATATCTGGATTGGCTCAAAGAAGGGAGTTTAAACAGGCCTTGAGTGCATTTAATGAGATGCAGGTTCAAGGAGTAAAGCCTGATGAGAATACTTTAGTTGGTGTTCTAAACTGTTGTAGCAATCTAGGGGCGTTGGAAGTTGGGAAATGGGTGCACGCTTATATAGATAGACATCGAATACAAGTTGCTGGATTTGTGGGAAATGCTCTTGTAGATATGTACACAAAGTGTGGAAGCATGGATGATGGCCTTAGAGTTTTTGGAAGTATGACTACTAAAGATGTTTATTCATACACATCCGTTATAGTTGGTTTAGCCACACATGGAAAGGCACGGATGGCACTTAAATTTTTCTATGAGATGCTTGATATTGGCATACAACCTAATGAGGTCACGTTTGTAGGTGTTCTCACAGCTTGCAGTCATGGAGGACTAGTGGAAGAGGGTCACAAGCTTTTTACAGATATGTGGAGAGTGCACAAACTAAAACCTCGAATAGAGCACTATGGCTGTATGGTTGATCTGTTGGGCCGTGCAGGATTGATAGATGAAGCAATGGAGTTTGTAGAACACATGCCAATTGAACCTGATGCTTCTATTTGGGGATCGATATTAGCAGCATGTAGGATCCAAGGAAAAGTTGAACTCGCTGAGCATGTGACTGAGATACTTGTCAATATAGAGTCTGAAAAAGATGGTACGTACGTACTGATGTCAAACACATATGCTTCAGTCAGTAAATGGAGAGATGCTTTAAAAGTGAGAAAAGTAATGAAGAGACAGAAAATAAAGAAATTTCCTGGATGTAGCTCCATTGAACTTGATGGTGTTGTTACGGAATTTAGGAGATGTGACAAATCCCATCCACGAAGTAAAGACATCTATGCAATGGTTGAGCAATTGCATTTCATCTAGTTGGTACGGACGCCTTATCAGAAAGAAGTGAGTCTTGCATAATTTGAATGGTGCAACAAACTGCAACTATTCCCTTTGTTGAATGGTTAGTTAGATAGGACACTCGTTGAATCACTACTCTTCTATACATTGCTACTACTCACTGCCTCTTTTACCTGAACGAAGCTGAAATTTGTTACGATGATCTCAGGCTTCAATTCTTGACTTATATTGCCTGAATTATTTAGAAGTTTTGCCACTTGAAAAGCTTTAGGACGATTCCTTTGTACATTTCATAACAAATTTTTTAGAATAAAAGAGTATTTACAGATAGCTCGTCCATTGGTTCCAAGTAACTTCTGTGACATCATCTGTTTGATTATTGTTGGGATACTTTGTCCTTTGCAGTTTGCACATCAAACATTACATGTATAAGTACATACAACTTACCATTAGAGTTAACATTACCTAATTGCTTTTTACCTCCTAAGCATTCTGATTTGAAGTCCAGAATTGCCGGTTACAATGCATGAGATCTTGCTTAGTCCCGAAGGAGACGGCCAGATAGTCAAAGAATTGGAGTGACAATTGCAGGGTACCAAAGTTCAAGCCTCAGCAAAGGTAACAGAAACTAAGAATTAAAGTTCAAGCCTCAGTAAAGGTAACAGAAACTAAGCGAATTCTTCCTAGTTACTGTAATAGCGTAGCCCGCTAGTGATATTGTCCACTTTGAGCCTAGGCCCGCACAACTTTAAAACACATCACTAGTAGGTAAGGCCTATTTACTTATATACCCAACATCTCTCTTGTGTTTTGCCCATCTGGTACATATTACATCTCTCTTGTGTTTTGCCCATATGGTACATGTCACATCTCTCTTGTGTTTTGCCCATGTGGTACATGTCATCTTAAGATGGGTTGTTACAGTTACCTTATTTAGAGGGCAAAGTTACCCTGACGATAGTCGGAGTAGATTTGCAGAGGTGTAGCCGAACTAGTGGAACACCACCCTTATTGTCAAAAAACAAGGATAACATATCTTGCTTATATCAGGTGGCTAAATATATAAGCTTATAGAAGGTGCTGATCCATAATGTTTATCAGCTCATACTGTGGAGGATAGTTTTGTTTCCGAGACTCAGAACCAAAGGACCATGTGCACCAAATCTTTCACATAAGTTATTAGTAATGCTATTCTGACTTCAAACAGTGTTGATGTATTTTTCACAATATAGAAATCTTAGTTTGACTAAAACACAAAAAATTCGATGAGCATGACACTCATAAACTGCAAACTCAGCCTCAAATGGCTTGAGAAGGATGTGTTGGTTTCCTTCCCACAAAGATTTCTTGTGAAACAAAGACAAGAATGTTGTACTCATCCTGAGATGTTTGAGTTGTGTTGGTCACATAAATTCTTGTGATAAACAAATGGCAATAATTGACGTACAAGGGAAACATGCAGTAAGCAGCAGAGTTCTAAGGTGGTACAGCACTATGACGTTTAGGAAAAGCATCTCAGTTTGCTTCTTCAAACAATAGAATATGTCTTCTTGAAACTTAGTAGCTTTGTCCCAAACGTGGTATTTGTGTTAATTAATTCATATGTCTACCAGTTGCAAATGTATAATTATTTTGACAGATATACATAGTCAATTCAGCAGATGTACATATGCAATTCGCCTCTCTTCACTCTCTGCCCTCACTCGCTCGCCTCTGTCAATCTCTCTCTTCCCTTTTTCAATCTCGCTTGCCGGATATACAAATATGTATATATCTTAGTTACACATACGATTATTTGACAAATATACATATACAATTTGACAACTATACATATGCAATTCGTCTCTCTCCTCTCTCTCTTGATCTCGCTTGCTTCTCTGCTCTCCTCCAGGTCACATAGCTGAAGTTATGTTGTGTAATTATGTGTAATATAGATATTTGACCATATTAAGTTGAGCCTAGTCTATCTATGAAAATTTCTCAATTTTTAATTGCAACTTTATACGGCATGTTTATGGCTAAAATTAAATTATGTTTTGGTGCATTGAATTATGTATAAATTAAGTCCGCAAGATTCAGAAATTTCTTTTTATCTCTTTAAATTTTGTTACGAGTCAAAACAAGACATATCAATTGAAATAGTGGGAGTATTAAATTAATTAAGTTAGAGAGGATTCCTCATACGTTACTTGTAATTGAAGTAGGCAAAGAGTTTTATTTACTTCCACATTGATAGATTAATTTCTTGCCTTGTCTAATTCTAATTTCTTAAAATGTTTCGAACAAACTCAATTTGAGAGATGTGTCCAATTCTTATTTTCACCCATGTTAGAAAAGGAATAATTTCTACGTGATTGGCCTATAGAAAAAAAAAATCAGAATTCGTACGTGAGCGGATATGTTGAGACATAATATGATTAAGTAATTAAAAGTAGTTTTTTCTTTCTTTCTAAAAGCTCTTTCAAGTCGCTTTTCAAATCATTATTCAAAAAAGTTTCATATGCTTAGCTCATGAAAAAGAATCAGACTCACACGTGAGGGATCGTAATAAAGTCAATTTAGTAAGTAATAAACTAATAAAAGGTCGGAAACATAAGCTAAATACAAAAAAAGATAAAAAGAGATGCGTTCACCCCCTATATATTTGATAACCTTCTCCTAGAATGAAACTAATAATCCCAACCTCAACCCCAACCCTGTTAGTCATTCCATCAATTACTCGTCGATATAAAAAATGAGTAAACAAATGCTTTTCTTTAACGATTTAAACGTTTTGATTAACTGAACACAAACTTCAAACATATTACAATTCCTTATGTAGATGAACAACTTAACTAGTGTAGGTGACTAGGTGAGCTAGCCATCAGCTAGAAATAGATACATCAACATACCCCAGTGCCTCAAAAGGCTCCCGCTCGTTGCGAGGTGAGGGAGGGTCGAATGTACGCAGTCTAACCCCTATATTTAAAAACATAAAGCTGTGTTTTCAGCTGACCCATGAGGAGCGTCGAAAGTTGCATTGACTAACTGCTACTTTACAAATGAAAAAAGCGCAGACAGTTTAAAGAGACATCTTGCTTTATTCCATCATACTCTAAAGCCAAAAAAAAGTCAATCTTTGGCTCCATCCGAGATTGATGGAAAAACTAGAAATAGATAATTAATGATTATGTAAATTGCAATGCATCAAAATAGTTGGGAAGTGTGATCTGCATTTCCTAACTGATTCTAAAATCCTTTAATTTATTTATAGTATTTTTTTTCAAAATTTTATGAAAGTCATAATGGAATTTGAATTTTGATGCATTGGTACAACTATTTGAGTTTTGATACAACATCTCTAGAGCTTAGTTGGATGTATAAATTGGTGAAAACTATTGACGTATATATTTTGGGAATTATCTAAGAAAAAGAATTACTGATAACAAAATAATAAGTGCAGTCTGTAGAGGATAAGTTTAACACAGATGTTATTTTTATCTTTGTGTCGAATAATTTCATACCAATTTTTCATTTAAAAAAAAAAGAGTATGTACGTATAAAATAAATATTAGTAAGTGCATGATTTTAGTTGGGAGTCACCAAAAAAGTGTGATCGACCTTTCAGGAAATATTATATCCAATGATTGAGCATCTACAGCTAATTTATGGCCTGTTCCCTATTCTGAAGCTATTCCTGTTACAATATAGGTAACAAAAGCAAATACTAATCAATTTATTCAAAGATAAAATGTTTTATGAAAAATATTATAATATGAAATAAAAAAATAAAAATATCATGATTTTAGAAAAGTACAAAAAAAAGGTTTATGGTAAAAGAGTATAAAATAAATATTTTAAAATTTTAATTAAGATAAAAAGAAGTTTGATTATTATTCAAAGTTGAGGGGGGTATTTAATTCCAAAACAAAGTTGGGGGGTGAAAATAATTTTTGCCAATTGCTAATTTTTATGGAGTTTTTTTTTGAATGTGATATGTCTAATTTGAATTTGTGTTAAAAAGCTCAAAAATATTTTTACAAATACCATGTCTAATTAAAACTTGCTAGAAGGATATTTATTATAAATTACAGTCTTGTATACTTTACATCTATTGATTTGATGCTTTAAAAAAGATAGATAAAAAAAACTCAAATAGATAGTCATATAATGTCATAAACTCGATCTACATACTATTACGTAATTTGTTCACTTTTCGTTGTGCATCATTAATTTCAGTGTTTGAAAATACTTGTCTTAAAAAACATGAAATATGATTTAAATGAGATTATTTTGATGAAACTAAAAACTTTAGCGTAAATTTGAAAAAAAAGAAATATATAGTAAAAGTAAAAACAAGGTTTTGGGTGTTTTCAAAAATTTCAAAGACAACTTCTGCGTCATTTTGCCCAAAATATTTTTGAGAACAACTTAGGAAGTGGCGTTTAGCCATAAAATTTGACAAATATATATATCAAGAATTCCTAAATCATAGAAAAAAACTAGAATTTGAGAACTTGGCGTAGTAGTTAAGTCTTAAAATTTAAATACTATCCCAAACTTGTATATTTTATAAAAAAAACACCCATCATTTATTTATTACAACTAATATTTACCTACTACTTCCGAAAAAGTTTAAATTATAATTTGAGTGACAAGATTAAGAAAAAAGAACAATTTACTTTTAAAGGATTATAATTCTAGCTAAATCAGCGACAAGTTTGAGTATGCAATTAATGTAATAATTTTTCCCATATTATTCTTCTGTTGTTGTTGATTGTTATCAATTATGTTATAATGTTAATTTTTAACCAAACATGTTCATTATAAAATAATAATACAAAATTATGAACATTTTATAATAATTTTTAAAACTTACGAATATATAAAATAACTTATTTCATGCATGACGCAAATTCATAGCTCGTATAGATCACACACAAATAATTACTTTTATCATTATTCCAAAACTGAAAAATGGGCAATGGATCAAATTAATTTGGATAAGTTAATGGCAGCAAGTCATGCCTAAAAATAATTACATCAACTTTCTATGATTTCACATTAAACGGCGATAAATTTGCTTCTTCAAATGAGATTTGATAAACCATAGTGATGTTATTACTTGCCAATTAGGATTTACTAAATTAACATTTTATATTCTTCAGGCCAAATATAAGTATAAATTATGTGCATAAACTAATTAGACATTTGAATTTCAAATTTGAGGGTATTGAGTAATTGTTGGAGTTAGGATTTGAATTTAGGAGATTCAAAATATGAAATAACAAGCACACAACTAACTGAAGGGGTTCAACATCTATTATATAGAGATAAAAATTAATTTTAACTAACTATAAATAATATAATTATTCGTCGAAAGGAATTTGGATTAAACCCCTAACGAAAAGAACGACTCTGCTAAGTAAGCATCATTATAGGCTAATTAGAGTGGGAAACAGTGCGGTTGATTCATATATTAACTGATTAAAAATATATTACGTAAAAATTATCCTATCTGCTCATTATTAAATAGGATTAATTTAATAAAATACACCATTAGTTAAGAAAAAATTAAAAGGTGTTGATTCTAACTATGTAATCATACAACTTGTTTTACGTTACATTACATAAATAAGTTATAGCTAGTACTTGCTAAAAAGTATGACATTGACTATTGTCGTTAATTATCATGTACTGTAAATTTATTTGACCTTGTTATTAGGTAGTACTAATAATATAGTTTAAGTTTTGGACATGAAATTAAAAATCAAGGTAGCATCCTAAATAGTAATTTTAACTTCTTTTTTTTCCCTTAATTTTTAGAATTCTTGGAAAACTCATCATGAAATAAATCCACTTCTATACAATATTTGACATATTGTACAACAAGTTTGATCTAAAAGGCATTACTAGAGGTCATTAATCTCCGAGCTGCACCAATGTAACTACTTCCTTGCAGCTTGCTTTGTGATTGTTAAAGTGTAGTTTTGATGATTTAACAAACTTTTGGATGGAATCTGGTCCTATCGTTCAACTGTTGATGTGTAACTACAAGTGACAGCTGTAAATAGTACGTTGTCAGCAATCACTTCTATTGGTGCTTGAGTTTTAGCAGCGTGACAAGTCTATTGACCAATAAAATTATTCCAAAAGTGATATCAGAGTCAAAGTCATCAGTTTGATACCCAAGAGCAACATGCTGCATGAGACAGGTGCTGGGAAGGAAATTGTTGGATAATGTCAACATCCTGCCTATGACAAGGCCAAATGTCCCGGGTCAGATTCATGACCGAACATGGTGCTTGCGCGGTGAATTGGATTAAGAAATAACGTTATGCCTTTACTATTAATTATAATTTTTGACATAATAATAAGCATTTGATCTTAACAGTGACCAATTGTATTTTTTATAAATAGAAATTACTATTTTATCAAAACATAGATTTGAAAATGCAAAAGGAATAGAAATATATTCACGCAAATGTTTGATATTTGTGGATATATTGTTAGTTGAGAGTAACCATTTGTTTATCATTCTAATGACATGTACTACTGGGACCCACTCTTCAGTAATTTCCTCCATGCAAACTGCCCACTCCAACTAATTAAAACAACCACAAAACCTTGCAACTCACAGTAAAGCACGATATTATTGGTTTGAATATTTAACTGTAATAAATTATAGAGCTTACATTGTATTTGATTGTTTTCGATAAAAATTATGCAAAAAAATGTAACATCAAAAAACTTGATTGGTATAATAAAATAATGTTACGCAACATTGTTATTATAGAAATGGTTTTACTCCGTATGCTTAATTTTTCAAATTTGAATGTTTCTTAGTTGAATTATCTAGAGAAGGCACCTCTTCATCTTCTCTCCCTCCATTTTTCCCGGAGCCTCCTCCAAATTTTCTTACCCCTTATTAATTAATTACGTGAAAAAAAATTTATGTAAAAATGATAAAATTAACAAAAGAATTGAAATTATATACATCGACAATACTATCATTTTCATCATGTTAATTATCGATTAATGCATATCACATAATTTTGTTTAAAGTTATTTTATAATTAAATTATTTATATAAATATTTTTTATATCATGAATACATAGAAGTTGAACTGAAATAAAGGAGCCACTCTAGTTGAACTGAAATATTTTTTTTAGTTATCAATATGAATTAAGAATTAGTTGAGATGAATATTGAAAATTAGAGGCGGATATGATATGGTATGTATGGTATGGTATATAATTTTGATTTGAAAAAATTCTACATCAATACCATATCAAATTAATTTGGTATGACTAGATATTTGGAGTTTGATAAATCGATAATCATAATTTGTTCGACATCAAATTACCTACATAGGACGTCAAATTTTTTAAAAATATCTTAATTATATTATACCATACTAATACATTATACATATAGAAATATTCAAAAGAAAAATATGAAGCAATTCTCTTCGTTATTCAGTCACACAAAAAAGACATCTCAATTAAGATAGAATAGTCAAAGTTCAATGTTTGAGTAACTAATTCTGTATTAATACTGTTATATTTATATTTATTAGTTTTATTATAATATATGAATTTTACACGTAACTATACACTTTGATAATATTTATTTTATGAATATCGAATACCAAATACTAAATACTAAAAAAGATTTGTAATACATATCAAATATTCCGAATTTCAATATAATGTGATATCTATCATATTATATCCACTCCTACTAAACAGTAAGTGGAAAATAAAAATACTAAAAAAAAGATGTTTAGTGGTCCCCACTGACCTAGAAATCACAGTAACAAACTTTCCTCACAATGAGGCAAAATTTAATAAATTATTTGATGCGAAGTATAAGATATAATAATTTCATGATAAAATATAAAACTATTTTATTCTAGGTTTGATTTGAGATATAAGGTAATTCTGGATTATTTATTCTACCATTTTTGTCTTAATAATGGAATAAGTTATCTCATACATATGGTGCGATAACTTATCTCAAACTAATTTATTCAGGAATTAATTATCTTATGATAACATGTTGCCAACACCCAGGTATACAAATTATAACTTTATATATATATATGTATGTATATTTCAGTCTCCTAAACCAAAACCAAAACCAAAACCAACCAACCTTTAATTGCCAATCCCACAACAGCATCTCTCATTCTCTCTGCTATCAAGTATCAAAATTCTTCCTTTTTCCCTTTTTGGTTTTCTGTTTCATCTGTTCTTCTTCATATTATCAGCTACTTTCTTCAATATTGCTTTTGATTCAAAAGACTCTTAACTTTTGCTAAAGTTACTATTTTTAATGTTTCCCAAAGCAGTAATGTTTATTTTCTTGAAAAATGGTTTCTTTATTTAATGTTTTTATGTTCTTTGTTCTGCAGAAGTGGAACAGGAAATCAAGAAAATGTATGTAGAAGAAAGTGCTTGTTTTGATCCTGCTACTCATGTGCAACATGAAGGACTAGCAGAAGACGTTTTTGCTATACAAGAACATACATACCATAATAATACTAACAATTGCTCCCAACAAGATGTGGCTGCAGCAGCCGCGGCGTTGGAAATGGAATTTCAGCAGCAACTGAATCTTGAAATGGAACAATGTTACAATAATAATACTCATAACAACAACATGCAAGATCAATCTATTAATCAAGGGTTGTCTTGTGATCAATTAAATTGGGGAGAAATGAACTTTCCTCCATACCAAAATCAACAAGACAACAACTGTAATGATATCAACAACTTTCATCAGCAAAAATTCTCAAATCCGATATCTGAATCCCCATATCTAACAACCGCTGATCTTCTCAACATGTTTCCTTTACCAAGATGCTCGCAATCATCTTTACTTCCTCAAAAGTCTCCAAATTTGTTAACTTCACTTGGCCTTATAGGTGACATTGATGGTGGTGGTAGTGCATCAACTTCAAGTGCATTGTATGACCCTTCTTTAGTACTTCCATTGAATCTACCTCCACAACCCCCTTTATTGAGGGAATTGTTCCACTCTTTTCCACATGGCTATGGCTTAAGAAACTTGAGAAGCAACAATAATACTACTTCTTTCTTTAATGGATTGGAGGAAGGAGATCAGGGTTTGTACCAAGATAATGGAGAAACAAGGCCTTTTGACAGTGGGATTTTTGAGTTCTCTGCTGTTGCCAAAAATAGAGATGGTATAAAAGAGATTAAACATTTTGCTACTGAGAGGCAGAGGAGGGTTCATTTAAATGACAAGTTCCAAGCTTTGAGGAATATGGTTCCCAATCCTAGCAAGGTACACTCTTTTACACTATTGTACGTATATCTTTTTGTTACTTTAATATAATCGACAATTGATCGATACCTCTTTCGATCTTTTTCTTTTGTTAATAAAAGAATGATAGAGCATCAATAGTAAAGGATGGAATTGATTACATCAATGAGTTGAAAAGGGGAGTGAATGAGTTGAAACTTATGGTGGAGAAGAAGAGATGCATCTCTAAGAGGCAAAGGACAGAAAGTGGTAATACTAGTATGGATGGTACTGATGCGAAGCAAATAATGGATGAAGTGGAACAATCTTACAATGGGAATTCGTTAAGGAGTTCATGGCTTCAGAGGAGGTCTAAGAATACTGAAGTTGATGTTCGGATCGTAGACGATGAAGTTACTGTCAAACTTGTTCAGCAGAAGAGGATTAATTGTCTTTTCTTTGCATCTAAGGTTCTTGATGAACTTCAATTGGATCTTCACCATGTTGCTGGTGGACTTATTGGTGATTACTATAGCTTCTTGTTTAACTCCAAGGTTAGTTTAATTTGATTTGATTTGATTTGATTCAAGGTGTCTTTCTGCTTTTGGGGCCTGATGTTTTTGAGTGAGGGTTTTTCGGAAACAGTCTCTCTATCTCCATGAGATAGTAGTAAGGTCTGCATACATTTTATCTCTTGAGACCCCACTCGTGGGATTCCACTGGATATATTGTTGTTTGTTGATTCAAGGTGTGTATATTTACAATTTCTGATGTTTTGTCTAATGCTCAAATCATATGCAGATTTCTGAAGGATCAACTGTGTATGCCAGTGCAATTGCCAAGAAGCTTATTGAGGTTGTTGACATACAGTATGCAGCAATTGCACCAACTAACAGCTATTAAATAATTACTTCACCTCTTATAATTTATGGTAACCTTTCTTCTCCCCTATGATTATTGTATTATTTTGTTGGTGCTACATAGTTTTTTCTTTTCCTTCTTACTTTTTTGTGTTTTATTTAAGTCTGAGTATTTATTAAAATAACTTCTCTAACCTCATAAGAGGCACGAATTAGTTTGCATGTATCCTATTCTCTTAAGAATTTACTTGTAATATGTTATTGATATTGTTTATTTTAGGGAGGAAAACAAAATTCAATGAACATAAGGGAATTAGACCACCACTAGTGGCTGTTTTTTTCTTCTTTTTTTTTATTTTAAAAAAATCTTGGCATTTTTGTATTTATGCAGTATAACATGACTTATATACTCGTGTCAACGAAGGTGTATTTGAATTTATTCAAAATTTTTAATGAAGCTGACTGAAAAAATACGAACTTCTCTATAGAGAATTAGAATTTCGATATGATAGTGAATTACTTTTTTGATCTCTCTCTGTTGTGCTGATTTGTGATATGCTTTAAACATTTATACAAAATAACATTTCTATCTTTATAGGTCAGGGATAAGACTATGTACACATCACTCTTTCTTGATTTTTACTTATGAAATTATACAGAATATGTTGTTGGTTTCTTGTTCTATCTAGCACATTATTGGAATCATCTTCTAATAAGAAAGATTGACAAAATTGTTCTAAGCCTCTTTTCTCCAACATATTCATAAATATAAAGTTGAAATTATTACATGAACTACATTGTTTGAGCATCATCAAAAGGGAAATTATGGATGTCTCATTGTCTTTTTTCAGTTTTAATACTTTATATTAGTGGGGTCTATGTAATAATGAAAAATATGTAGAAAGAATTCAAAAACTGAGTCAAGTGAAGATTTATGATCTTTTAATTTCTAAATTTAGGTATGTTTCTGAAGTACATACAGACAAGCAGTTAGAAGAATATGCATTCTGATTTTTTATTTTTTTTTAAAAAAAATGAATTCTTAGCATTTAAAAAGTGTAAGCAGGCTTCTTTTGTCCACTTTTACCCCAAAAAAGGACTTATTTCTCTACACTGCTGGACCACTTATTGTTGTAGAAAAAGAAATCGGATTTCGAGAGTTAAATAATTTTTTTATCATGATTTTCTTATATATATTTTAAAATATTTTAAATTATTAATTATTGTGATTTATAATATTTTTTTTGATATTTTTCATATATGTAAAATTTACTTTTTAATATCTTAAAGTTTTATATCTGAGTTCACAGTCAAAATTAAGAAATTTGTCTATTAAAATTAATATTGTATCATATAAATTAGGACAGAGAAAATATTATGATTTTCTTTCGATTCATTTTTTTCTTGTTTGTTTCATGTTGTATTTATCTTGATTTTCTGACAGTGGACTCATATTTCTCTGTTGTGTGTATTGCAGATTAATTTCTAGAAGGTTTAAAAGCAGATTTGTGGGCTAGAGTGATGATAGATAGTGTTTAATTAAGTGATTAAGAGTAATAACTTTGTTGAAATTCATGAAATGAAAAGTTTAATTTGACATCTTTAATACTCTATCTAATAAGAAATATATAATGATATGTTTATCATACCGATAATGATAGATGTGGTTGAGAAAACAAAAAGACTTAATATATCAACAATCAATAAATTTTATTTAAATACTTAGAATTATGATTTGTTCGAATTGAACATTTAAAAATATGATAAGTGTCCTTATTATATAGTTTTGAGTTCAAAATTTTATTTTATTTTTAAATTTTGCATGAATCCTCAAATATATTCATTATGTAGATAAGTTAATCAATTAAAATATGTCATCTTCTTTAATGATGTGAATTAGTCTCAATTTAGGGTGATATGTATAACTATTGAAGGAGATTGACATTGTTTAGTTAAGTAGTTAATTAACTTACCTACAATATAAAAATTCAAGATCATGCACAGAAGTCTACTCAAAATTTGAACATAAAGTATCTAATATGAACATTTTATGTTTAATTTATTCCTTATCCCTAAAATCCTATTTCTTAATTCCAATTCATTTTTAATCCATTCAAAATAAGATTTTTAAAAAATAGGATTTGTTTATTTTCTATTTAGATATATTATATATAAATCTGAAACTTCCAATAGATGGCCAGTGGCCCAAAGAAATGAAAGAATCAGTTACGTTTTTCATTTGATCTCCTCTTATAGATAGATTAAAAATCAAACAATGTTCTTTTTGTAGCACTTCGTCCCTCTTTTTATTTATTCTTTTATTTATTTTTTTTGAAATTGAGTAAAAAAATAAAAAATATTCGAGTTAGTTATAAATTATGAACTAATGAATTAACCCTTTTATTGGTTACTGAAACACTATAACTTACTAAAAGGAGTTTTCCCTAGTCTATGAAAGCGATCGAGTCAGTATGCTAAATATTCCTCATCCACAAATCAGCCATTCTCAAAGATTAAAGAATGGGAGGAGGAAAATTTGAAAAAGCAAAGGGCAAGTCGAAGGCAATAAAATAGAAAAAATAAATCAAATATTGCTCAACTGAAATGGAGTAAATATCTAAATAAAATTTATTTATAAGTTTGAGAAGTTGTTAAGCCAAAAACAAAAAAAGGCCAAATATTTGAGTCAAAGTGTTGATGATGACCTTTACCAGTTTGAGATAGACAAGGGTACCAAGAAGAGATGCTTGTAGGCTACAGCTTCCCAATAAAAATTTTGCTGCAGAAGATCTGTGTCTATCAGATAGACAGTTACATTGTTCTGGGAAAACATAAAATGGCACCTTCCTATTTACTGGGGCCTTGTCTACATCTTAGCTTCTTGCTAACTTTACAATTGTTATCATTAGGGTTTTCTATGGCACTACAATACAAGGCTTAAACTATATTTGAATTGGTCCAACCTCAATATATTACTCTTTTCGTTTAAAAAAGAATGATTTTGTTTGACTTAATACAGAGTTTAAAAAAATAAAGAAAACTTTTCAATCTTATGATTCCTTAATTAAAGTTATGTTAAATATATCAAAATGTCCTTTGATTCTGTGATGTTAAACATGTTCCATGAAAATGTTATTCTTTTTTAAACAGACTAAAAGAAAAATAGATCATTCATTTTTTTTTAAACAGGGAGGGTATAAAAGAATACAATAGAAACAAGAAAAGTTTTCTTTTTTTCAAAATATTTTATTAGTGCAACAATTTACAATGTCTTAATGCACATACTATAACTCCTCCTTGCACCAGTGGAAATTAAGACTTGGAATCAGAGGGAATAGTGAGTAAATGGGGAAAAAAGGAGACTTTTTTAATGTAATTATCAATGTTGTACGTCGAGATCAACTATACTTGCATACCAAAAGATAAAAAAAATATGTACTGAACTGTTACTGAACACATAAAATAAACGAAAAAATTACATAAGAAAGCAAACAAGCGTTATGATATGTGCATACTATCTATAATAATCTTTTAAAAGAAGTATGATTCATAGTAATGATTAGAACTTTATAGTAAATTTCTCTCTTTTCTTTTCCTCGCTGCACTCACTTTTCTCTCAATCCTTTTTCGTTCACTTGTCTCCTCCCTCCGTCTCTCTCTAATACAATACTAATGATTGATTTGCATGCAATTGTACTGTTTGTATTCGTGATATAATTATTGGTCAGATATATAACTATAGATCAAATATACAAATCAATGTATTTTTCTATCAGATTTCGTTCGCCTCTTTTTTCTCTCTCTCAACCTCACTTGTATATCTCTTCTTTCTAGTAGATAGTTTTTTATAGGAAAAACTACACAAAATAGACTTAATTATAAAGTTATTTATCAAAAATGGACCTAATCCAAACTATTTACTCACTTACCCTATTTTCTCTTTACTTATTTCACGCATGGCATCAACATGATATCAATATCACTACTTTGTGATACTCCATCGATATATGATATAGGACTGGACTTAATCCTTTGTGATACTCCGTTAGTATATTGATACCCTATCAATATCATATGGGATTGAACTCTTTTTTTAAGAAATAAATAAAAAACAATAAAGACTCCGTCGATATATGATACCATAGTAGTATCATATAGGACCGAGCTTAATCTATGTGATACTCCGTTAGTATATTAATGTCTTATCGGTTTCATATAAGATTTGATTTAATAAGTAAATAAAAAACAATTAAGAGAAACTTATTAAAATTGCAATCTTATTTATTAAAGTAACAATCTTATTTATTGAACTCTAAACTCTTATAGTATCTATATACTTTGGTGGTATAAAATAATTTCTTCCTTGTTGATATCATCAACGTATATTATACTTTGATGGTATTAAGTAGTTTTACTGAAACACTAACTCTTTCTTCTTGTACTAATAAAGTAATATATATATTTTTATGGTTACAAACATAAGGTACAAAAGTAAAGAGAGTAGGCTAAATAATTACCTTTCTTGAATAACAAGTGTTAGTTTTCCTTTTTACACAAAAATCGTATCCTTGATATAATTATCATCAAGTATACAAATTAATTATATCCCTCTTCCAAATTTATTCGCCTCTCTCCTTCTAATATAATTAAGCAAATTATAACTAAAAGAGTCTAATTATGTTTCTAGCATTAGATAGGAATATTTTTGAAATTTCCTAAAAATAAAATGGCAATCTCTTTTTTATTTTAAAATGTTCACTACTAATCAACCTCTCTACCTCTTCCAATCTGCAGTGCTTTAGGGACTATACTGATTTCTTGTTTTACTACTGCAAATGAAGTTGCAGAAACAGAAACTGGAGTACGGAGATCATCAGTGGACCCCCACTCTACTATTTGGAATCTCAGTAACAAACTTTGTCCCTAACACAAGAAAAAAGCCATTACTGTCCTTTTTTTCCTTCTTCTACCTTTATAGAGGCTATAACTCTCCCTACTTTTCTGATTTGCTCTTTTGAACTTTTCTTCTCTAAGACAACTGCTCCATTCTTGATTTTTCCTGCTTCAAACTTGAAGTTTCCTGCTAATTTTCACTGTTTTCAAGAACCAAAAGCAGCAACAGTATTTCATCAGAATGTATGCATCAGAAAGTTTGTCTTTTGATCCAACTTCTAGTCAGCAAGATGAAAAGGGTTTTCTTCAAAATCATATTGCAACAAGTAGTAATACTAGTTTTCCCATGGAACTGCAGCAGCAGCAGTTGAATCTTGAAATGGGAAAGTTTCATTCTAGTGAAAGCAGTAACTTGAATATGCAAATAGAATTTGGGCATGGGCCCAATAACACAAGGTTTCATCCAAATTGGGAAGAAATTGGTTTCAATCCTTACAACAATCAACAACTTAGTTACCCAATTTCTTCATCATCCTCACTAGGCCTTTTGTCTGGTTTTCATCAAAGAACAGATCATCAATTAGCATCAACTTCAACTAATCTTTTTTATGAACCCCCACAATTGTATATGCCTCTAAATCTTTGTACCCCACAATCTAGTTTATTCAAAGAGTTGTTTCATCTTCCCCCACATGGGTCCTCCTATGGATTAGGAAGCTCCAGGACGGGTTCTTTGTTTAGCCATGGTCATGATCAGGAAGAGGTAATAGGTAGTTTGTACCATGATGGAAGTTTTCATGAGTTTACTGGAGATATGATGAATTCTGAAGCTATTAAAAAGAAGGAATTAGGTAAAGATGTCAAACATCATGCCTCTGAGAAACAAAGGAGAGTTCATTTTAGTGACAAGTTCCAAGCATTGAGGACTTTAATCCCAAATCCCTCAAAGGTATGTATGTAATTCATTCACACTTCATTTACAAAAGAATGATCCTTAAATATTTGATGTTTAGTACTAGCGGAGGAGTCAATATTTGCATTGAGGGTGTTCATATTTTTAGAATTATGGATGAGTGATTCTTGTATCAAGGATGTTCAATAATTGATATATATCAAAATATTTATATTTAATCTATATATTCAATAAAATTTTCCGACGAAGGGTGTTCATCCGACCACTTTTGAGTAAATATAGCTCCGACCCTGTTTATTACCAATGAGAGTCGAGGGTCTTTTGAAAACAGATGGACATTCCACAAACCCCACTTTACCGGATTTTACTGGATTTGTTGTTGTTAAAGTACGAATGAGCCTTTTAGCACGATATCGTAATTATTTTCTCTTGGTAAATATAATCTTCAATTATTTTTGTCTGAATTTAATTTGTATGCTTTTAACTTGTCTATGTTATTCTTAACATGTTTGATTAGGGACCACATAACCTTATTAGTTTTTCTATGCAATTAGTCTGCATGATTTTGGGAGTTGAAGAATGAAGGAGCACCAATTGTTGTTTTAACAAAATTTTGGACTTAAAGAAAAGGATAAACTTGTTTAGTGATTATTAATAAAAATTGAAGTGTTTGATAGTTATTGACAAAAACAACATGGTTGGGATCACTAGAAGGTGGAGAGGTTATTTCCGAAAAAACTATTGACATAATTTTATTTGTGAATTCCAGAATGAAAGAGCTTCAATTATCGCGGATGCTATTGTCTACATCAATGAGCTGAAAATGAGAGTAAATGAGCTAAAGATTCAAGTAGATATAAATAAAAAGAGAATCAAAAGGCAAAGAACAATAGTAGAAGAAGATGGTGCAGTGATCATGGAAGCCGAGGATGATATAAACAAATCGATTCATTGTCATCACCAAAGAAAATCTTCCAAGAATAGTAGTACTGAAGTTGATGTAAAAATCATGGGAGATGAAGTGATGGTTAAACTCGTCCAACATAAGAAAATAATCAAGAAAATGAATTGCCTTGTGTTTGTTTCAAAAGCATTTGATGATCTTCAGCTGGATCTCCAACATGTTGCTGGAGGAGTGATTGGTGATCAATATAGCTACCTCTTCAACTCCAAGGTGCTTCATTTCCCCCCTTCCTCTCCGATCCTTCCATTTCAATTTGTTTATCTGATATTGACTTGACAAGGAGTTTGAAAAAATAAAAGAAACTTCTGAATCTTTATGCAGATTTGTGAAGGTTGTACAGTGTATGCAAGTGAAGTAGCTAACAAGGTTATGGAAGTTTTGGACAAGGAACATGAAGACATTAATTAAGTTGGAGGTCTTTGGTCTTGAAATTTAGACTGACTTTAATTTATAATATCCACTTTTGTAATGCAATGATGAAAGGTATAACAATATTTCTTTGATTTGTTGGAAACTAATTCGACAAATTTTATTTTGTGATTATTTACACTGAAAGTATCTTGTGTTAATTATTGCCTGATTAAGATTTATATTATACTAGCACTTGCAAAGATATCTGCTTATTAATATGGATTATAATGGAATGACATGGTTGATTTTTTTTCATCTTAACGAGAATTTTCGCACTCAAGCTAATTATAAAAATAAAAAAAAAATCTTATTTAAAACGCCTTCCAAATGAATCATGCAATGCGCAGATTATGAAAAATTGGATGGGATAGAAGAAATATCTACTTGCATTATGCTCAAGGTTTTTTTTTTTTGTCTTTTTTTCCTTTTGGAATATTTATTTTATTAATTGTTTTATCTTTATATTTAGTGGGATTGATATAACTGAAAATTTTCAGTAGGATATCTTCTGAAATTATTTCTAATAATGATGAATGTATCGCGCACCATTTCATCACTATACCAATTTCATATCAGCAATAAACCAATTTACTTATAGAGACGAAGTCAGGATTTAAAGTTTATACATCAAAACTTTTAGTTTATTTGAGTTTTAAATTCTAAATTAATAGTAATTTTTACATATTGAATAAATTTATTTAAGACAAACATAGAATTTTAACCAAAATTATTTGGTTCCGTCGAATATTTGTGTCCGACTAGCCACATATAGAATTGGCAATTGGGTTAGTCAAGTCAAATTTGAATGGATCATAATGAGCCAAGACAACAAATAGGTCAAGATTCAGTCTGATCTAAATTTATTTCATCAAAATAGATTGGGTAATGGTTGATAGAACAGGTCAAGAATTAACTCAATCCGATTTTTACTAAATTTTATTCTAGTACTTAATAAAATTATTTTTCTTTAAATATTACGGCTATATATAACATATCAAATTAAAAAAAATTATCTAAAACATATTTTGACAAAATGTCTCTAAAGTCAATTTGAGTTAAATATCAACTCACTTTTAAAAGTTAAATGGATTGAGCAAATAAATGAATGAGTCAATAACCTAATCAATCTTAAACGCATTAAATAAATTAAATAAATTGAATTTAATTTTTCAACCTGAACGCACATGATATAACTCCCCTCAAATTATTTTGGGATGACAAATACTTCATTCAACTCATGTCAACAATCTAAAGTGACATTGATAATTATTAGAGCAACTTTTAAGGGAACTATATATACGTTTTTAATGAACGAAGGAATGAAAATGTTGAAGAAGGTCTTACGCTTAATTCATAGTTAGCTCAAAAGAAGAAGGATTACCTAAATGGAGACTACTTATCTCATTAACCATCAATGTTTGACTTTGTGTCTGAACCGAAAAAAAACTTTCTCAAAATATCGCTTAATAATTAAATACCTTCACATAATTATCTGCTTTAATTTTTTTGAGATAATAATCAGTATCTCTTTTTTAATTTTAAAAAAGGAAGTTTTGTCGCCAAAGATATTTGTCAAGGTAGGGAATAATCACAGATGATCTCATTTCTTGATACGCTGTCGCATCTTTTTTCTCATTTATGTACACATTTGGAAAATGACATAAATTATTAAACTAAAAGTATTTTTAATGTTATTAACTAAATAAGAAAAAAAATTATGGTATGGGGAGTTCAAGCTTTGTAATTTGTAGCCTTATTTTAATTTTTTAAAAATAATTGTGGTAATCCCAAAGCTTCATCACACGTGCGTACCTTCGAGATATACGATATTTAAGACCCATATCTGTAACTATTTTGACCCAATTAAGTTCTAGAAAGTAGGATGCCATTTTTTAGTGAAGGTATTTTTCAAACAAATTTGATTCGTGGTGAAATGATTGTAAATCAAAAAAAATATGGGGGCTATTTTGATTTTGAATTTATGATGAATAGATTCATTAAGAAATAAGAGAATTATGGATACCCATTAAAAAGATTATTTTTGATATATTTAACGGTTGCGCCTTTAATATGATAGACAAGTAGCATGTCTTTATCTATCGAGCCACGAAAGAAATTGAGTGAATATTTCATTCTTAATTAGAAATTTTAAGTTTAAATTTTTGAGAATAATTTTTTTTATAGAAAATATTATTACCCTTTGAAATAAGTCTACAATGCATGAAATCCACATTTAATTGTCAATTAAATCTAAATCTAAATATCAGACATTTGGCGAAAAGAAAAAGGTCCGTTGGGAATCATATGATAATTTTAATATTATTTGGGGTAGTGACGTATTAGAATTGATCAACTTTTGACAGCTGCTGCACGCACAATGTTATTGTTTGTAAAAATTTAAAAAATATTTATAAAGAAAACAATTTAATCCAGCATGAAGAAAAATATTTTTCTTTTCTTTTTCCTTTACACTTTGTTTGGATGGTTATTATCGACTTATTGTGTTATATTATAATATATTATATTATATTATATTGTATCATATTGTATCATATCGTATTATATTATTTCAATAAATACGATGTTTGGATAGATTGTATTGTTCTCTGTCATCATATAATATCATATATTCATAATTTGAATGATAAACCTAAAAAAATTATAGAGTATGTGATAGATACCATGAAAAAAATAGGATAAATGATATAATTGAATTACTAAACAATAAATAAAGTAAAAAATAAGAAGGTATTAAAGTATCGACTCGATCATTAAATAAAATAAATCTTTTTGTTATTACTTAAAAATAAATTTAAATAAATAATACAATAAAATTTAAATAACAATAAAAGAATATTAGATTTAAATTTATAATACAATATAAAATAATAGGTAACAACGATCCCGGGTTAGTAAAAAAGGTGAGATTTGTGTTTGTAGGATAAAGACGTTTACATCATAAATCCACTCATAAAAAAAAGGTGAGATTTGTGTTTGTAGGATAAAGATGTTTACATCATAAATCCACTCATAGGAATAGTGACGTCTACTTATCCTTCTTTTAGTTACTTGTTTTTCTTAAATGACAATTATATAAATGTTTACTTAATGTAGGACTTAGATGAAAGAAACTACGTATGCATTAGTGAAAAAAATATTCATTAAGGACATTTAATAATAAAGTTAAAACATTTTAGTAGACCTCATCAAATCTCACGTAAAACATTTTTATTATCTCTCTTTCTTCCTGATATAGCTTTCTTGCTTTGTATATCATTTTGGTGTGTGTATAATTCAATTCACTCAGTGTCTTAATTGCTTTGATTTGACACGAAATTTAAGGAGCGTATTGTTGAACAGTACATTTGCCCCTAATAGTACAGCCATGCAAAGTGGGTCAGTGAAAAGTCATTGTAATTAACATAACATCTCTAGATGATCGCCCATGGACCCTCTGTAGAAACAATCTTTTTATTTCCAATTAACATTAAACATGTTAATTAATTGCGTTAACTTCCAGAGTCATCCTACAAAAGCAAGATCAGCAACGTTCAATCTCAGCTCTTCAATCATGTCGAATAATCCATCGATCCCACGCTCAAAATCTGTTCCCTGCAGAATATCAGAAACTCAAAATGTGAGATCAACAAATTCAGCAGACTCATTGAAACCATCGTGGACTGACAAAAAAATAGCTGAGGAAAGGAGGAGAGGTTTGTCTTCGAAGAAGTCGAGGCAAGAAGAAAAGAGATACTCTGCAAGAAGTCCATATTACAAAGGACTTACTGATTCATCCAAAGAGATTAATCGACAGAAGTCGTTAGCAGGGTTGAAAGATAGCAACTTAGTAACTTCTTCAACAAGTTACACTTCTAAATCCAACTTAGCTATCAAGGTAGTACGTATATATTGTTGATGTTCGTGATCATTTCATCTACAGTTACTTAATCATGTTTATTTTACATAGGTACAAGAGTGGAGTGCGTCTTACTTTGTACGTAAAAGCAGAGAAGAACGAGGATACTCCTCTTCCGCGGGGAACAAGAGCATCCGAGATCCTTCTTCATTAGTGATCAGAACGACAATTGGAGAAGAACTTGGTATACATTCAAAAGGAGTTAGAAGACATGAAAGAAAAACCAGAAGTAGAATGTCACAGTTAGATGAGGGGAAGCCTTTGAGGGAGAGAGCATCAGAAATGCAAACAAATGACATAGAAGTACAACCATCCCCTGCACTGCCAATCATATCACCAACAAAATTGTCATTACCATCACCACCACCAACTCCATTGATAGTACAATCGTCATCGCAAGATGAAGAAATTGAACCAGTACTACCATTACCATCTTCACCAACTCAAAATATCGACGATGAAAAAGATACCATAAAGGAGAAAGATATAACAGTTCCTGAAGAACAGATTGACAGAAGATTTACATGGGCTGACAAGTATAGGCCTAATGCTCTTAAAGATTTTCTATGCAATCGAAGTACTGCACTAGAATTGAAAGCTTTGGTATGAAAATAATCCTTCAACAATACTTGTTCATAGCAAAAAACACTAAGACATTACAATTATTTTCGATACTAAAATCTTGCAGGCAGAAACAGATGGCAGTACTCGCCATTTTATATTCGCAGGACAGCCAGGAGTAGGGAAACGAACCATGATATTTGCCCTGCTACGCGAAGTTTATGGACATGATAAAGTACAGGTATATATATTGTACGTTTATTGATTCTCTTTAAAGCTACTAAAATATAAGTAAAAGTTTAACTTTGATACACTGTTAAGCCATAAACGAACTTTTACAGTATTAAGTCACCTCAAAGATAACTAACTACAAGCAACCTGAAAAATAAGGCAGGAACAGGTAAAAGAAAACACTGATAGAACAGAAAACTAAACTTACATTTCCATGATTTGTGATGGTTTCTTTGCTTTTACAGGCAAGAGAAAAGCGCAAGGTGTTCCACTTAAAGGTATCAATCCCTTGCCATCTTTTGTTCAATTGTATTCCTTTCCATAAGTTAGGCATACAAAACTCCGAAACTGAGGTTCAGAGGCCACAAAATGCTCCATAAATTGGTAGCATTTCAATACATGAAGTAGTTTGCATTATAACACAAATATGAATGAAATCTTCTATGGTAGGTGATAAAAGAAAATTAATGGTTCAGAAGAAGTTCTCAAATCTTCTGAAAACATAAACGTCTGTAAGTTTCACAGAACATTCTACTAGCTCATGATCCTAATGTGTCAAATGCGCACAGGACATCAACGTCAAAACTAGTGCTTCAGAAATAATTTCAAGGTTAAACTAAATTATCCAATGAAGTCTATCTCTCGGTCTAGCATATTACTGTAAAAGCTACAACTATCTCCCAACTCATGTATTTATGAAAGAGTTTAATTTTAGTGACGCTTATAAAATGTAAAAACAATTTTAAATTCGTTGTTAGGTCACCTAGAAAGATACTACAAGTGTCTATGATGAATGGAATTGATAAACCTGGCAAATAAGATAAAACGTCCTACAAGATGTTAACTTACACTCGCTGTCAGTACATACAAATTGAAGTACATCTACAGCTTAAATAGTGAAAGGACCCCTTCTCAAAATGCATTTCAGGGAGAACCAGTACCCAGCATCCAAATAAGTCTTAAGGAATCGAAGAAACATGTTGAGATCAATCTCTCTGAAACAAAAGGCTATGAGAAACATGTCATAGCAGAACTAATCAAGGAGAGAAGGCACAAATCATCCAGCAGATCCGCACCTCTCAATCCTGATACGTGTAAAGGTATTACAGCCTTTTTACAATTTCTAGCACCGAGAATTGGACAATGAAAATCTTGATAAAGTTAATGCATCACTTTTTCTGTAATGTACACAGATATCATTCTTGGCGAGGCAGACAAGCTATCGACGGATGCATTGCTATATATCAAATGGATGATAGAGAGATATGAAGATTGTTATAATAGGGTCTTCTTTTGCTGCAGCGATATCACAAAGCTCCAGCCAATTAACTCTATTTGCAAAGTAATTCATCTCCAAAAACCTTCCGATGATGAGGTCGGTACACACAGTTCCAAATATATACATTAACAACGTAAAAAATATTTGACACAAACAGTATAATACTTAGACTCAGATTCAATATGCACAAATTAACTTGACAAAGCTTTTCATATTGACAGATTGTAGACGTCTTGAAATTCATAGCAAAACAAGAAGAAATAGAACTACCACACCAAATGGCGGAGAGGATTGCTAGTAACTCTAAAAGTAACCTACGCCAAGCAATTCGCTCTTTTGAAGCTACCTGGCAATTCAAGTAATGTTTTTGCAGAGAGTTGAATTTTATACATCCATTTATCTGGATTGTCTATTCGTGAAAAGATTCTTCTTTTCTGTTGTCCACTCACTAACTATAGGAGAATGTGTTATTATCAGCAATTCCTTGACTGAGAATCAAGAAATCAAGACAGGGTGGGAAGACGACATTGCGAAGATTGCTAAAAACATAATTGAAGAGCAAAGCCCAAGGCAGTGAGTACAATTTTGCATCATCAAGAACTTACTCCCTCTCCCTTTAGGATGTTTCAAAAAGGATAATACCGTTCTACGTTTAAAAACTCTACAAAACGACATGTTTTACAGTCATATAAACATTACAATATGTTTAATACCACAAGTTTCAAGGGAACTTTTGGTACATGGCTAAAATCGTTCTTTTTTTCCTCGAACTTCGTATCTAATCAAACACTGTCATATAAAATGGAACGGAAAGAGGACATTAGAAAGGCATTGTTTCCTTCACATAGAGGCTCTTTTACACCCCCAATTAAGAGTTCGTTTATATCTCAGGCTATACGACATCCGTGGAAAATTACAGAACTTGATAGAGCACAATGTATCTGCCGAGTTCATCTTTAATGTAAGAGCTTATTAGTCCTTATACCTATTGCTTGAAATAATTGAAGCCTATCACTAACTTCATTTAACGTTATTCTGTGATACGCAGACTCTGTTTGAGGAATTAAAGAGTAATTTAGATGACCAGTTTCACAAAGAAATGGACACTCTGAAAATGAAGTACAATGTAAGGAATTTTACACATTTCACTATTAAACACTCATTATATATCACAGAGGCAAACAACTAACTCAACATTTCATTATCCCTTCTCCCAGATAAATTCAAATGATCTCGAGCAGGGTAAAAGTGATATTGATGCAGTGAAAAAGATTGTTCACAAATTTATGAAAATTGAAGGTAAGACAGGCCTTTTATAGAGATTTATTTGTCACCTTTCCTTGAAGAAAGAAGAAAGACAAATCTCTAGATCCCGTACCTATCCAAGTCAAATCGAAAGCATTATTTACCAGGACAAACAGAAAATTTAAGGATCATTAGCCGTCTCATATATATTAATTTTATCATATTTACAGTGCTTTTCATTATTAGTCGTTCTTTTTGTTCCCTTTTTCTTTCCTTTTCCTTTTTCATATTTAGTTTATTCTACTTATGGATTTTTGAGACGAGGGTTCCCAGGAAACAGCTTCTCTACCTCTATGAGGTAGTGGTAAGATGTGCGTATATTCTACCTTTTCCATACCCACTTTTGGGATTCCACTGGGTATGTTATTGTTGTTGCTATATTTTCACCAATGCTTACCTTTTTCTCTTTTTCACTGCAGAGTTCATAGCTAAATTCATGAGCTGGTATAAGATTTTTGTTCTAAAGAAAGGAAATCACAACCCCATCCTCAGTATATAAATTTCCATTTGAGGGATGAAGAATTTATCATACTTTTTCCTATCACTTTGTAAAACAAGCTTGGTTAAATAATTTGGTATTTCAGTTGTAAAATAAAGTGGCAATCTAGCCCAAGCACACATTTTATGTGCTTAAGAAATTCTATCTTCATGTAAAATTATGTAAGGTAAACAATAAGGGACTCAAGAGGTCTTATGTTTTTGTTAGTTTCGTTTTAAAAAGAATGTCACCTTATCAATAGCTAACGATGCGAGAAATCACAATTGGTGTATGTTATCTCAGCTCGTCCTCTGTCAATGCCCTGCGCATACTTCACCAACATCGGTAGCAATTCCATCAACTAGTATGAATTGCATTCAGTAAGTGAAAACCTAGGCAAATAATTTGGAACATAGGAAGTAATAAATGAAGTGCATACTTTACCATGGACTTGAGAAATGATTGGAATGAGTAATTAATGATAAGGGTGAAGCATAAAAACGAAATTGTTTTTTCTTAATATGTTAAAATGGACAAATAAAAATGAATACTATACGAGAATATTTTTTTTTTTTAAAAGCGACAGTTTGAGACCTAATTACCAAGTAAAGTGAACGACGACGGTAGATAGGAGCACAAGCACTGACGAGTGCTGGGAACACTAAAAACAGCTTGACACTCATTATTGATAGTGGAAGAAAATAGTTAAGCCGCAGTTGATAGACATTTTAAAAGACAGCGTCGTATCAAAACCCAAATTTGATTAGTTGAATATATTCCCTTTTTCATTACTTCCAGGCACCCCATACTATTGAAATGGTTTGTCCGTGGAGATGTCCTTATTCCCTCTTTTGATCCAATCTACATTCCAAGAAATTCATATGTTCCGCAGATGGAGTAAAAGGTGGAATCTTGATCGGAGTAAGTCGGCCTATTCTATAACCAGACATAATTGGAAAAAGCTCATCCGAAACTAGAGCTATAAACGCTTTATTTCATTTCATTCCCGATCTTCATTTCCTTCCTCTCGAACCCAAGGGGGCACTTCTCATACTCAGTAGAATAGTGCCTCCAATATAGAAACAGTGAAAATTGTCAAATGACAATCAGGCCCTTTGCTTGGCTATCGACATTAGAAGGCACCAAAGGAAACACCTCAGTGCCACTTGAGGACGATAGAACAATTTAGCCAAACCGAGAAACTTTTGATATTCCACTTCTTTGGTTACAAGACGAGTGAAAAGATAATCAATATTTGCTTGAGATAACAATTATGAAAAAGAAAAGCAAAAAATAGTAAGCACATATTGTACCAAATGCACTTCAATAAAACGATAAAGGAATAACATATTTTATCAGACTTACAGTCGTGTACAAGTAGTTAATTTTGAATTAATAACGTAACTCAGTCCCTTATAAATTGAATCCACTTGCAGTAGATATGTCCGTTCTCACGACAGTGTTTACAAGTTCTTTTTTCTTTTCTCAGAGAGTCCATAATACAGAAGCATTACAAGATGTTGCAGACAACTAAGCCACGTAGATATGATTTCAAAATTAAATGTCAAAATGTCTAGCTGTACAATCAATCCAAATGAAAAAAGTTTACAAAATTCTCCCGCTTATAACTGCTAGACTCTGAAGATGCGTCATGGACTCTAATGAACAGCCAGCCGCTGAAGATGATCCAAGAAAACCTCAAAACTAACGTCATCCGTGAATATGATATCTCCACCAGGCATAGGAGGAGCATCAGAGTTGTATGTGGCAGAGGGATTCAACTTTGCTAGCATAAACCGAGCCTGTACAGTATTACTGATCAGTACTAGAAAAGATTTATCTTAATATAAATTACTTTTGCCTAAAAGAAAGCAATGTTAGTAACTCATAATCAATTTTGGAAAAGGATAATGAGATATCTTTCCAGGCGGAAGCAACTTTATCACAATAATTTTGATGTCCAGATCTAGTTTTCACTATGGTCACCAGATCTTTCGACAAAGAAAAGAGGAGAATGCAATAGGCAAGTTGAAGAAAAGATATATCAAACACGTAAAAGTTGGGCAAACTGAAATCTCCGAATGAAACTCGTCTTTTTCTACAATAAATTCTCATGAATTCTAGACATCAAAAAGTGCTCGATGATTGTTTCCAGAGTTTTTCTGCTAGAGCTACTTAAATAAGCAACACACACAAATTCTTTCCATATAAGTGAAACATGATTAGCTTTGGGCCAAGTATCAAAGGAAAGAAAACAAGTTTAGTTAGAAGAAACCTAACATCATTAACATGGCATTTTAGTACAGATATCAACTCAAACATCCTGCTGTTTAAGGAAAAATTCAAATATGTAAAAAAGAACTATAAACTAAAGATTACAGATCGGCACCTGCTGTAAAATCTGAAATACAGGCATAAGCATCAAAACACTAAGAATATATATGCATTAAGGAGGACTAGATAGAAAGCAGAGTTTGTAACCTGAGATCCATATTGATCACAAATGACCAAACGAGGTACTGGAAATCTTTCACGAATAATAGCCTCAGCATCTTCTCTAGGAGATTTTAAAAGTTGAGCAAATGCCTGCAAATAGAGGAAACTTCATGCCACAGAAATGACGAGCAAACTCAAATCCAAATCACTAGGAACATAAGACAAGAGGACCAGAATTAAAATGAACTCAGAAATAAGATTAATTGTTTAAAGCAGGCTACAAAGCAAAGTGTAGGTAATGAAACACAAGGATGCTGAGGACACCTTTTCCACGTCATTGCTAATACTACATTTTGATTTTTGTATCAAACAAAAGAAACAAAAAGTAAAAGATGGTTTATGGATTTTCAAATTAAGTCCCCCTACTACTATTATCATGTGTCTGAAGGTGAAAATAAGATAACATCGAACATGTGTGCAACCAGTGTTGCATATATCCAGTCATGGTGACTCTTTGAAGTGTCTGCATTTGATGAAAAAGAGCACAAATCGTTTCGTTAAAATAACTAGATCCATGAATCAGTTGAAATTTGAAGTTGCTATTTACTCTCACACGTGTCTGTGGGGGTAAATCCTATATATCATGCTCAAACCCCAGACAGAAAGAAAGCTTGTCTAAGATTAGATTACTTGACATAAAATCCTGGAATCAGCAATTGATAGAAGTTCTTAAATCTTTAGTGTTTAATTCAGACTGAAAAGAAGGCTACCTGATGCTCAGGCTGTTCATGATATCCCATTTTTCTCCATTGAGCAATAGTTGATCCATGAAACACGACAATGGTAAAATAAGAATCTAGAAGAAGGATTCTATCAGCAGCAATTGCCGCCACATCAAGGAGGACTGGTTCAGGACCAGAATGAAAAGAATAAGATATCAAAGAGGGCTGAATCATCACGACTGAGTTAGCAACATTTTCCCGGTTCAGAATCATTCTAAAATATGCCGTCTCATCTGGACTGTTCCCAAAGACCTGAGCCAGAGTTGATGCTTACAAACTGAGTACGATGGTAGAGACAGAAATGCAAGAAAGTAATATGCTTGATCTTTACAATCAAGATGAACATATACCTGGACAAACTGAGACCGCCGCAAGTGAAACATAAACTGGGGAAATATTGAAAAACGAGGAGATAGAGTGAAAGAAGATGGAGTGTCTTTTTGGTAGTCACCAAACCGCGAACATATGTGTATCAATGACTTATCCAGCCATCTGATGGGATCAAAATCAGCCTGCAGAAGTTGGGTTCCCAAAAGGTAAAGAGTGCAAGATAGCAATACATAGTAAAGAAAGCAAAACTTCTTGGAAAGAAAACAAAAAATAACTGGAAAAAAGGTTAAATCCTCTGTAATAAGATCAAGCGAATGATACCTCGGTTTCCATTTTAAAAGAAACTTGTCGTGCCATTACCACAGCAGCTGCTTCTTGATCAAATCCAGCAATGAGGTCCTACAGAATACAGAAGACAAACTTCTCTCTGAAACAGTGAGACTGATAAGCATAAGAAACTACATCCTACTTTATCTCTAAAGCAACCATGAATAAATTTATAAGGTTTACCATTTTGTGGCATAATTGTCAATAAGCAGATAAATAACTTTAAATAAGAAAACATACATTAAAATCAGACTCTGAATTTAGTCCTCCCCCAACGCATCCCCCCCCAAGTCCTTTGTACCCTATCTAAGACGAGTACGAATATGATTTAAGATATTTAGCAAAGCAATGAAAACTAGGACCACGTGTTTTCAAGACATATCAACTCAAACATCTAACCTAGTAACATACCTACTTGTGGTGCAATTAAAATTGTTTCAGTTAGCAACAAGGTTAAGTGTAATGTCGCATTGCCATAGAAAGGACAGTATTTATTAAGATTGGAGGGCGCTGGTAGTTAGCCAAACTGCATTTGAATGTTCACAAGTTTCTGATTTGGTCCAAATTCAACCAGAATGATGAAAGTTTGACCCTTTTTTTATAAAGCAAGTAATATTAATAACCACATCAAGAATAGGCAAAAATTACAAAGCATTTGAGCGGACAAAAAAATCTCTAGCTAACTATACAAACTATCTCAGCCAGAGTTATTGAGTTAATAAAATCCTGAATTTATTCTGCATTAACAGCAGGATACAAGTTGGACCAACTAAACAAAGTTTGACTTCTTGTAGCTAAATTAAAACGCACAGAAGTGAAAAGATAAAATTGACTTTTCAAATAATTTGAATACTTTTTTAAAGAAAAAAAGAACTTGATCCCCAAGTACTACTATATAATGATCCCATAGTGCTTTTTAAAAATAAAATATGAGTATTGGTAAGTTTGGAAAAAAAGCTTCAAAAGCCAGAAAGTGGACAATTTGGGAAAACCTAAAATACAAAAGAAAAAAGTAAATGTCAGACAGCAGAAGTTAAAGGACATTAAACCATTAGATTGTAGTATTTACATTGTTGATACTTATTGATGAACTTGTATCAAAGAGGGTTACAACTTGCTGCTAAAACTAGTGTAGTAACAGGAGGCAAATGGCCAATTAGATGACTGCAGAGAGCCTTATCCAAGGATCTAATTGCAACAGCAGCAGCTGGGGACCAACAGACTGTGAAACCAAAACCCTCATAACCTTTAATTTCAGTATCATATGATTAGGTCTGTTTTAAGGTTAAAGCAACGATCTCGGAGACTCACAATAGTAGATATTCACACTCCGATAAGATTCCAAGGAGTTTGAGGTAGGTAAGCAAAGCACGAGCTTAGCATGCACTGCAGATAGCATCTAATGACCCCCCAAACAATCAATCGGCACACATGTCTCACTTTGTACTACAAGGATTGAAAACGGAAGAGGCCAAAGAATGGTTAATCGCCCTCAAAAGCCTAGCTCAGCCACGCCTACTTTTAAATGATTACTAAATCGATATAAATGCAGAAGTTATTTAACTTGAATATGTCCCGTTACATTCCCAAAGAGGATATTTCAGTACTTCATGGTCTTATTGGAGAGGAGCTCCAGTTATTACAATCTGATGAGCAACTATCTTTCTCATCTCTATTCTTATTCATCTAAACCACCCCAGTATCCTCAATTTCATGATTTAACTACTGAACTCATCAGATTTTTACTTGTGTTTACATGGCAAAAGTATAAAGGATAAAGGAGAGGCAAAAAAGCACCATAGACAGCAACAGACAGCATAAAGTGCATAAAGAATCCTTGCCTGTACACTTCCAGGTCCAGCAACCCATCTTCTAGAAAGAGTAGTAACCCGAAGTCTCATTTGTCCGCTAGGGTGCTGATAACTGGAGAAGAATGTTTTTGATGTTAGCAAATGGTTGATCATCACCAAGTAAGCTGATCAGTACTTCTCAAAAAATAATAAGCTAAGTTCATACTATGTCAAAAACTGGAAATAAAACTGCGGATTTGCTGATTGAGCAATTGCATCGGGGCTGTCCTTCTTGGCAACTTCAAATATTAAACAAAATGTTGAAGTTTTATCAAGACCACACATCTTCCAAGCTGTTGTATTTCCCTGACCTACGACAACCTCAGAGCACAAAGGGCCTTTCTGTAAAAAGACATCATTGATGAGTATCCAAAAGCTTTGAGAAAAAGCACTTGTATTAGTAAAACAGACCTTTTCAAGTGATGCACAAGGACCAATAACTCCTTGAACTTTTATATCTTTTGAGCAATTTACCTCGAAAATACCGCTGCAGACAAACAAAGATACTACCTAAGTTGTAAGACAAAATAAGAACTTGATCACATATCAATGCTAAATGAAAACGTTTCAGACCACTCATCAGCATCTGGAGTGGAATTTTGTACAAATCTATGCATAATATGTTAATATTGACGCAAAATAAACAAAAGAAAGTTCAAGTCAATGGTCAAAAAATGGTTTGTAATCAAAATAAAGAGACTTAAAACATAGTTAAGTTGAACTCATCAGGCTGTGTATGAGAGCTCAGTGTTCCCTGGGCAATGGATCAAATCACCTTGTATTGTCAAGCCCAAGCGAGTTCGCTTAGAAGCTGATCAGAAGCACTAAACTACCCAAATCAGTTAGGCCCCCTCTATAACCCGCACCCCCACCCCCACCCCTACCCCCTGGTTATTCGCATCATCATTTCCAGCTCTTGGTAGAAGTGGGCTTTCACCAGCAAGCACTTCCTCTGTGATAACACATTTTTTCCATTGTCCATCATCTTTATCCCACTACTGTAGCCTTTGAATGTTCTCTCTAATTGCCAAACTTTGCCCATCATTTGCTCAACCAAAAACTACAACTAGGTTTTTTTTATTTTTTACTAAGGTAACATTGTATAGATGATAAATCTCAGAACCATAAAGTTACTGAGCCGACAATTTTACAGATAAGAGTATAGGAAGATCCGGTTTGTTACACAAAACTAATACATTTCCGATTAATTCTACCAAATCCCCCACTTCCCCCACTAAATTTTGTTTACACCAAAAAAAGGAGAAGGCTAAGCCAGTTCATCCTGATTTTCTGAATGGAGTTGCTAGTGCCTTAAAAAATTCTCGTGCTTCTTTCCTTCCACGTTGTCCACATACCACAGCTAGAATGATCATCCACCAGTATTCTTCACTGTTTCTCCTTTCCACACACTTCCAATAATTTAAGTGTTCCAAACTGGAACTGTTTCTGCTTCAAAAACTGAATCTAAGTTTCTCTCTCTCTACCACAATCAGACTAATAAATTAAATATTTTGGCAGAATATTAAGGAACCCCCTAAATTTGGTATAAATTACTAGCTACACACTTAAAACTACATGTAGTCTTAATTACCACCTGAACTTGGCTAATTGATAGCCTTTGTCCCCCACGATCTAATCCTAAGAGAGAGAGGGATACACTCGTCTGCCGTGTGGATTTTTTGCTCACATGGCATTATTAAAAATAATAATATTTAAAACTCATTAATATTTTAGAATTTTTTGGGGTCAAATTAGTTTATTTCCATCAATCTCGGATGGAGCCAAAGATTGACTATTTTTTGGCTTTGGAGTATGATGGAATAAAGCAAAATG
>JAOTQJ010000001.1:20220535-20230988 GCA_025642045.1 Solanum sejunctum | reverse complement strand
TCAACCAAGAAGTCCTCTTTGAAAAACTAAATTTAGAATTACGAATTTTCAATCTTTGATTTATGTATAATTGCATACTAATTGATATTTACTTAAGGTTATTCATATATTTTATGATTATATATGAATATTTATCAAGGTTTTACATAATTTAATTCAAGCAATTCAGATTTGCATTATTTAAGTTAACCTATCTATATTTTCAAGCCTTAGATCCACAAATGAGTTAATATGATTTTATCCTAAAATGTTCCTATGATTATTGTAACTTTGTTTGAATATAAAACTTGTGACTTTAAGGTTATTGAACCAGTACCCAACGTGATTTAAGTTGAGTTATGAACTTTGGATATTTGGCTTTCATGGCATAATATGAACTTATGATTTGGACAAGAATAAATAAATATAAGTATGAAATGATATTGGGTGACTTATGACCCATTCAGTTTCATTTCGAATCCTTTTTAAGGAACTATTCTAAGTGTAAGTTTGAATAGGATTTATTTTATAAGTTATGACTTTCTAAACTAAATTAAATTTTGATTATTTCTAATATGCATTGTCCGTTTCCATGGGATTTGACTTAGAACAGAATGAGTTAGGAGTGGGACTCGACCTAAGGGGTCTTATATAAAGCTTCTAATCTCATAACTACGTGCCACCATAGGATATTTTGATTATGCCTTTTTAGTCTTTCTTACTAATGTATCCATTTAGTATTTCTGTTTCTGGAGTTATACCCTGGTAAGTTGACTCACTCTTTGGCTAGTGTGGAGTATGAAATCGGTATTCCATATTATAGCTCATATGATATTGTCGGTTTATAGTCTTATTCCCACACTTATTTGCTTATGTGCTTCTCTATGCATTTTCATGGCATTACTTTACACTTTACTTTGGAACTGAATATATTGTTTAAACTTGGAGTTTGTCATATGGATAAGTATTCTTTGTCATTATATTTACTTGTTGCATTGCATACACGTATACTTAGTACATTCCAAAGTACTAATCACATTTTTGCCTACATGTTATAATCATGTAGGGACAGACATTTACCTCATCCTCTTCCGCATGGTTAGATTGCTTGTGAAGACTTTGAGCTTTAGTGAGTTCCAATTCATCGAGAACAGAACCCTTATCTTTAAGCTTTGCTTTTGTTATTCAGATATTTTGATGTACTTTCATTTTGACTTAGTTTTGAGGAGCCTAGACTTGTATTCTTGTCTCTGTTTATTGTCATTGTTTAGAGGTATGTCTAGACTATTTCTACACTTGGTATGTTTTAAACTATTTAACTTATGCTTCTGCTTATGGTTACAAGTTGTCCCTTAGTCTCATTCTCCATATTTTTATTGTCATCTATTTGTCATTTACCATTTAAACCTATAATGTGCAATTATGATTTAAGAGGATTGTTTGGGGGCCTTCAGGTTCTCATTCGTCATGTCATACCTAGGCCTTAGGTTTGGGTCGTGACAATCTTGGTATCAGAGAACAAGGTTTTAAAACGATCCTTGAAAGTCCACACACCGCATCTAGTAAAGTCTTATTCATGGTGGTGAAGCGCGCCATAACTATGAATAGGAGGCTATGAGATGTTTAGGATTATCTCACTTATTTGTTTTAGATCAAATTGTGCCTTAGGATAACTTAAGATATCCTTTTTTCTAATGACTTGTTCATTGCTCTATAGAAAATGCCGCCAAGAAGAAATATTCCCATATGTAATGTTTCTCAACCTCTAGTAGAGGATAATGTGTCCCATGTCGAGTTCAGGAATGTTATCTCATTATTGGCTCAAATGGTTGCCAATCAGGCTATGCAAGCTCCACCTCAAGCTCTCACCCAGGCAACAAGGGTGAGAGATTTCACCCGTATGAACCCGCCAGAATTTTATGGAAATAGAATTGATAAGGATCCCATGGAGTTCATTGATGAGGTATAGAATGTTCTCTCGATTATAGGTGTGTCATCGGAGGAAAAGGCGGAGTTAGTAGTCTACCAACTTAAAAGCCTTGCCCAAATTTAGTATGATCAGTGGGAATGTGAAAAGGTGTTTAGTGGTCCAATTGATTGGGAAGAATTCAAGGTTGCATTCTTAGACCGCTTTTTTCCTCTTAAATTAAGGGAACCAAAAATGAAAGAGTTTATGAACTTGAGACAAGGGTCAATGAGTGTTCGCAAGTACTCACTAAAATTCAACACACTCTCCAAATATGCTCCTATGTTGGTATTCAATCCTAGGGCTAGGATAAATATGTTTGTTTCGGGAGTCTCCGACCTCCTCAATGAAGAATGCCAAACTGCCCTACTAATCCAAGATATGGATTTGTCTAGGCTTATGATTTATGTTGAGCAACTTGAGGAAAAGAAGATTCAAGTTGAGGAAAAATAATGCTAAGAGGCCGAGGTATGATGGTGAGTATCAAGGTCACAAGAGTGGTGATGGTAACCAAGGTCATCAAAACCAAAGGTTCCAACAACAAGGGTCTTTGAATGCCTTCAACCAAAGGCATACTAATGATTAGTTTCAACATACTAAGGGTCAGCAAAGTGGTGGCCATGCTCAAGCTTGGCCAACATTAAAAAGTGTGGTAAGAACCATGGGGGTATGTGCTATTGGGAGTCGAAAAGTTATTTTGCATGTGGACAACTAGGTCACAAAATTGTAAATTTCCCTGAGGCTCATAATAAGGGTAAGGGTAGTCACCTGCATGTAAAGATGTGCAAGCAAACCAAAAGCCACAAGCTATGCAACACGATGGTGGTCCTCGCAACAATAGGTTCTATGCACTACATGGGAGGGTATGTTAAAAGTGTTTGATTTTGATGTTTATGTGTTGTTGGATCCTGGATCCACTTATCCTTTGTGACCCCTTTCCTTGCCAATAGGTTCAATTTAAGTCTCGAAATTTTTTATGACCCTTTTCTTGTGTCTAGTCCCGTGGATGAGTCAATAGTTGCTAAAAGAGTCTATAAAAATACTCCTATGTCTAGTATGCATAAGACTCTTCTGTGTAATCTTATTGAATTATTTATGGTAGATTTCAATGTCATCTTTGGTATGGACTGGCTGCATGCCTCTTGTGCCACCATAGATTGTAGAACCTGTAAAGTTAAATTTCAAACTCCTAATGAACCCTTGTTTGAGTGGGAAGGGCAAGATTATGTGGTAAAGGGTAGGTTTATTTCATATCTTAAAGCTCGTAAAATTATATCTAAGGGGTGTATCTTTCAAATGGTTAGGGGTCCGAGATGTGTCTTCTAAGGTTCCCTCTCTTGAGTCAGTTCCTATAGTCAATGAGTTCCCCGATATGTTTCCCGAAGATCTTCTTGGTACTCCTCCCAAAAGAGAAATTGATTTTGGCATAGACCTCCTTCCCAATGCCAAACCTATCTCTATTCCATATTATAAGATGGCACTAGAGAAGTTGAAAGAACTTAAGGATCAGTTGAAAGATTTATTGGAGAAGGGATTTATTAGGCCTAGCAAATCTCCATGGGGTTCTATTCTGTTTGTAAGGAAGAAGAATGGGTCACTCTGAATGTACATTGACTATCGTCAACTCAACAAAGTCATCGTTAAGAATAAGTATCCACTTTCGAGGATAGATGATTTATTTGACCAACTACAAGGAGCTAGACATTTTTCTAAAATCGACCTTCGTTCTGGGTATCACCATTTACGAGTTAGGGAAAGTGATATTCCTAAGACAGCCTTCAGAACAAGGTATGGACACTATGAGGTTTTGGTGATGTCTTCTGGATTGACAAATAAGCCGGCTATATTTATAAATCTTATGAATCGGGTCTTCAAACCTTACCTTAATATTTTTGTTATGGCCTTTATTGATGATGTACTAGTCTACTCCCGAAGTGAGAAGGAACATGAGGGTCATAAGAGAACAGTCCTTCAAACTTTGAGAGATGAAAAATTATACATCAAATTCAGCAATTGTGAATTTTAGATGAAAGAAGTTTCTTTCCTTGGCCATGTGGTGACTGATAAAGGTATTATGGTGGACCCAAGGAAGACTGAGGTGGTGTGAAACTAGCCTAGACCCTTAACTCTGTCTGAAATAAGGAGTTTTTTGGGTTTGGCAAGTTACTACCGACGGTTTGTAGCAGGCTTTTCTTCAATCCCATACCCTTTGACCAAATTGACCCAGAAAAAGTCCAAGTTTGTATGGTCTGATGAATGTGAGAAGAGTTTTCAGACATTGAAACATAAGTTGACTTCGACTCCCATCTTGACTCTTCCAGATGGTTTGGAAGGTTTTGTAGTATATTGTGATGCATTTAGGGTTGGGTTGGGTTGCATGTTGATGCAAAATGGTAAGGTCATAGCTTAGGCTTCTAGACAGTTGAAAGTGCATGAGCGCAATTATCCAACTTATGACCTTGAATTGGCAGCAGTAGTGTTTGCTCTAAAAATTTGGCTTCACTATCTCTATAGAGTTCACGTGGATGTATTTACCGATCACAAAAGCTTGCAGTACACTCAAAGGGACTTGAATCTAAGGCAACGGAGATGGCTTGAACTTCTCAAAGACTATGATATGAGTGTCTACTACCATTCGGGTAAAATTAATGTGGTGGTCGATTCTTTGAGTAGAATAACCATGGGTAATATGAGTCATGTTGAGGGTGAAAAGAAAGAGTTGGCAAAAGAAGTCCATCAGTTGGCTAGATTGGGCATTAGGTTGGAAGGTACTAATGATGGTGGCATATTTGTTCATGATGGGTCTCAATCTTCTTTGATTATTGATGTGAAGTCACAGCAAGACCTTGACCCTACATTGATTGAATTAAAGAAAATAGTTGAACAAAAGAAAGTGAAAGTTTTCTCACAAGGGGGAGATGTTGTCCATAAATACCAATGTCGGTTGTGTGACCAGATGTAGATGGATGAGAACCTCGATCTTATAAGAGGCTTATAATTCATCTTATTCCATTTATCCGGGTTGCACCAAAATGTATCGAGATTTGAAAGAAGTCTATTGGTGGGGTAATATCAAAAAGGATATAGCCAAGTTTGTGGATGAGTGTCCAAATTGTCAGCAAGTAAAAGCCGAGCATCAAAGGCTCGGTGGGCTAGCTTAAGACATTGAAATCCCAACTTGGAAGTGGGAGAAAATCAATATAGACTTCATTGTTGGATTGCCTCGGATGTGGAAACAATATGATTCAATTTGGGTGATTGTAGATTGTATGATCAAATCAGCTCATTTCTTGCTAGTTAAAACTTTGTATAGTGCTGAAGATTATGCAAGGTTATATATTCATGAGTTAGTTTGATTACATGGTGTTCCTTTGTCAATAATATCAAATCATGGCCCTTAATACACTTCTCATTTTTGGAAGGCATTCCAATGAGGTTTGGGCACCAAAGTTAAGTTGAGTACCACATTTCATCCTCAAACAGATGGTCAAGGTGAAAGGACCATTCAAACATTGGAGGATATGTTTAGAGCATGTTTCTTGGAATTTAAAGGTAATTGGGATGATTACTTACCTCTTATTGAGTTTGCATATAACAACAGTTAGCATTCTAGCATTGAGATGGCTCTGTTTGAAGCTCTTTATGGTAGACAATGTAGATCACCGGTTAGCTAGTTTGAGGTAGGTGAACTAGCATTATTAGGTCCAGATTTGGTCTTGGAGGCTATGAAAAAAGTGAGGATGATAAGAGATAGACTGAAAACAGCTCAAAGCTGACAAAAGTCATATTCGGATATGAGGAGGAGAGATCTTGAATTTGATGTAGGAGTTGGATGTATCTCAAAGTTTTACCTATGAAGGGTATTGTTCGTTTTGGCAAAAAGGGAAAGTTGAGCTTAAAATTTGTGGGTCCTTATAAAATTTTAAGAAGGGTTGGAAAAGAAGCTTATGAGCTTGAGTTGCCTAGTAAGATGGAGTTGGCTCACTCTGTTTTTCATGTATCTATGTTAAGGAAGTGCATTGGTGACACAAGTTCTATAGTTCCATTGGATGTTGTGAAGGTTGGAGAAAATTTGACTTATGAGAAGTATCAGTACGAATTTTAGATCGACAAGTCAAGAGGTTGAGAAATAAGGATGTGGCATCCGTTAAAGTGCTTTGGAGGAACTAGCATGTTAAGAGTACCACATGGGAAGTTGAAGCAGACATGATGAAGAAATATCCCCATCTTTTCCCAACTAATCAAGCCTAAGGTTTAGGTAATTATATTCCTCGAGTCCGAAATCCTTACTCTATATCATTTTGTCACTGTTATAATTATTAAGCATGCATAATTATTTTGATGTTACTTTATGATATTTGTATAAGTTTTGCATGAAAATAAGGCATATTTTGCATTTTGACATGTTAAGCTCTTAGTCAGTATTTCAGTTCCTATTCATTCAATCTACTCTTGTCTCATTCGGGGACGAATGATCCCAAGAGGGAGATATTGTAATGTACCAGGTATTTTTTAATACTTGCGTGAAAAGATAATGTTCAAGTGAATTACTATTTAGCTAAGTAAAATTTGAAATGAAGGTTATCTTAGCTATTAGCTTGGTTTAGTTATGTGATTGTTGAGGTGGTCTTGGAAGGGCGCTTGATTTATCCTTGGTATAATATTTTTGGGGAAATGTTATGTGAAGTTAAGACTAAAGATGAAGTTTGGTTTACGTTTGGAATTATTCGAAATGAAGGTATATGTGAAGGTTGCATAATTGACTTGTTTAGGAGTAATTCTTTTGTCATTGTAGCATGGCTTGCATGGGCAGCCTTTGGCATGCCCTTAGCACAACTTGAGGCCATACTATACCATGCCATAGCACCATGGGAAAGGATAATGTTGCCATACCTAGGTCCCATGCCCACTCCCTTGTGTTTGTCATCTTTCTTCTTTTTAAAAGTGAGTTAAAAAGCCCCTTTGCACCACATGATTTATGCCCTTTTACCCACACATTTTTGACCAATTTTTAGTGATTAAATAATCCTTATAACCCCCCTCCCCCCCAAAAAAAAATCAGTATAAATACCCCCCTCTACTTAGTCTCTACATCACTCTTTAAAGAAATCAAATCCCATAATCTACATTGCTCTCCCAAAACTCTCTTAACACTTAGGCTAAGTATTCTTCAAGATCTCCACCAAATCTCTTCATCTTCTCAAGGCTAATCAAGCAAGGTATGTGAGTTTGATTCTTGATTTTCTTTCAACCAAGAAGTCCTCTTCGAAAAATTAAACTTAGAATTATGAATTTTCAATCTTTGATTTATGTATAATTGCATACTAATTGATATTTGCTTAATTTATGGTTATTCATATATTTTATGATTATTTATGAATATTTATCAAGGTTTTACATAATTTAATTCAAGCATTTCAGATTTGCATTATTTAAGTTAACCTATATTTTCAAGCCTTAGATCCACATATGAGTTATTATGATTTTATCCTAAAATGTTCCTATGATTATTGTAACTTTGGTTGAATATAAAACTTATAATTTTAAGGTTATTGAACCAGTCCCCAACGTGATTTAAGTTGGGTTATGAACTTTGGATACGTGGCTTTCATGGCATAATATGAACTTATGATTTGAACAAGAATAAATAAATACAAGTATGAAATGATATTGGGTGACTGATGACCCATTCAGTTTCATTTTGAATCTTTTTTAAGGAACTATTCTAAGTGCAAGTTTGAATATGATTTATTTTACAAGTTATGACTTTACGAACTAAATTAAATTTTGATTATTTCTAATATGCATTGTCCGTTTCCATGGGATTTTGACTTAGCGCCGAATGAGTTAGGAGTGGGACTCGACCTAAGGGGTTTAATATAAAGCTTCTAATCTCATAACTACGTGTCACCGTAGAATATTTTGATTATGCCTTTTTAGGCTTTCTGACTAGTGGATCCATTTAGTATTTCTATTTCTGGAGTTATACCCTGGCCAGTTGACTCACTCTTTGGCCGGTGTGGAGTATGACATCAGTATTCCATATTATCGCTCATATGATTTTATAGGTTATGATCTTATTCTCACATTTATTTGCTTATGTGCTTCTCTATGCATTTTCATGGCATTACTTTATGCTTTACTTTGGAACTGAATATATTGTTTAAGCTTGGAGTTTGTGATATTGGGTAAGTATTCTTTGGTATTATATTTACTTGTTGCATTGCATACACGTGTACTTAGTACACTCCAAAGTACTAACCACATTTTTGCTTGCATGCTATAATCATGTAGGCAAAGGCGATCTACCTCATCCTCCTCCATGTGGCTAGATTGCTCATGAAGACTTTGAGCTTTGGTGAGTTCCCATTCATCAGGAACAGAACCCTTATTTTCAGGCTTTAACTTTGTTATTCAAATATTTGATGTACTTTCATTTTGACTTAGTATTGAGGAGCATAGACTTGTATTCTTGGCTTTGTTTATTGTCATTGTTTAATGGTGTATCTGAACTATTGCTACACTTGGTATGTTTTAAACTATTTAACTTATGCTTCCGTTTATGGTTACAAGTTGTCCCTTAGTCTCATTCCTTATATTTCATTGTCATCTATTCGTCACTTACCATTTAAACCTATAATGTGCGATTATGATTTAAGAGGCTTGTTTGAAGGTCTTTGGGTTCTCATTCGTCGTGTCACACCTAGGCCCTAGGTTTGGGTCGTGACAGTTTAATCAGAAATGATGCTTTTTGAGTTTTATTAACTTCTATTGGGTTATTTAATTAGTTTTTAAAATATTGAATTAGTTAAGAAAAATAAATAAGAATTATGTGAAAGTGCCACGTAGACGGGCCTAATTTTCTACTTTGAAGAATTGTGACTTTTTCGAAGATTTATTAATTATAATTTTTTCAAAGAGTTATCTTTTTGAAAAGTTATGAATTTTTTAAAGAGTTATGATGTTTTCGAAGGATTATGATTTTTTTTAAGAATTATGACATTTTTAAAGATTTTTAACTTTTTTGTGAAAGATTTTGATTATTTGGAAGGACTGCGACTTTTTTATCACATAATTGAATACATAAAACAAACATAATTGGTACATGGGAGGGAAAAAAGGTTTTCTTTTTCCCTTTTTTTTTTTTTTTTTTTTTTAGAAAAAAACATCAGGCCATCCATCTTCTTTCTGCCAAAAAACCTTGCTTGTTTCTATATAGTAAACTTTTATGCTGAACTGTTTATGCACAAGCTGTATAGTATTTGTGTCCACTCAGAAGCTGAGAATTAAACTTGATATTTTATTATATGCAATACATAACCCTCTCTCACCCCACTTGTCCTCTTTTCTTTTTTTGGGGTTGACTTAAAGCAATATAAATATGTCAGAATATAATTTGGGTTTTTGTTTATTCATGTGTTAGGTTCTTGATCCCAGATCTCAAACTGGTTAGTTGTTCACTATTTCTATTGTTCTTGTAATTCTATTGAAAATACTTGTTTAAAAATCTCCTTGTCTTCAACTCAAAATTTGTGTTATTGGCTTATTCTGCTGTTATATCAAGAATCTATTCTGTTTTTGTGTCAAGGTTAGCTTTGACACAACACAGTAATTAAATCGATAAGGTTGTTTAGGGGATGATGTCCTCTAACCGGAAACGTCTGTGTTCATGGTCCACTGTGGCAGTAGTTGCTTCAATTGTGACTTTGGTTTCAGTTGTTCATTTATTCCTCTACCCGGTTGTGCCTTCCTTGGATTACTTTAGGCAGTTTCAGAACTCTTGTATCGCTATTAATACATCCAATTCCAGTCAAGGAGAAAATAAGTCAACTCAAGGTAGCCACAAGAACATTATATCAACTGAAGGAAGTGAAACCAATTTTGCTACAATCCCCATGCCAATGATTGATCTGAATGCCAAATTTCCTGTTGATTTACACAATGCTGTGGTATATCGCACTGCTCCATGGAAACATGAGGTTGGCCGGTGGTTGGCTCGTTGCGATTTAAATACGTTTCCAGTTAAAGTCGTTGAGGTAAATACATAGGAAAGTAGGAAACTGTGACCTGCTTTCTTTCGAATACTTATCTAAATCTTCTTGCTTGTCGCTGTTTTTTATAAGTTACACTCTTTTTTCTAACAAACTCATCAATGGGTATAATCTGTTTTAATATCTAATCCAATAAAATCTGTAAGGTATGTTGCTCATAGTTTCTATTAATCCTGTTTCTTGAGATGATTTTGCTCATTATAAGTGTACTGGTATCAGCCAATCAGTGGAAAGAGCTGCAGGAATGATTGCAGCAGTCAAGGCATCTGCAATCGCGAATTGGGTCAATGCCGCTGCTTTCATGGTTTCACTGGTTGGTAAACCTTCACTCTCCTTCTATCAACATATATAACGGAAACATAATTCTGTTTAGTGTGTCCATGAAATGTTATGTAAAACTTTGTTCAAAAGCGTCACACATGGCATAAGTTGACATAAACAAGCAGAATATCTCCGC
>JAOTQJ010000001.1:20208799-20220525 GCA_025642045.1 Solanum sejunctum | reverse complement strand
AGGATTTCCCCCCCCCCCCCCCCCCCCCCCAAAACACCAAATATTTGGTTATATTGACATATTTCTTATAAAATTGGATTTATAATGCAAAGGCTCATTAACAAGAGTCATTGTAAGATATTCGTGCCATGAAATGTTAGGACTCAAGTGTTGTGGCTTTTGTTTTGAGTACTATGTTGCTTGGACTCTTCAAAAATGTCAACTAGTGTGTAGCAGATTATCCAAAAGTAATGTAGTCTTGAAGAATCCAACAGGGGTGCAGTGAAGAGTCTGCGCAACTTAAGTTTTGAACATTGGTTTTACAAGATTCAGAGATACAATTCTCCAACAATGTCCATCCGGCGTTTCGTGAAGTTGCATCTTAGGCATAAATGTGTCTTATATGGTCAAGAAATTGAATACAAATTGGTTTTTATTTTGTGCATTGATTAGCCAATAACTAACTTACAAATACTTGGTCATTTTGATTTATGTTGATGGTTGTAATTGTTCAATCTCCTTTCCATTCTTGCAAGGGGAGGATACAATGTTATTTCCTATAACAACATAGGAAAACACTCTTGGCATGTGACAAGTACTGATTACAAGAAATATACAAATTAAAGGCATTGTGTATTTACTTTGTGACATGTTTCTTAGAGTCGTCTTTTTTTCTTACTATAGGAGTTCTGATTTGGTTGCACCTGTAGTAAGCACTTGCTAGATTGGGGTTTCACAAATGCATGTGCACAGATTACAAATTCCGGCGCTATTGCAAATTCATACCTCCTGTTTGATCTATCAATGACTTATCATTACAAAGATAAATAGGTACCTTGGCATTTTGTTATCTGTAGGGAGAGGATTATATGTAACAACTTCTGACACTAAGAATCTCTGCTGGAAACTTTTTTCTAGGGTGAAACACAATCAAACTTGTGTCCAATTAGGCAATAATTGAAATCTCTCATCTGATTTTCATCATTACTAACATGCTATATCTTTTCAGGTGAAGAATGTGCAGAGAGGCAGGAGTTGAGCTGCAACTACCCTGGATCAAAGGAGCAACCTTTTGGGCATTGGGTTGTGTCTATTTGTCCTGCTTATTGTGATACAACTAGAGCAATGTGCTTTTGTGGGGAAGGCACAAAATACCCAAATCGCCCTGTTGCTGAGGCATGTGGCTTTACAATCAAGTAAGCCAATATATTTCTCATTTAACTTGTATTCGCATCTCTTCTAACTCAAGAACCCTGGCAGTAATTGCTTGTGTATGTGATTCAGTCCTCCATCCAAACCTGGTGATGCTCCGGTGACTGACTTCACAAAAGCTGATCTCAATATCTTTACAACAAATGTTAGCAAACGAGGATGGTGTAATGTGGATCCGGCAGACGCATATGCTTCCAAGGTGCTTTTCAAGGAGGAGTGTGATTGCAAATATGATGGTCTTTGGGGTCGATTTTGTGAGGTGTCTGTGCTAAGCACTTGTATAAATCAATGCTCGGGCCGTGGGTTGTGTCGCGGTGGATTTTGTCGGGTAAAATCAGTCCTCATTGTCTTTTCTGTGAGGAAAGTTTCATAAGTATTTCACTAATATATATAGTGCAGAATTTAGCTGTAATAATTCCTCTTCCCTTTTTCAGCAAGCTGAAAAAAATTCACAAAGTACATAAGCACTGGAATAATTCAATTGCTAATACAAAGATTATTCTCTGTAAATAATGTTCTAGCATGACCTGGCTTTAATTTTGTTTGTTTTTCTGAAAGCTAACTTGTTGATGCTTCCCCCATAGACCATTTTGTCATAATTTCTGAGGCAAACTATGAAGCATGTCCCTTCATATGCACACAAATATCTAGTTTCCTTCTGATAACTTTATCTTCTCCGAAAAAGTACGTTGAGAGTAACAGAGCTTTAACATGGTTTATCGTAACACAAGTTCTTTTTATTTACATATTGCAGTGTCACAGTGGTTGGTTTGGAGCAGATTGCAGTATACCCTCCGTTTTGTCATCCATTAAAGAGTGGCCTCTCTGGCTACGACCGGCGCAGGTTAATGTTCCAGAAAATGTGAACAGCAGAGGAAATCTTGTTAATAAGCTAGATGCTATTGTGGAGAAGAAAAGGCCCCTTATATATGTTTATGACTTGCCCTCAGACTTCAATAGTCTTCTTCTGGAGGTTAGAACATTTTCTTCCTGCCACATCCTATCTGTTCACTAGGAGAGTAGAATTCTAATACCTATTAGCTTCCTGGGTATCGTAGGGACGCCATTTTAAACTAGAATGCGTAAACAGAATCTATGATCCAAGGAATGCTACAGTATGGACTGACCAGCTGTATGGTGCACAGGTATCAACCGACTAAGTGTCTCCAACTAAGAAATTGTATGTTTGGGCAGATGTTGATTAACTATGCTTATATTTTCTTTAGATGGCACTCTATGAAAGTATGTTAGCTAGCCCTCATCGGACACTGAATGGAGAGGAAGCAGACTTCTTCTTCGTTCCAGTTCTTGATTCATGTATTATAACTCGTGCTGATGATGCTCCACACTTGAGTATGAAGGTATTGATGCATGTTTTCTTTTTTCTGTATTGTTTGGTCAAATAAATCACCACTAGGATATAAATATTGTTTCATTGGAGTAATTCAGCTGTTGAGACCCCATGCGATGAGTTGTCTGGCTGTTGGCGCGTTCACATTGTGTGCAGACATCAAGCTAAACCATGATTTCCATTTTGTGTACCGAAACACCTTTTTTACCAAGAAAAAACTCAGTATGATTATCATTCCTACCATTTTTAATCTTTTGTCAACTTTTTCCTGCTTGAAGTTGGGTACTTTCTGACAAAAATAACACTTACAGCTGACATATACTGTTGAGTCCCACATCAATGGGCGTAACGTTACATGGACTCCTTATATGGCCTTGGACGATCCTCCCCTCATTGGTTAGCTTTGGTGGTTGAGTTAGGTATGAGGTCCATTTATTTAAGATGGTATAAGAGCTAGCCCCAGCCTAAATCATTGTTGCATCCGATGCGGAGCCCTTTATCTTATATTGTCCATGCTCTAGATGTCCAATCTTGGGCATGCGGGGGGTTGTTAAGGCCCATATGTGGGCTATACGTACATGGACTCGTTATATGGTCTTGGACAATCCTGTCTTCATGAGCTAGCTTTTAGGGTTGAGTTAGACCCAATCTCTATCTTTTTTTCTTTTTTATTGATTTGCACCAGGTGTCCGAGTCTCTTAGAGCCCCGACTAATCCCGGGGGTGCACAGGCCCTCGTCAAGGAGTTTCCCGCAAGTGCACCATGGTTAATTCAGGTTTCACCCTGTCCGATGGCCCTCAGAAATTGTTTGCACCCAGTGAGTTTCGATCTTGAGACCTTGAAAGGGAGCAAACCCCAAGGCTCAAGTCTATTACCACCAGGCCAACCCTGAGGGTTACAAAGGAAAATATAAAGCTATTCATCTTAGTTTTTGAATGCTAGGCCATGATTTTAATATGACAACCTAAAAACAACCATACAAGATCAAAGAGCCTAAAGAATAGTGAACTTTTAATATAAAGGGTGTGCATTAAGCAATCCTTTCTCAACAATTTAAGCAAGAAATTAAAATGGCATGTATTAAGTGCGACCTTGCAGTTTAAATGCAGTGAAAGCTAGTCAATTTTTTTTTTATTTGCAGCGGGTGTCCGAGTCTCTTTGAGCCCCGATAATCCCTGGGGTGCACAGGCCCTCGGCAAGGAGTTTCCCGCAAGTGCACCACGGTTAATTCGGGTTTTACCCAATCCAATGGCCCTCAGAAATTGCTTGCACCCAATGGGTTTTGAATTTGAGACCTTGAAAGGGAGCAAACCCTAAAGCTCAAGTCAATTGCCACCAGGCCAACCCCTGAGGGTTTAAGCTAGTCAATTTGACAAGCGAATAATGAATTTTCAATTGTTTTCTTTTTGGATATAGTTTCATTCTTATACTTTCACTAAGACGAAAAATGTGGTTTCCACCTTCAAACCCCTCAGAAAAAGAAAAAGTCTTTATAACGTTATCTTATTATAGTTTCAATGAGAAACCCAAATTAAAGTTCATATTTAATAACTCAACGAAGGGCTACGACTTACAGCACCTGGCCCTTCTGTTGAGGGCCCACCTAAGAATGCCATAATTCTGGCCCCAGAACCTGGAACACATATACCCAACAAATGAGAAGCCACACTCAATGCTGTACCAGTGCACCGTGCAGCTCGATGATCTGCTGGCACAGGCCAAGGATCTCTTTGAAGCTCCTCCAATATCTGAAGAGAATTTCAGAAGAAAAATGAAGTCAGATACAAATCACAAATGGAGTAACAACATTAGCACTACAATCTAATGGCTGGTCAAGGCCATTCTTTAGAACGATATGTCCTATAAAGAACTTTCAAAATTTTGTTACTTTTTGGATTAGATAAAGTATTCTCAGGTTGAGAGGAATGTTGAAAAAACACCGCGTTATTATTTATTTACATTTCAGTTAGTACAAAAGTGGAATAAGATTACACTTTTTACGGCACGCAACAATAGATGAAATGTCTCATTTGTAAAAAGTGTCTTTGAACTTGGAAGGAACTGGAGGAAGTATATTTCAGAGCATAGTACATCATTAAATCCACATGAAATTAAAAACAGCAGAAAGAGATCATAGAAACTAAGATGAGTGCATTCAGCCATGTTCAAAGTTGTAAAATGAAACATTTCTTTTGAGTTTGGTGGGGGACGGGAGGGGGTAAGGAGTAGTCAAAGACATCCATTTCCACTAATAAGTATAAATGCAATATATATTGTGAGAAATGAATACTTGACAGACTTACAAGCTGCATACTCTTTTTACCATTATGTCATGAGCTCTGACATATGTGCGGCATGTTATAACAATATTTACTTATAAAAAGGCATGATTGAAACCATACCGAGTTAAGTGTAAACTCGCACTCAGATGCAGGCAACAAAAACCTAGAAATACTCTCTTGAGAAAGTCCATCTCTAACCCCAGCAATGACACCTGTGGTTGGTTTTAGCTTATTGGCAAAGAAGCCCATTTGCTCCAACACTTGATCTTTAGAAACTTCCTTTGACCCCTTGAACACATAAACCTTTGGAATCTGCCCAAACCCCAGCTCATGAACATGCACGTAGGTCCCAAATGTGATTAGGCCAATTAAAAAATTCTCAGGCAATGTGCCCACTACCTGCCATCAACCGAAGTAATCATGTCAGTAAAATATTACAAGGAGAAAAAAGTTTAGGATCTTCATTTGCCACTTCAACAAAAAGTAGAAACCAAAAGAATAATTATTTTCAATGAGACATGCTTGTATGACATTGAGGAAGGATGTCTAGGGGAAATCTAAATATAGACAAATGTTACCTAAATATAGAAGGCTTCAGTTTGTGGAAGGACACTGCCATTCACTACCAGATCATCTTTCCCTAGATCATACCCATTTTTATACTTGAAGTGTTGAAGAGACCCCGGCCATAAGAAGAACTCCTTATTAAGTTATGAGAAACTGAATAAATTTACACTGGGTATGTTATTGTTGTTGTATAAGAAACTGAGTAAATAAATATGGTAACCCTTAAACATTTTGAAAAGTCTCGTTGAGGCCCCTAAACTAATTTTGCACTCAAGTACCCCCATTAAACTATGAAAAATAGCTCCGGATATTTATGGTCGGAACCAACAAGAAGGTATCCTGAAGGAGCTATGATCTGCAGAGCGCTGGAACTTGACCTTTAGAAGACAGTTGTAGACTGAGAGATGCCAAGAATAACAGATTTCTTCAACATGTTGGGACAGTGAAATGGATTGCAGAAGAGGGAAGAGACACTCAAATGGTAAAACCACATTAATGGAAACTATACAGTAATACAATTATAGCTCAGCGTATAAAGATTTAAATCAGGTGGAATCTCACCATGGAAACACATTTGGAAAGTCAAGGTGCCTAGAAGGTGGCATGCTTTACTTGATTGGTAGCTAGAAAGGTTGTTCCGACTCTGGGTAATCTCAGAAAGAGGGGAATACAACTTTGTTTAAAATGTCTTGATGAAAACTTTGTTTAAGATGCTACTTGTGTGGGCAGGAGATAGAGACAATTAGCCATCTCTTTTTATATTGTAAAAAAAATGATCAAACAGCTACAGAATATGTTTAATAATCTTAGAGGTATTGGACGGGCAATGCCAGGAATGAATTCTGAAACTTTGTCAAGCTGGAATTAAAGGGTAAACAATACCAGATACAAATATAGATGGAAAATTGTCCCTGCAAGCACCTGGGGGAAACTACAGTCTGGAAGGAGAGGAATTAAAGATGTTTTGAAGACATAAGCAGCTCCTGACAGAAAATTAAGATGAATCATATTTTTCTAGGTTTTTGAAGTAAAATCAGAACACTGCAGTGCTCCATCTTCAACATATTCCAACGAGTCATCCCTTTTCTTTTCAAGCTTAATCCTATAGTTAAGTAACATAAACTTCACCTTTAAAATATCCAACAAGTCTCCCAAAATTTCCTTCAAACTTCTGTCTTTTAGTATGGCATAATGTTCATCAAAAAGCCCTTTTTACAAAAATCAACTTTGAAATACGGTCAATGATAGCATTTAGGTGATGATGAGATTATTATACTACAATTTACTGCCCATCAAGCATGAACCCAATAATTTTAAAATTAAAGATCTATGTCATAGTGCAAGTATATTGCTAGTCTTCCAAACTCCCAATTGTCAAAAGATCTATAGAATGGCTTATATGAAGACATTTTGGAGTCCGCTATGATACCAAACATATGACAATGTTATCAAAATATCCCAAGATAGCATTTTTTTTCTCAAAGAAAGTAACAAGCAACTCAATGGATTTAGCTCTCTCATGAAAATGTGAACTCGATGGCGATCTGTACAGCTGCTTGATAATCAAAAGTAGTTACAGACATAATCTACTGTAGGACCTTCAAGAGTTTTAGAGAAAATTCCTAATAATTGATCATTTAACAACAAATATTATCAAAATATCCCAGGATTGCAAATTTTCTTGAATGAAGAGACCATCAACTTTAATTTGTTTAGTCCTACCATGAAAAATCGGATTTGATGACCATGTGTAAAGCTGCCAGATTATCACAATATAACTCAAAAGATGAGATTCTTGAACTCCTAACTCTCAAATAACTGCTTCAACAAATACATATTTTCAAGTAGCAAAAGCCATAATCTTGGCTTCACACTTGATGAAGCAACCACGTTTTGTTTTCTCTTTTATTTCAAGAAATCAGATCTCCTCCAAGCAATACATAATAAACTATTATGAACCTCCTCTTTGGGGTAGCGCCAACACAATCAGCATCAATATGTCTAACTATTTCAGTATGACCCCTAACACTAATATAGTAAGCCTCTCCTCGGAGCATAACCTCTTTCTAGAGCACACTGAATAGTGTCATTTCTTGACTTCTTTTTCTTTTATTCTTTGAAAATTTTCTAATGTCAATAGTGTCATTTCTAGATTACGAGAGATTAGATCTGTTATTTCCGTATGAATTTGAGGTATTATCATGATTGCAGGGTTTTACTTATGGAAATTGATTTTTAGGATAGGCAGTGTACTGAAAATGAACAACACTTTTGATTTTAGTGTACGTAATGTGCTTCTAGATTACGTGAGATTAGATCTATTATTTCAGTATGAATTTTGAGGTATTATCAAGATTATTCTTGATTTTACTTGAGAACCATTAGATCTTCAATTCAAATTCTAGCAGAGACAAAAATACTAGTTAATTTCTTTCATATGTTCTAGTCTTGGTGAACAGAGTACATTTTGGTGAAAGTGGCAGATATTCTATGGAATTCGTCAAGGTGCACCACACATGACTCAGACACGTTATTTTAAAAAAAAGATATTTAATTTTCTAACGAATCAATAACATCTCCCGACATTACTCTATCCATCGTCCTATACATAGCTTACGCTCAAGAATTCTAATTTATCTAGGATCTCTGACGCATACTTTCTCTATGATATGAAGATACATTACAGGGCAACCTTAATGCCACAAAAGTACTTCAAGAATTTTAAGTCTTTGATTTGAAACTACAAGAGCAGGTAGGCCTTAAATTGGTCGATACCAACTATATTGTCTTTGGTTCTAACAATATCATCAAAAATACATTTAGAATGATATGCTTCTCATCAGGAAGAACAACAAATATTTTGATTGACTCCTTATGACACCAAAATTAAGAGCTATTCAATTTAAGTGAATGAACCATTTTGAGAAGGTCTTTTGAGGCCATATAAAGAGCTTTTCATATAAAATAATTAAATTTTACCCCATTAGTTGAATTACACTGGGTGTTGTTGTATAATTTATTTATCAAAAAAACTAATAATTGTACCACGTAAACATCCTCTTTCAAAACCATGCCAAGAAACTCTTGATTTTCAACTGCACAAGCAGCCACTGGTAATGCCAACTAGTGATCGGAACAGACAAACTAACACAACCTAAACTACCAGAGAAAGTGTATCCCCATAATCCAAACTAGAAACCTCTGCAACTCTTAATAACAAGATGAGATTAGTTAACTGTACAATTAAGAGACACTTTCACTGCATACACCAAACGACATCCCACTGTAATCTAGCCGAGAGGCAATTACACGAGCTCCCATGTACCTTTAGCATATAACATGCTCGCTAGCCAATACATGGCAATGCTACAGTAATAGACAGTTATCGAGACATCGTCCAAATGGAGAAAACTGCAGTATAGTTGCGCAGAGAAACAAGTGGTATCATGTAAAACGGGATGAGATATCTCATTCACGATTGGAAATGTTCCATCTGCCTCACATCTGATTCAGTTACCCTTGGTCCTATTACTGATGTGTGATCCGAAAACATATTATGCATCCTATTTTACCCTTCCACGCATGTTATTACCATTCTATGCATAAGACACATTAAACACCATATCTTTTCCTATTGCCAATAACACAGACATGCTCCTTAGTCTTACAAATTAACCTATGTCTATCCTCACAATTACCATACGTGACTGTTTAAAATCCAACTTCCTACTTATCAACTTAGGCAGAAAATAAACTATTTTCCGTTCAAATAGTTTATGGTGTATCTGGTTTGAAAGGAGCAAGAGATGTTTTGATGGGGTTCAACACATATATGCACTCTTTAAGGCAAGTTATCTGGTTACCCTTTTTAGTTAGCTAACCTCTTAGATCTATTTTTGGGAATTAGTCACCTTCTAAGCTCTATAAGTTTTTTGTGTTTTTTGAGCTGAGCGCTCCTCTTTGTTTTTTCTGATAAGGTAATATGTAGCTCGGACTCTTCATAAATGCCAACGGGTGCGTGTCGGATGCTCCAAAATTAGTGTATGTTTGGAGAATTCAACATGTGTGCAGCTTCGGAAGTGAAAAATTTGTGCAACTTAGGTACAGAAAACTCTTCTTCTATAACTTTTGCTTCCCCTGGATGCCTTTAATAATATTCCACTTACATCACCAAAAATAAAAATAAAAACTACCTCCCACAAAACATGCCTACATAGGAGGTACCCTAAACAAAAATTTGACATATATGGCTCCCGGAAAGCAGTATTTTAAAAGCGTAAAGCGCAAAGGATAGATAAGGTCCATTAGATCTTAACCAAGAAGGAAAGTGCATGCTTCTTTGAAGTAAAACACACTATTTAAAAAAAAAGAAATATATACATGAATTTAGTAAAATAATGATAAAATCCAATTAAAATAACTAATGTCAACATTCAATTTACAATAATATTGATATCAATCAAACTCCTCAAAGTTGACACGAAAGGATCACAGTTCTTCATTGGAATCACTTTTGAGTGTCCTTTGAAATACAGCTCACGTTCATGTGAAGCGCATGCATCACCCATGAAGCGGTGACATCTCCCTTTGCACAGCTTCATCCTAGTTGAATTCCTTGAATCCTCAATACTTTTCCCCTCTTAACTTTTTTGTAGGTAATACTACTTCGCTCCATTTGAACCCGTCCCATTCCAATACTCAACAATTTGTCGTTTCAGATTCATGATTCTTTAACAACAGATATTCTCCACATTTATGGTGACATACCGGAGAATCTCTAAACAAGCTAAAATTACTTAATCTAACTATATCAACAAGGGACAGAGCTAAGTAGGCTTGAGAGGTTTCATCCGAACCTCCTTTGGTGGAAAATTACATTGTTTATTGCATGGTTAAAATTACATTTCATGCAATTATAGTATATGTTGAATCCCCCCCCCCCCCGGGACTTCCTCGTGTGTTCACTTATTCATGTTTTGAGCCCCTTAGTGAAAATTCTAGCTCCTCCATTGATATCACCATTACTAAGCTTTAATCCTGACCGCCTATGTGGACACTTTCTCTACTGCAACAGGACTAGTACCACGATCAGAACAAATGTAACAAGTAAAAGTAGAAAAAGGAAAGATCTTTCAACAACACTGTATAGCACTTAACAGTTCTCAAACACTAAGGAAGAAAAAGCACATAACCTGTAGCAAAGATGATTTCAGGTAACCAATCTCCTCTTCAATAACACAAGTATCGATCACGAAAAGAAAAACCGGGTTCGTCATCGCGGCTTTTTCCGAAGGACTCTCGTACTCAATGGTAGTATATTGCGGGAACAGCTCCGCCGGCATATTAGTTTCCGATATAGACTGATAACTGTGAGGAAAGTGATTACGCTGTAGGCAAAAACAGCAGATCCAGATCTTAGTAGACGAGAAATCGACGATGGAGAAAGGATTGAGAACCGATCGGCAATTACGGCAACGGAGTGGTGCGTAGGGAAGAGTAGGAGTGTTCGGGAAGGGTTTTAACGGTGTGTATATAGCGGAAACTGGAATTACGCATTGCGCAGCCTCTGATTTGGTTCCCGGCAATACGTTCCACGGCATCCTTACGGCGTCTTGTGTTTCTAATTCTAGGAATTCCGTCATTGTTACGGCACGAGTGTCGGTGGTTTGTTGTCGGATCTCCGGGAAGTGGTGGCACTGGCCAGCTCAGGGAAGGATTGTGACGTTTTACTCTATAGTTCTATTAAGACGTTGTTTGGTAAAACAAACAAGAGAATAATGAAATGGGGAAGTTCTTTGTTTTAGCCTCTGGGAGTCAACTATGTTAAACTTTCTTTGGAAAAAATAGTTCACATCAAAAATATGATAGAGTATTTTTGTAGGGTGTGCATCAGTTGATTTAATTCGATTTTATATATTATTAATTCGCTTTGTTAGTTTTTAATTTTTAAATATATTAAATCAATAATAAAGTAATATGATATTTTTTTATCAACTTTTGATCCTTAACGCCTAATAGTTTGATTTTCGATTTACTCAATATAAAAATACTCATAAAATAAATATATGATTTCTCTGGCAATTTGATGCAATACAATGAGATACAATAAAATAAACAAATCAATTGTGTACCTAAATTTAATAATATGCAATATTTGATCTCATATTCTAATTTACTTTCCAATAGAATATGATTATACATTTGGAACCAAGCATATACATGACTTACAAGTATCGATTAGTATCGCGTGGTGTTAAATTATTAATATTTAATATTTATGAAGGGATAAAGTAGTAAATTATTATAATCTTAATGGATTATCGATTTATCAAATA
>JAOTQJ010000001.1:20190733-20208699 GCA_025642045.1 Solanum sejunctum | reverse complement strand
AATTAACGCTAATTTGACCAAAGCATAACATGATTTATTTATATAGCATTAGTACATGTAAAATGTGGGGTGTTACAATAGGAGCAATTTCATAAAACCTATCTGTTACTTTATAAAAGATTGCATGGATGACCTAGGGATTGAGTCTAGAGCCTTGACTTGAGAATGTTGATTGTGATTATGATGTGAGCATAATGATGGGTTGATAGAACTTGATGGTCATGTGAGTATTTATAATTGAACTGTAAAGATTGATCCAATTGATTGTCTTTTTAATTACTGGTCTAAGCTCTCTGAAGGATATGATTGAGAATTAATTAGATGATTGATAGACCGAATAGCCCAATTATGATAGAACTAATGGATTGACGAAAGTCCTTATGAGAATAGTTGATCTGATCAGTTGAGATGGGTTATCTTATGAGCATTGAGTCATGGGAGGAGTATAGAACAAAAAAATAAGTAAGAATAAATCCAACTTAAGGTCATTAACTATGTCGCCCAGCGTAGGTGAGGATTTAACCATTGAATCAGATGTTCTCTCTTGATTGGTAAGTCCCTGAAATAATAGCGGGCTTAATTAACCGGATCTATTATGGATTCGATTTATTCCTTACTCGATAAGTACTGAACGACTGTGGTAACATCAACGGGATTTTTGTACTATCACGACCCAAGCCCAGGCCTAGAAGTGACACGATGAATGGGAAACTCGAAGGCAATCCAAACAAGCCTCTTAACATATCATTTGCACATCCTTGGTTACGGAATATAAAATAAACATTCAACAAATAATTCTAGGGGAATAAGGACTTATGACTCATGCTATAAGGATAGATAGGGGAAAAGGATTTGCATGAATCACATAACAAGCAAGTACTAAGGGGAGGATAAGTAGGACTCAAGCTATGGGTAAATAGGGACTTAGGGCTTTCATCGCTTTCCATCACTATCAATAGCATCAAATAGTGTTACATAAGAGATAGGGTCTAAGGGATAAGTCTCAACAATAAAATCTCAACACCACGTCATAGGTACATAGCGTAGTATCTAATAACACCTCTAAACATGAATAGGATAGGGGACAAGATATGTCCAAGGCTCACCCTCGAACTAGAAAGTAAAGTGGAATAAAGTCTCAACATAAGTAATATAGAAGTAGGATATTGTCCCAGAACTAGAGGACTCATCACAAGCATAATCTTTAAAAATCTAAGCTAGACACGTGGAGGACATCAAAGAGTACGGGTCCCTACATGATTAAATTATATGGGCAAAAAATATGCATTAGCACTTTGAATATACTAGTATATGGGCAAGCAATGTATAAAACATGAGTCCTAAAAGTAACGGACAATATCATCATTTAAAAATATCACTTGAACTGTAAAATATATGATAATGAGGGACATAAATTATCATGCATAAGTAAAATATTCATATCCTTTGGAAAAAATATTGCTTCTAAATCAAAGAAAGAACTATCTAATATAAATGAGACTTTAGAAATTATAATGAAGGACACCATACATACTTGGAAAGGAAGTAGTATACCTTTTTGAGAAATACCAATGCTAATAACAAAGGACCATAATATATGCGAAGAAAACCATACAAGCTTTAAAGACAATGAGTTATATAGCTTTAAGATACCCTTGGCCATGACATAAAGGAACCATCATAATCATCATAAGAGGGACAACTTATGAGCAAAAGGAGAACTTGAACATATGTAAGAGCAACCTTTAACTGACATAGAGATAAGTCATAGAATCCCTATGTTTTTCCTGCACTAAAATAAAGAAGGAAGTCACTTGCCAAGGCGACCTCCTAAGATGCCTAAGTGGATCACCAAAGCAAGCTATTGAGCAACCTCTATTTAATGGGTGGTCTAGAAGCCAACCTCTACTAGCGGTAACCCCTATTTTCTATGGAGGCATTTAGTTATGGGACCATGGGATTCTACTAACAATCTCTTTCCCTAGCTATGGGCATTCAATGCTAAGTGTAACTCTCACGGAATAACTAAAGACATGAACCAAAGAATTATTTAGTATAGAGAGGTATTGTACTAATTCATTTTAGAATACTTTCAAACATAGATCATCGTCTTAAGGATTGCTCCTAAATCTAGTTTATGCCACTATTATTGACCTATCATTATCTAATAATTTTCACTAGGTGGAGGACTAATACCTCAATCATTTATTCGTATCAAACTTCATAAGACTAGTCCCATGGACATACAAACATGAGGGTAATCATGACATGCACAATTTATATACCATAACATGCATAATCTCATAATAGCTCAATATAATCAAGGAGTATCTCATCAAAAACATTGCTTTGTAAAATCAATGCGAGGCACTTTATATCACTCAAAACATTCACAATGTTCTCAAGAGCTCATAGCATACATAATAGCCCTTCAACATTTTTAACATTCATAATTTAAATGTCTTACAATAGGACTTTCATCAACATAGAAGTTTGTGAATTACTTTAACCAAAACATAGCGGGTAATATGCACATAAGCTGAAAATCATGCAATTCAAGAGTATAGAGCATGAGAGGAGTAAAATCAATTCATTTGGAAATCATTCAATTCAACCCACCAATATTGTAGTAGAAACCTTAATTTGGGTGTCATGAAATCCATCTTCAATCCACAAGTTCTTTCATAGCTTTTTATAGAATCATAGAGTATATAACTTTAATATTATAAAATCCATCACAATATCAAATCCCAATGGTATTTAAACCTGATAAAATCATTACTTGAAGAATTCAAATAAAAATCATGTGTACAATGCATAATAAGAATTACCCATAAAGAATCTAACCTCGAAATCATGTAATTTCATGAAAAAGAGAGAGTTGAGCTCTATGGACGAAGACCCACATACCTTTAACTTGGACTTTCTTGAAGAAAAACTTGAGAAGATTTTGGGGCTTGACTTGGTTTTCTTGAATTCTAAAGCAAGTTCTTGAAGTCTTGAGATTGATTGGAAGGTCTGAGAAGATTGGAGAGGATTTTTTAGATATTTTTATAAGCTTATAGGGTATAAAATGTCTGAAAAATGTGCAATTCTCGTCTATATAGGCATATAATTATTACCCAAATGCCCTCAGCTGAAATAAGAAAATTCGAGAATTTTTTACCTAAGGCGCGGAAAGTCCCCAACGCGAACTTGTTGCAGACCCCTACTGGTTTGCGAAATTTTACCAAAAAATTATTTTTTTTGACACGCGCAACCTATACCTTGTAGGTAATCATTTTCCCATATAATTTTGTCCTCTAGATAAGAATATGAAGTCAGATTTATGAAATTCTGCATAAATTTTAAGATATTAAAAGAATGCATCATAGGGTCTTTTTGAGCTACGTTGAGGGGTGTTACATGTACAATCACTGGCTCATAAGTGATTGTTGATGGATAAGAAAAACTCCCATATAGGTTCTATACTGAGCCTACTGTGATTGGATGGAATTGATTGGTGTTGACTGGTCACTGTCTACTCTGTATTCTTACTTTAGATAGACATTTGACATTTTGATTGAGTATTTTTTGAATTGATGTTATTTTATGTTATTCTACCTATATCTATTCATTCAGCCATTTTATATACGTGTACATTCCACATACTGATGTCCATTTGAACTACATCATCTTATGATGCAAAGTCAAATTCTAGAGATTATCAACAAGCATACCATTGAAGGATCTATTACAGTCAGCTGAGTTGGTGAGACCTCCCCTACTTTCGAAGGATACTCATTTATATTTTCATTTAGCTTTTAGAGTTAGACTTTAGATTTTCTTATCTTGATTTGAGATAGTCATGAGTCTGTCATTAGCACAATTGAAAAGTTAATTGAGGCTTCATAAGCTAGGGAATATTTGTCTCGAGTTGAATATGTACTTTGGGCTAGTTTTCTTCATACTAGTCTTATTGAGTTGACTTGACTTTTATTCATATATTTAAATTGTCCACCTTTTATTATCATAGTCTTTCGTTGATTTGCTAAATATGTTGATAAAATGAATGTAATGAGGCCAAGTGGTTCGCTTGGGACTAGAAATAGTCTCTGAGTACCGGCCACGTTTAGGGTACCCTCCTGGGGCGTGACACCAAGTGTCAAAACTAGAACCACAAGTCATCAACATGTGTCAAATTATCATACTCTTACCAATAATCAATTATACCAATAGCGTCGAACTTCCAAGTCCCAAAACATGCAACCAAGTCCCAAAAAGTACTTCGAGTACCAACTAATATCACGAAATTTTCAAATGATATCACAAGTCTCATATTATCACAATAACATCCAAAAGTATCTCGAACATTAAGGATTCATCTCAATTTCATTATACAGTTTAACCCCAAGTTCTAATACAATCTATACCACATTCTTGCCAGAATACCATCACACCAATCCAATTATTCATGAAACAATCCAATTCTGATACAAATAATTCAAATAACTCAAATCTAGGCCCAAAAAGGTTAGCAAAATCTATCTTGATGTCGAAATCGCATTTGAACCAAGCTTTCGGACACTCAAAGCCTAAAAAATAAGCTTGTATCAATCAACCACTATCAAAAATAGATTATACGCATCAAAAGATGAATTTTGATACCCATATTGGCATGAATTAGATCAAAGGGAAAAATGATCAAAATTAATACTAAATTTTGAAGTTCACGAATCTGGAATTAAATTGAGAATTATGATTCTACACGAGAAAAGGAACTTGTGGGTGAAAATCCCACTGAAATTGATCCCAAATTGAATGAGAAATGATCATTTTAATTTTCCAAACATAGACAATGAAAAATCAATTTTTTGATGTTCAAACCCATCAAAATTTAAGATAAAATTAAGAGAAAAGTAATGAGAATTGCTAAATTTGAGGATAGAAATACTTACCAAAAAACATTTCATGAAAAACTCTTCCAAAAATTGTCCAAGGAAGCTCAAGGATTTTAAAAATGGAGGAAAATGGAGTATTTCTGACTTTAAATTATTCAAGCACGAAATAGTCAAATAGCATTAGCGAACGCAGGTCCCACCTCCGTGAGCATAGAGCTCTAGGGGCTCACACTCCGCGAATGCGAAGACTACCTTGCCTAACACAGAGGTCAAAGAAACTAAATCTCCTCGATTGCGGAGGACAATCACACAAACACTGAGTACAAAGCATTGCACTAGATATCAGTAATTGTACACAACATAAAATTTCCAGAATTGACCCTCAAGGTTCCTTCAAAATATGATATAGACAAATCAAACATGTAACTTTACTAGAAATAACATTCCAGACTCAACAGAATCATCAAAATTTGATTTCGAGGTCTCCTCAATCGAAACCCCGATAAATCTCATAGAAACTAGTCAAACTCAAATACCCAAAATGACTTTGGAAACTTCAAAAAGACCATTTCTAGAGTTAGTTTCACCATCAGAACCACTGGGACTGTCGAATTTTGATTAGAGCTTCCGAACTCTAAATGTTGACCAAAGTCAGACTATGACTCGAAATCAACTAAAAACATGCAACTTTGGGTCCAAAGTCTTCATTTTAACTCCAAATTCAGTTTTGCACTTCTCCTAGACAAATAGGTCTAAAGCAACTTATGAAAGGGAAAAATAGTAATTTTATACATAAGAGTCTTCCATTGATTAATATAAAGTAGTCAGGTCAAGTGGTTCACTTGAGACCAGAAATGGTTCTAGGTACCGGCTACGTCCAAAGTATAAACTCAGAGCGTGACAAATAGTCAGACTTGAACTGCTCTGGTATTGTAATGATGCTTACACTAGTGATTAATAAAAATGATACTAGTTATCAATAAAAAGAATAATCATTCATGAAACAAGTCGAGAATATGTTTGACTTGGATCATTGACTTAACACATTCATGAATTGTGTGACTTATGATTATTTATTTATTTTTAAAGATATTTGAACTACATATATGAATACATTGACATATAAATTACTCTATTAAAGGAATGATATATTAAAAGTGATGGAACAAATTATATCTCACCTAAAATGTGTACTTTCTTAAAAAAAATATATAATTAATTTTCTGCATATTTTTTCTTAATAAGATTATAACAGCATTATCTTATAAGGATGCATAGTTCCAAAAGAAAATACATTTCGTTAAATACGATATGTAAAAGATTAAATTTAACCTCTTTATTTATATATATATATACACAACATCATAACTCAATCAATGTTCACACTATATTTATAATACAATCAATTTTCCACCCTTCACTCGATTCTGATAATTATATTTCCTATAACAAAATCTAAAATCCAAGAAAAATAAAAAAATTACTCTTCCCTCCTTTCATCTATACACATCAACAATACTATTATTTGTACTTGTACATAAACAAAAATTGAATCACTCTTCATCTTCATTTCCGTACTTCCTAGCATCAAGAACTTGACCTCTTGATCTCTTAGGATGGCGATGACCACGGTGTTTGTTTATAAACTTCAACCTTCCAGTCTCCTTAAAGCGTTGTTGCTCAACTGGATCCATCTCACATTCTGGTGGTGGCATTGAGTATCTCAATGTATCATAACAATAAGAATAGTACATATGTTTCGCCCTGAATCTTTTCATGGCGATTCTTTGTCTCGATGTAATCGTTGAAAAATCTGAGTTTTGGAGTTGATCATCTTTTTCATCACAAGTACTAGGGTTTACAACTTGTTCCAATGGGTCCATTGCACATCCATTGAGTACTAAGTCAGTAAATTCAGCTATAAATGGTGCATATTTGTAATTTGTTTTGTATTTTCCACTAGAAGTAGCCCAATCTGAAGCATCCCAAATTGTTGCATATAGGCCCATTGGCTTTGATGGGTAGTCACCTCCCATGGCATCATTACGTACAATTTCTCTAATTGGAACATCATCTATATAAAATCTGTTGTCAAAATAGAAAATTATCAATAATTGTAAGAGGTTTAAATAAATATTATTGCAAGAAATAAGGATATAAATCATTTAATAATTACCTAACGTGGATTAGGTTTTTTCTAATTATATATTGAGAAATAATTGATCATGTTAGTCAATTCAACATAATACAAAGTGGTCACACTCTATTGTGAGAAATATAAGCTATGTTAGTTAATTCAGTGTGATAAAAAATGGTTAAATTATAGGAACATTAATAGAGGATCGAATAGGTTGACAATAACAACTACAATATCTTCGGTGTGATTTTACAAGTGCGATAGAGCTAGGGATGAGGGTGGTGTGTGTATGGAGTTCACCCCTAATTAGTGAAGGTAGAAATGTTGTTTAATTTCTGAGACCCTCAACTCAAATAATAGTTTCTAGAAAGCAAATACGGATTAAATAGGTTAACAATAACAATTACTGTATATTCAGTGTAATTTCACAAGTGAGCTCTAGAGATCGAGTTGTGAAAGTAAAGATATTATTTCTGAGACCCTCGACTCAAATAATAGGTTCTAGAAAGTAAATACGTATCTAAAATTTTCTATGATTTATTTCTGTGGTGGTGTTTTTGAGTTTATCCTTAGAAAAATATAGTAGCCATACGTTTTTTCATGTGATTAAAGAAACTCTATCAGTTCACATCCAGAAAGAAGAAAATAAGCAAATTATATTATCAATAATTGAGAGGTTCAATATTGTAAAATATATCTATCATTTGATTACTTAAATGCGTGTAGACTTGGTTATACGTACCTTTTTATAATGAAAAATAATTCATGTTAGTCAATTCAAAGAAATACAAAGTTGTTAAACTATAGTAGCTATTGGTTGGAAAAGAGGATCTTTAATTGGTTAACAGCAACCACTATGATATATCGGGTTTACAGGGTGGTGTGTACTCAAAATTGACACCTACTTCATGAAGATAGAGACATTATTTTTAATAGATTCTCAGATATAATCAAATAAAGAAAATCCTGAAAATCTTGTATTATTTATTTTTGTATTTTTTATTTTGACATTTATTTTTATAAAAAAACCATTATAGCTATATTCACATCCAAAAAGGGGGGACAAAAAAGAAGGAAATTGTCAAATCATTAATTAAGATATAATTGTCATTTGTCAACGAGTTACTTGAATGGAGATTAATTAGGCTATGGTTATCTACAATTTGATCACGGAACATCAGACTTTTTTTAGTTCAGTTATACGTCGTCGTCTTTTGAATAAATCAGATAGAAAATGCGACTAATAAATAGATTCATTGAACCAGTCAAGTACTAATTCATTACGTAAAAGGGAAAAAAAAAGTCACACCATACATTTTTAATATTCAAAATGCAATCATTCTTGGCAAAATATTCACCAACAACGTCATGAAAAGATTAGACTATTAATTAAAAAATATTACGTAATTTAATTTCAAGGTTAGATTAGACTATTGAAATTATATCGTCAAATTAAGTTAACCTATGGCAAATCGATAAATCTTCATCTTATGTTTGATAGACATAAATCATAATAGATAAATATGCTTTCTAATTATATATTATCCCTATTTGATGATATAAACCTATAAAAATAGAGTAATAACATGTAAAACCAGCAAAATTGTGTAAGGAAAAAATTTAAGGTCTCAAAAAGTGCCGATGATTGATTATTTAGAAATTATGCAATAATTTTCTACAATTATTTGAAAGCGTAAAAATTTATTTCTGTCAGAATTTATGTAACACTTTTAATTTTTTATGGGTAAAATAATTTAAGTTTGATAAAAAATTTATACATGAAATCTTCAAATTTCTTAAAATAAAATTTCTATATATTTATAGATTATATAAAAAAGTACAAGTCACAATAATTAATAATATAAATATTTTAAAAATATATTATATTTTGAGGAAGAAAATACTATTTAACATGTGATACTCGAAAGTTTTTGTAGCACAGTAATAATAACCGTGTTTTGAAAAGGTGAAATAAATGAAGGAAAATGAGCCGCAAAAGAAAATGAATCCGCGTATGCTTGTACTTTTCTTAAATTTGAAGGTAGAAGTTAAAGAAAGAAAAAACTCACATGATGTTTTTGTTGGTCCACAGAATACTATAACGATGGAACTCTTTAGAAGGGTCAAACCAAAGACTATATCTTTCTTCTCTTCCTCTATGTGTGCTTCCATTTCCATACATATTTGTCTGAAATCTCCATGCTTTTCCTCTTATATTTCCCAAAAATTCAAAATCTAATTCATCATGTGTCTTCTGAAATACATCTTGATTTGTCGTCTGCACCCAAACAAACAAATTATAAATAAGCAGCAAAGTCAGAATTTTCACTAAGAAAATATACGTTAATTTTTCATTGACACCCTTCGGACGAGAGTTGTTCCCTAACTTGCATGGTCGTATTTAAACTAATTTAATTTCTTCAACTGGTCATTCAATTAATATATAATTATTAATTTTCTTAGAAAATTTTCTCTAATAAAAGAGTGACTTTTGAAATGATCTTATTAGTTAAGTCATCTTCTAAAAAATCTACTCTATTTAAAACTATACAACAATAATATACCCAATGAAATTTCACAAATGAAGTTTAGAAGGGTAAAATGTATGTAGATAGTATCACTATCTCACAGAGATAAAGAGACTGTTTTCAAATTCTATTTAAAACTATGATGAAGAATAATAGAGATATTGATCGATATTTACATAGAAGGCAACAACAATTCCTGCAGTATAATCTGATGGCAATTTTATTTTAGCACTGAAGAAACCATGGTTGTAGAGGTCAGAAGACTTGAACCCTGAACCTGTAATAATTTTCAATAATAATTAAAAAAAGAGAAATAAATTTAATTTTGTTAAAAAAAAAAGTACTAAGAAGATAAAAAGAACAATATACATGGAGGAAGAACTAATATTTAAGAAGTTACGTTAATCATGAGCAAATTTGTCATTTTTCATGACTTTTGTCGTATCAAACGTAGTTGAAAAAGAAATCAAAATTTATATATATGTATGTTACCTGAATTTTGGTTGAGATGAAGTTGAAGGCTGTTATCATCAGAAGAATGAAGAATGTTTCCATCACCAAATAGATGGCTAAACCCTTTGTTAAAAGGAATTGTGGAGACATCATTAAAAGCTCCAATACAAAACCAGACATGGAAAAACAATAAGACAGACAGACAGATTTTCATTCTGATGAAATCCATCTTTTGTTTTTGTTTTGATTTTCTCTGTTTTTTCTGAGGCCACTATGTGTTTTTATGTGTGCTTGGAGAGAAGGAGGGTGGTGGTTTTGGATAAATTGTTTTTTATATTTATTTGGTTGGATACGTTATGGAGAAGGTTTGGAGGGGTATTTATGGAAATTTAAAAGCATTTATATAAAGGGGAAAATAGATTTTGGTTTTTGACTCTGCGGTATACCAAATATCTTTTTAACTTAATCATCCAGAATAATATTTAAAGGTCGCTCAAAAATATTTTATTTTCTTTGTCTCAATTTATATGGTATCTTTTGAAAATTTTAAATTTATTTTTTATTATAAAATTTTCATATATTTTAAAAATATTTTGAGTTATTAATTATATGACTTATTATACTTTTTACGTAATTTAGAAATATATAAATTTCATTTTGAAAAATTTTGAAGATAGCACACATAACTTTTCGATCAAACTTAAACTATTTGATTCTCGAAAAATGAAAAATATCATATAAATTGAGAGATAGAGTAATATCTTTATGTAAAAGAGGTAAAAGATTAGTTTCTTCTTTTCCTTTTCATATTTTTTTTAGTAGTATTACCATTTAGTATTTGCGTAACATATTTTATTGTTCCTTATTTTATCGATTGTGTCAATCTTATCATTTTATTATAGTAATGTATCATGTTAAAAATTTATTGAAATTAATTTTTTTATTTGACAATAATATAGACAAAATCGGCTTACATCTAATTTTTAAGATCGCATTTGTAAAATTATGCAAGTTATAATCATTATATTGTTGAAGTTTATAATTAAACTTATCCTATATATGGATAACATTTATTTAATGTATTTCCGGTTTATAGTTGTTAGTTGCTTTTTCGGGAAGACATCGAAATATATTATTTTTAATATATTAATTAAACAATAGAAAAAACTACATAAAAATAAATAAGTTAAGTTCATTTACGCCTTTACAAGTGTATTACACGTCACATATCACTGTGATATGAATTTGAAATGTTGATGTTACAATCTCAACAAACTCATAGGCTTAACAAGATAAGAATCATATTTATATTTGATATTAAAAAACAAATTAAGTGCTTATAAACTAAAATTTATCATTTCAGAGCTTATCTTCCTTCTTTTTAATTTTTCTTTTTTATCTTTTGATTCTTACCTCCTCCTCCTCCTTCTTCTTTTTTAAACACAATGATGGCAATAATTATTTAATTTCCATTAATCAAAATTTGAATTTTGGCTCTGCTCTAATATCATGTTTAAGTAGGTCTTACGCCTAATTGATACTCCAAAAACTAACTCAAAGGAAGGAGGATTGCCTGAGTCTTATAAGAAGTTTACTTACCTCATTAATCACCAATGTAAAATTTTGTGTCTTAATAGTAACTAAATATTATAGAGGTACTTTTATACAAATAGTTGATCGGAGTTATTGTTTACTTTTTCTTTTAGTCAGCATATATAAGGTATACATTTATGCACATATTTCAACTATCTTTAATTTAAGAGGTTGTATGAATGACTAGCTGTTTAATTTATTTCTTTAATATTTTTTTATTTTATCAGCAATACATATTAGTAGAACTATTTTCCTAGTCAATCTAAATTCGTAACTAATATTGTAACTCTATTAATTGTATTTGTGCCTTAAAATTCTACTATATTATAAATGACAACAAGCAAGTGGATTTTCGATATATCTATTTTAACTATTTGCTTTAACTATTTATTTTTATTGTATTATTTCTATTAATTATTTTTTCAGCTATTTCTATTGTAATTTTATAATATCACCTTTAATAAATGAATTTTTGATTGTCTCGACTATGATTTTACTATATCATCCTAATTAATTATTTTAAGTGATGTAAATATTAGAATTATGATAAAATAAATACAAAATAATACATATCTTTTTTATACACTGGACAAATAAATCAAATAGCTATTTTAATATCTTTCAATTATTATATTTGTGAATACTTTTAAACAAATATAATATAAATAAATAAAAACATTTATGTATACTACTTGAAATAATATAAAAAGTCCTATAAGTCATAATAATTACCAATTCAAAAGTGATAAAATTTTCTCAATTTAAAAATAAGAGGAATAACATATATTTTTAAAAAAATTAGATTTAAAAAAATATAAATCACAATAATTAACAGCTTAAATATTTTTTTAAAAAATAAATAAAAATTTAATTAACTCTCAAAATTTCACGTGCGCCACATGAATTGAGAGGAAACACCATATTATATTTAAAAATTACTTTAAAAATTATCATAAATCACATCAATTAATAATTTAAAATAGTTTTAAATTATATAAAATTTGGTTAACTTTCCTAATTTTATCCGTACTACCTAAATCAAAACAAATTATTGAGCTCGTGCTTGTATGAGCTCATGTATCTAGTTAAACATATACGTTAGAAGACAGTATTTTTTTTACCTTAAAAAACAAATATATATATATTTAATGAAAACCCATAATAGAAGTAAAGCAAATCCTATACCTTGCTTTATTCTAAGCTGACGTTATTGCCCCTGAACTTAACCATGTGGGTTAGGTCTAAAAAGCCTTATATTAATGAAATTAGTTATAGTCAATAATATTGTGTGAAGTGATATTTTCTTAATTAAATAAAAAAAAGGGGGCCATAAATATATTTAGTCGAAAAATTGAAATAATTAGTCTCTGACTTCTCAAGTTTATTCATCATGGGTACGAGAACAGACTGTCCACGTGTACAGACAATCAACTACATGCAACTTGTCACTGGATTTCATATGCCACAAAATATGTTTTTATAAATTTATTTTTTCAATTATTGAAAACAGTTTAGCTAAAAATTGTTGGAATTTTGGTCGTTGTTTTAAGATATTCTTTTTTTTTTTAAAAAAAAAGAAGCCACTTGATTGGGAAAAAAAGGAAGAAAATTCAATCCTTTCAGTGACAGTTGTCATTTTTAGGACAAAGAAAGAAAGGTCAGAATTGAAAACAATAATAGTTTGTTATAATAATTTCAGCATTTAAAAAAGTAATATTTGTTTTACTTTAATTTAATTAGCGTATATATATATATATATATTTATTTTTTTTAATTTATAGAATCCATTTTAACTCTAATTTTTAGTTTAAATTCATATTTAATTATAACTTTATCATTTGAATGTCACTAATATTTATGTATTTTTTATAATTACTTTAAATTAAAAAAATTAATAATTGATGACGAAAGAAATACTTTACTTGTGAATATCTTCACATTAGATTTGTGCATAAATGCTTTAATTATGTATCTTCCCATTAGATTTGTGTGTAAAAAAATGAAAAAAATTACTACCACATAAATATATATTATAGTGTAATTTATTGAAGAGTAAAAGTTTAAATTTGTGAACAAATATTAGGCCTATGCCAACATGGATTTCTGTAATTAGTACTCTCTTCGTCTCATTTTATATAGTGTTCTTTTTTTTTTAGTCTGTTCTAAAAAAAAATATTATCTTAATAGAATTACAAATAATTCAATTTAAAATTCTTTTTTATCATTAATAAAATAATTTTCAATCATACAAATATCAATCAATATTCTTAGATCATAAATTTTATTTTCTTTTAAAAAAAAATCTTACCAAATAAAATCATACTGCATAAAATAAGACCAACGGAATATATATAGAAGTGGAAATCCAAATTAAAAGAAGCGTCTAAACTTGGTTTTTCATCTTTAAATTGAACTAACAAATAGGACCACAGGACACCAAAGTGAATGATCTAGAAGAATCCTTCTTTCAAGTCGTTATTTTATTTCTTATAATAGTACTGATTTTAAATAAATTCAATATTCGTAGGTTGTATATATGATTTTTTTTCTTCACAGAATATTAATATAATAATAGATTCCATACAATTTAAAATTGTGATTATCCTGTGTTTATGACCTTTTATTGGTATATATTAAATATAGTTGATTCATTTTTCGTAAAGAAAATTCGAATTTTTTAAAATTTTAATTTACAATAGTTCAAATAATTGATGATCTGTTTATAGTTTTCGACAATAGCATTGAGCTATTCCTGCACTTAATTATAAGAGTCCAATTGATGATACTCCAAAAAAAGTCAAATGTATGTTATTTCTCTATTAACTATATATATATATATATATATCGTTTTTATTAATTATATATGTATCATTCTTAGCGTTTAATGACTCTGTAAATGATATTTTTATTTTGGGGGTGAGAGTGATGGAAGACGCATGGAATAAAAAGGAACGTCGAATATTGCTTTTCTAAGTGCAAATTAAATTAAGCAAGTCTCTGCTGCCCACACAAAATATTCATTAACATCAACATCAATATACCCCAATACCTTAAAAGTCTCCGCTCATTTGGAGTAAAGGGGGGGTCGGATATACGCAGTCTAATCCCTATGTTTAAAAACATAAAACGATTTTTTCAGATGACCATGAGAAGCGTCAAAAATTGCATTGACTAACTACTACTTTACAAATGAAAGAAGCGCAGACAGTTTAAAGAGTCATTTTGCTTTATTCCATCATACTCCAAAGCCAAAAAATAGTCAATCTTTGGCTCTATCCAAGATGGATAGAAATTGCCCACACAAAATATATATTAATAATTTTTTTTTTTCAATCTCATTTACTTATTTCAGAAGGAACCTTTTTCCCCTTTTTAATTAAGTTGTTTAAAGTAGTAATAATAATTAATTATAAGTGAAAAGATATGTGCCAGGTAAGTTTATGTTGTCTTTTATAAAGTGGTTATGCCAACCTAAACAACTGCGTTCATATTAATTGGTTCATTCATCATTAATCATAATGCAAAGAAAGAATAAGATACCTATCATCTTTTTTTTTTTTTAATAACTAAATAAACAAATATATATAGGAGCATAATCAAATCACACAAATTCAATGATTGTTATCCTTTATCTCTGTACAATAAAAAAATCAACAAGATGTATTATATTTAGGGAATAAAAAAATTAAAAAGAATTTTTTCTTTTCGTCTAATAGTGTAATTCCTTTTTGTGTTTCTTTTGTTTATAAAAAATAATATTTTGGTAGGTGTGGGCTCACCAGTCCCTTTTTTATTCACATATGTACAAACCCGATAACATTTTGCTATATGTGTCGTATAATTAAATTAAGAAGCTTTAATTAATTTGAGGTTTTGGACCCAAACTAGGAGAATAAAGAAAATTCTGAATTAGCCGATTAGATAATTAAATTAAAAAAATATTATGATCGAGTTATTTTACTTCAAAGAGTTGTCTTACTTTATTAAATCACGAGTGATGTATTGAAATTTTTTTCACACAATCCTCATTTTAATTTCCATTCTTCAAACAAGGCCACCAGAGATAGATAATATTTCACGAGCAAGGGTGGAGCTTTTCTCACTTTTGTCCAAGGAAAGTCAGTAGTGAAAATAAGCTTCAATTATATTTTTTTTCATTTCAATTTCTGTGGCACGTTTCAGATTTTAATGTTCAAATTTATCCTGGACTATTTTGTATATTTTTTAAATAGTTTGAATTGTCAATGACTGTGACATATAGTGCTTTTTACATGATTTATAAATATGTAAATTCATTTCAAAAAATTTAACGTCTAACAATCCATATTAAGACGAGAAATCTTACATCGGCAAAATGCAAAAGAAATGCTGAGTATATAAGGTAATAGGTATTACTGTGACGACACAGTCCACTAGTGATTTTGTCCACTTTGATCAGTACCCTCTGAGGTTTTTCCCACCAAATGAGATTCACCTAGACTCAATACTGCGTGATTGCCCACTCTGATAGCATCTGTAACGATCCCGCCCGTTGGTAATATTGTCTGCTTTAGGCTTAGATCACCCACGCGGCTTTAGGCCTATTTAGGTCATTACATAAAAATTCTATGTATAAATTCTAAATCAAACTTAATCTGTTTGCTTTTTGAGACATGAAAAGTGCTACATAAATAAGAATATAAAATATATACATATATTAAATTTTCTAGACACCGTATATGAAAATTTTATTAGTTGATGCATATGAATCACGGGAAAACAAGAGCCTGTGACTCAAGCTTTATCTTCTACATGTATTTATTTTCATAATATATATATGATAATTATTCCATTTGTATGTGAAATTGTCTGGAGTTAAATGGGTCCAGACAAACGTTTTAGAATCTGCCCTTATTTTGTTGAGTTGTTATCTACAGCCGCCTAATTGGGTTGATTTGAAGGCCTTTTTTTCTGTTGTCTTTTTTGTGGTTGGCTTGGACCCACTCCTTTATATTATCCACAAAAATGTATTTATGCATTATATAGTTTTGGCATTCTTTGACTAAGCTGGCAATTTACGTAATAGTTTTGGCATCTTCTTTTAAATTTATTTAAATTAACCTATTTTGGTGGTGGAAACATCAAGAAACTCTTTTTCTTTTAGTGGGGATGGATTAATATTGAAGCATTTACACAAAAAACATGCATCAAGGAAGAATATATTATACACATACACACTCCATCCTTGTCATTGTTTTTGTCATATATAACTCAGTAAATTTCGAAAGTAGCTATATTCTAGAGCATAATTACAAAATGTAGATATAACTATTGTATCTTTTGGGTATTTGTGCTGAATTTCGTATTATAATTGAAGTTCTCTTTTAAGGAAAAGAAAAACAAAATTTTTTCATATTTGACAAATCATTTTTCAAATAAGAAAAGGTTTATAATTCTATCATTTCTTCTAACTTGACAACATTCACAATATAACTATAAGGGCTTGAGAGTTGTGTAGAGGGAGAGAAACATTGTGAATGTAGCTCGATTGATCAAACCACGTTAAATAGTTATCTTTTTTTTAGTATTTTTCATTCATCTTCGTACTTATGGTCTTTCGAAGTTGTTTTGTTAGTTTCCGTATAACACCATATTTCTGTCAGTTCTAGCAATATCATGCGAAAGAGTTATATTAAATGAAAAATATCAATTATAAGACCGCTGATATCAATTGTATCAACTAAAACCACATGAATAAATTATATCGCCGATATTATATCGACATGTGTGTATTGTATGTTAACTCTAAAGCCTATATTCAAAATCGCAGCTGTGTATCGTAAATACAGTAAATATTGATCGTTGATTAATTTCCCTATATAGTTAGGTTACTAGCTAGGACCCATTTTTTGCAGTTAAATTGGACTATTCATGGTTTGGTCAAGCTAGTCCCATGAAAAATTAAGGGACAACCTAGCATATCTTTTTACGGAAAAAAGATCCAAAATTATTTTTGTGTTTATTAAATTATAATAATCTACTTTTATGCTCTGTTTAAATTTGGATCGATTATAGTTTTGCCGTTACAAAGCTAACAAACATTTAACCTTATTGTCTTACCCATCTAACGGAATCATTCAAAAAATAAAAATGATCAAATTTAACTTATACATTAAACATAAAAAAGGTAAACTGTTCTCCTGAATTATACTTTATAATGAAAGAAAAAAAAAGAAAGATAAGAACAGATTTATGGCAACAATAGAGTTTATATATATATATATATATATATCTCACTGTGTCTTATTTTATGTACAACAACAATAACAACATACCCAGTAATATCCCACAGGTGGGGTCTGGGGAGGGGAGATTGTACGCAGACCTTACCGCTAC
>JAOTQJ010000001.1:20127802-20150370 GCA_025642045.1 Solanum sejunctum | reverse complement strand
AGTTATTATTATCAGATAAAGATCTATCAGAATCAGTATATAAATCTTCATTTTCTAAAATTCTCACATTTTCTTCATTTTCTAAAATATTTTTAAAATATATAAAATATTTAATTGGCTCTCGAAATTTCGTGACTGCCATATAAATTGAAAGAAGAAAAATTAATATGTATAAATAATAGTAAGATAAAACATGTATTCATAAGATTTCTTAATGAAGTGGGTTCATGAGTTTCTTAATTATTGAGCCAATACTTTCAAAAATTAAAGAAAGACAAAAGGTAAAAGTTACAAAGATTCAAACTTATAACCTTCTACGTATGTCTTTGTTTAAACCACAAAGCTAAAACCCAGTTGACGCAGATTATGCACAAACTGCCTCAATAGAGACAGTGAAACAGACAGCTCACTGTCATTTTTAATATAGCAGAATATATTATAGGAATAATTTTTAAATATATATAATAAATTGATTAATTTACAACAAATATAGTCCTTTTCTATTTATATAAAAAAAAATCCTCAAATCATAGAAACTATACATGACTATATAACATAGTTTGTCAAAACACATAGAAAGTATACACTGATTATACAGTGTAAATCACTTATACATTATGATAGACTAAAAATCTGAATATAATTTGATTATATATAAAATATCCACTAATTATATATGTTTATACAGAGAATGGCCATTTCTTTGATAATTATTTTGGCTGAATAGTCTTGCACGGTAATCATCCCTATATTATAACTAAATGATAAATTTGAATATGGCCAAACTAATCATTAACTTACTAATAAGTAAAAACTTTTTTCTTTACTATCACTTCATTCACAAAGCATTATATTTTCTTAAGCTTGCCATTATATATTCGGAGTCACTCTTGTCCGAAGGTGTTAATTGACATTGCTCCACTGAAAATTAATTATATATTGTAGATGAAAAAAAATTATATATGTATATTATACATATATATGATGAACTTCTTTTTATTTTCTTATGTATTTTAATGATAGAATGTATTCAAAAATTATATATTTATTTAAAAAATAGAAGAAGAAAGCGTTAATTAAAGTAAAGATAGATTTCCTCAATATAGACCCTTTGGGATGACGCAATGATTTCGAAATCACTTGCCAGCGAAAGCAAAGGGTTTGCCTTCTGAGTCGAGTTCATCTCACCGGGCCTATCTAGTGTTGGTTACCTCTCCTGTGTAGTTTGCGAGTTGGTTTGCCTTCTAGGTCAAGTTCATCACATCAGACCCATCTAGTCCGGATTACCTCTCCTGTGTGATTTGCGAGTTATTGCCAAGGAAATTATCATGTGCACACTTAAAGAGTAGCGACTGCATATTCCCTTTGATATATATATATATATATATATAAAAGTTCCTCATGTATAGAGCTAGCCTATCATTTATTAGGCTTTCTTGGGGAGAAATGGGGTAGGGAGGTTAATCGATTAGCTTACCAACTGCACTTATCCCTCTAAGGAATCTTAATTAGGTAATCTCAACCTTAATGAATGGTTGATATCTACAAAGATAAAGCTACATTGAACTACTAATTTAATACTATAATATCTCATCAACTTTGTACTATTTTGTCCCATCTTCCAGGTACTGTGAATCTGAGACTAAAGCAAAAAAGAACTAAAGCATTGATAAATAATACCTTCTGGTGTAGTAGGATTGATCAGATCAAACTCTAACTAGAAAAAATTGTTAAATACTGTACATTTTATCAGACAATCATTGCAGAAGTGAAGAAAAATCAGACTTCATTAAATTTCATATTATGTTGGTATACTTCAAGAATTTACAGAGTTTCAACCAGGACTTTAAAATATTGTTTCAAGAAAAAACTGCAGAACCCTTGCCTGTATTCTGTTATGAGAATATGAATCTTCCAGTGGAGACAGATCTGTTCATTGAAACAGGATTGCACACTAAAAGATGTTGCCTTGAGAATGCACCTAAAGAGGTTGATCTTCTGAATTCAGAATTCTCCCCTGAGTTGTTCTTTGTTGAATCATAAACAAGGCTATTAGCAACCTCATCGCGATGGAGTACTCGTTCGTGATCGTGATCATGATCATGATCCACCACCAAGATCAAGTCATTTTGTCTTTGAAATTGAAGAGGATTTATGATCATTGAAGAAGGAAGAGGAGGAGGCAATGACGGACGACTACTAGGTGGAGATACTACTACATTAGCCCTACAAAGAGGACAATTTGGATGAGATTTCAACCAAGTGTCAATACAGGGAAGATGAAAAGCATGGCTACATTTAGGCAAAAGCCTAAGGTTCTCATTTTCTTGAAATTCACTCAAACAAACTGCACATTCAGTGTCCTCAACCAATCCTTCACCTTTAATGAACTTGCACACTGTGATAGCCTTGATGGTAGACTCATCCAATCCAGCAGTGGCAAGTTGCCACTGATCATGAGGCGTCTCGTTTCGATTTGCTTCCAACTCTGTAGCTGCATTTCTGCTTCTCCTCCTGCAATACTTAGTAATGATGGTATAGTAGCTAACAAGAAGGAAAGCACTTGCCAAGATACCGATGATCGCTATGATGAGAGGGGAGAAAGTTGTGGCAGAATCATCTGATGCATCTTCATCATCAGGAGGAGGAGGAGGTAAAAGAAAGTAACACCATTGTGGACAATAGACACTACAAATCCCTTGTGAACAATCTTTATAACTATCATAAGGTGCCCATGGATTAGTGTTTCCAATAGATCCCATGTTCCAAAAAAATCAAACTTTCCACTCTAAGCCTAACTACTAGCAACACTCAGAATCAAGAAAGCTTCCATTTTTCTCAAACTAAGAGAGCAAAAGAAAGAACCCCATCAAGTGTTTTTACCTTGTTATTTTCTTTTGTTGTTGGGAGAAGTGTAAACTAAGGGGGCTTAGATGGAAAGGGAAGCAAAGTAGGTGAAGTTGAGGTGTCAATTCAGAATTCAGATTCTTCAACTTTTGGTAATTCCCTTTAAGTTCCCTAGGCTCATCTTGGTTCTTTTATTTCCTTGATTTTAGATTAGACTTTTTAAAGTAAAAGAGGATTGTTTGTTGAACAATAAGATGCATGTTAGTTGGGGCTCTCAATTTATATATCTAGATGGCATATGCCTCCAAATCAAAGAAAAGCCAATTCAGTATTGAGCTTTCCCACCAACGATCTTTCTCCACTTAGCCTTTAAAGTTCCTAGTATGCAACATTGATCCTTATAGTCTAGTTTATTCGGGTCTCTACTAGGATTTGCCCATTAAAGAAAATTATTCAAAAGTTACAAAACATATAAAATGCTCTAATTCTGATCGATAACTCTAGGCTTAGCTTCTAGTACAAAATTAAAGTTAATTCGTCATTCTACTTATTGCAATTACACTATATATCTCCGAAGGACATAGTTCAAATTTCATATATATGCACAAGGTACAACACCTATATGCATATGTATTGTATGATATAGAGGGATATTTAGATGTATGTATTAGAGTTTGATCTATATTAGGATCTTGTGTAGTTTAGGGGAAAACAACTGAATATAATCTGAGTTGGAAAAAGGAATAATTGTTAAATCTTGATTTTCATTTCTAAATCCAAGTTTGTTGCACCTTCCAAGAGTTTTAGTTGACCAATGAATATATTAAAATAAATCTAACTTGTAGATTACAAAAGTAAGTTGTAATATATTAATATAGAAAAATATAGACGTTGCTTTCATTGGGCAAAAGAAAAAAAAAATATTACTGAAATGGCAAAAGGAAAATAGAAAAGCAAATTGAATTTGCCATTACCAAAATAGAAATAGAGATTTTTCCTATCATAAATCAAAGAGAAATAATTTTTTCCACCCCATTCAAATGGAATATTTTTCAATTGGAAATATTAAGTTATTTTAATAGTGAGCAAAATTTACTCTGTATTTAAAATTTAAATAAATTAAATTAATTAGTTATAATAAAATATTGAGATAAAAAATTTTAGAATTAAAGCAATAATATGTGATAGTATTAGTTGTTTATCATAATTCATAACTATGTGATGGATAATATCCTTATCCTAGAATATATAATGCTTGTAAAATCAATGTAAATATTGAATGCGAATAATAGTTGCTTACTTTAATTTTACTATTTTGATAAATTATAATTTTCGTATAAAGTGATAGTGAACAATCAAATAAAGAATAAATAAAAAATAACTGTAAAACGAATAAAAAGTAACTGTAAAACAAATATAAAAATATTCCAGTATATTTATCAACGAATATAATGATGGAAATAAAGATTCCTGAAGACAATGAGAATATTAAGGGGAACACAATTTGCACTTAAATTAAAGCTACGTACGGTTTATTTCTTGCCAGGTTCCTTCTTTCTCTTTTTCCTTTTTCCTATTTTCACTTTCCCTAAATTTGAGCTTTTGAAATTGAAATAAATTTGATAATATATTATGAAATTTTGGTAATTTTTTTATTTAATTTAATAAATGAGAAATTTGCTACAAAGTGATGGAGCTAAAATTTGCATGGATAAAGTTCAAAATCTGAAAAAATAGATATACGAATTAGTAAAATAAGAGAGTTCAATATCTAATATATATATAACAATGTATAAATAACATAGTTTTCAATTGAAGAGGATTTAGATGACCCCCTTCAAAATAATATAGCTCCGCACCTGCCTATGCAGTTAATTCAAAATAAATATATTTGGTAAAATAGCAATCCCACACAAATTAATTAGAATTCCAATATTATTGAATAATTACTCATGTATTAGATGTACAAGACACATTTAGTGCATGTACGTAATCATATTATTACAATACCAATAGTATTTTTTTTTCTCAATTTAAGCGTGCATCATGGTTGTGCAAACGTCATGTTAATCCCTAATAAAAAATAAAAGAACACTTATTACTACAAAATAATCTTATTTATTAATACTACATTATTTGTTATGCATGGAGATTGTGTTCTAACACAAAGGCATGCATAAATGTTGTTCCAGCTAAATTGATATGATGCAAAAACAAATTTCTTCTTCTATTTTTTTTTAGTTTAACAGCAGAATCAATTGCAAAATATAGAATATATTACTTGGAGCTAGAGTTAATTTCTTACACGATCGCTTAATTAATAGTATTATTTTTATTTCAAAAAATTTATTTCTTTATATATATTTATATAGTTTTTTATTTATTTATTTTAGATGATAATTATTAATAAAGGGAACATATTAGAAATTTACCGCTCGAATCTACTTGTGCTTCTTTTCTTAGATTGACTCTTAAAATAGATGCTATAATCATAATAAATATAAAATTGTTTGCTTATTTAGGTTCATGATATGACAGTAATGCACTTGCATTATCTAAATATTTTTTAGATAATGATTTGTTGGTACACCTAATCCTCTATCTAGAAAGTTTACTACTATTTCTTCCGTTTACTTTTACTTGTTATTATTTTAATTATTGAAATCAAATTGAATAAACTTTGATCAATATTTTAAGATGTATTTTTTATTATATTAATATAAGAAAGATTGCAACTTATATTATTTTCATATATTTTTCAATTATCTAAATTTTAGATTTTAAATATGTAATTTAGCTTTAAAGTTTAGTCAAATTGACCTCAAAAAACAAAATAAGAATAAGTAAAAGTGAACGAGAAAGTATTTATTAATTGAACTTTTAAGTAATTAAATCGTTCTTCATTTTTGTACGTTTCGTGTAATATTCAACTATAGAATTGATATCATAATTTGCTCTTTTATATGTAAGTTGTGATTAGGATTTTAAAATTACTTCAACTAAACCTACATAAGTATAATATGATTGAATATGAGACCAAATATTAACTTTAATAACTCATTATTGGTGGTTCAAGGAGCTCCAACGTGCAAGACGCATTTGAGACAATACATTTAATTAAACTTATTTGCTTTATTTAGTCATAAAGGAAGGCTTCCCCCACCCCCACCTCCAGCTCAAACCCATACATAATATATGTCCAATCTATTAGATATGTGAACTCTAGCTTGTATTGTTGATAGTCGGAAAAATAAGGTAAGTATAAGATGATAAAAAATTAAGAATTTTTTATCACAAATAATTCATAAATAAAAGAATATAGTACAGGTAATTAGACAAGTTATGTGAAAGATCATATGTGAGGTAAAGATTTTTGTGTATGAGAAATTTTTGAAGAGTTTAAATTGAAAAAAAATCCTTTGGGAGAGAGGGGGGGAGGACACGGACGTGACTTGTGATTGTGGTGGGAGTGGGTGTTTGGAGATACACAAGTTTGTTTATAATGTAATGTAAAATTTACGTTTGACCCAAAAAGAGAGAGAGGGGGATGGAGGGGGGGGGGAGCGGCGGACGTGACTTGTGATTATGGTAGAAGTGGGTGTTTGAGGATGCCTCCCCCACCCCTCCCTTCCTTCTACACGGCTTCACTTATGTCTTTGGCTCTAATCATATCTAACTTTTAAAATTTTCTAAGATCATGTGATCAATTTTTAATGAAACTAACTCAAAAATATATAAAAATTTAATTTTTAGATCAGACTAAATACATGCACAAAATATATTTTAATTCAGGCATTTTGAAATAATAGATGATATTGTCCTAAATCAAGCTACCCTATTTGGTCCTAACACCAATTGCTAGTGATGTGAGATTTAACATATACATATACATGTTTCAATAAAAGTTAGCATGTGGAATAGTGTATAAATATACTCTCTTTTTAATTTTCCAAGATAATTAAATTGCTTTGCTTCTCAAAGATGAAAAAAACAAAATATTAGTAAATATCACTTCAAATGAAGGAAAATTTAATTTTATGAATAAATATTATTTTTGTTTCTCACAAAAAGAACTAAATAAACCAAAAGAGAAAATTTCAAATAAATTAAATGCAATAAGAGGGAGACATATCTTTGATTAAGGTGACATCAATTCTTAAAGTTTAATGTGTTTGTCTTTGTAATAAAGTAGCATCAAGACATAATAAGTTTGATCATTAATTTTAACTCATTTACTTTCTCTACATTGTTTGTTATCATATTTATCAAAAATTATATCGATGAGAATATTAAAATTAGTACTGATAAATTTTAATAAATCATATCTATGCTAATCATATTCAATTTAAAGACATTATTTGATATATCAGTTAATTTTATCTAAGCTAAAATCATATACCATAATAACATTAATGTTAATATTAAATGAATTTGGATAATTAGAATTTGTCTTTCTTAACAAATTAAAAAAAAAATTTAACTCCTACGAATATTTTGAGAAGAATTTAGTTTTGGAAATATAATTGTCCCAAATAAATTAATTGAAAACATAACTCAACACCTAAAGAAATGGACTTTCTTATCAGCGGGTCGAACTTTCCCAAATCCAACTCTCAAGTGATACTAAAAAAGTAGAACAAAAATACACAGAATTCAATGGCAGCAAATTTTCCTTTTTGATTCAATTGGAAGAAATGTCTCAGCAAAACAGCAATAACAGTAGCAATAACATACCAGTTAGCGAAGTTTATTGGACCCTTGTTGCCAAAGCTGACAAGAAGTTCTCAAAAATTCGAGATTTGCCCTATTATCAACGTAACAGGTCTAACACTTGACCCCCATATTTTTTTTTCAATTTTTCTCATAATTTTGATGATCTTGAAGAACCCATTTGGGCGTTTTTGTTTATTGCTGATGATAATGATATCTGCATACTGTGTCATGCTTAAATGAATTGTATAATTTTGGGGATTTCAGTGTTGAAGGGAAGAGGATGAAATAAGCTGTTTCGGTAACCAGCCTTGATATGAGCAATAATGATACTAAATGAACAACTTGGGATAAGAATAACTTCTGTCAGTTTAGCTTATTAGCATCAAGATAATTAGGGCCCTATTTGGAATGACTTAGAATGGTTTTTCCTTGGAAAGCATTTTACTCGAGAATTTTCCGATTTCGGTGTTTGGTTGGACATAAATATGTGGAACAGAATAGTGGTGGTGCTTAGTAAAGAGGAAAATAATGGTTACATGTTGATGGCAGTGAGAGCAAATGGAGCACAAGTGATAATGGAGTTTCACTTAAGAGTATAAGCTGTTATCCACTATTTGATATAACATATTGTTCTTAAGGCAAATATTTTCAGACTTCAATGTCTCATATAAAACAATGATATGTTTGTGCAACCAAGTACCAGAAATAATTTTGTCATGGAAAACATTTTACATTATAGCCACAAGCCCTAGCTGTAGTCTGTAGACGATTTTCCTTTTCCATGCTCTGGAGTTTTAGTATTTGTACTTTGATTCATGTAAAGAATGCCTTGTCTTTTGACAATCTTTAATTTGGGTGGTTGTGTAATATAGGTATGATACATACTTCTACAAGGTTTTCAAGGTATACACCCAATTATGGAAGTTTCAACAAGAGAATCGACAGAAGTTGGTGGAAGCTGGTCTCAAGAGATGGGAGATTGGGGATATTGCATCTAGGATTGGTCAGCTTTATTTTGGCCAGTACATGAGGACAAGTGAGGCGAGCTATTTGTCAGAGTCGTATATCTTTTACGAGGCTGTGTTGACCAGGGAGTATTTTAAAGATGGGATGTTTCAGGATGTTAACCTTTCCAGCAAGCAACTTCGGTTTCTTGCACGGTTTCTGACAGTTTGTTTGGTTTTGAATCGGCGTGATATGGTTTTTCAATTGGTAAATCAGCTGAAAATGTTGCTTGATGAATGCAAGAGGGTGTTCCAGGTTGGTGACCATGATTCTTTATTTGTTTTTTTACGCATGCTTGTTCTGTAGGTGCATATGTACTGTTTCATTACATGTAGTATTTTGGTCTGCCGTAATTATATGAAAAATTGCTAGCAGGACTGGAGGAAGGCACCATATGTAGCATGTCAGAGTTAAATGTTCAATTTATCTTTATAATTTGGACCTCTGCTCTCACATGCATAGAAGTCATCATTTCTATTTTCTTTTTTTTTTCCCTTTGTGCCTTCAACAAAAAAATGTGGCATGTTAAGGGTCTAAAACTTAGGATCTGTTTCCTGCCATGGTAAGTGGCAGCTGTTATGGGATAAGATGAAACCATCAGCTTTTATCATGTGATGTAATTGTTCTTTTTTTGAAAAGGAATAACCAGGCTTCCTTGAAATGATAAGAGTATTCAAATCCCAAAATTCTATTGAACCATTATGGTGGTGAACAGCCTTCTATTCAAGTAAAGTTTGTTACCAAACACGGAAGTGACAATCTCCGAAATGTTCATTTCCATTGATGGAGTTTTCATTTGGTGTTCTGAATGATATGAATGCCCTTTGTATGCTAGGACCTGTTTCCACATACTTAGCTTGGTCCCTTGCTCATTAGACGTTGTGATAGGAGAAAGAACAAATGGTCTATGCATAGATGAATGACTTTTAGGTGAACTTGTTTCCAGGAAACTGATTTTAAAGAATGGAAGCTGGTGGTTCAGGAAATAGTTAAGTTTCTAAAAGCTGACCCAGCTTTTATGAATATCAGGCCATTGAGATATAGTGTTGTATTGGACCTTCATCCAGATTGCCTGCCACAAGTTGTTGAAGCAAAGAGAAAGCTAAGATTACGAGATGCACTGCTCTGCAGCTACCATCCGAATGAGGTGAGCCTTTCTCCCCTTTGTATACCTATCTATTGTTCTAATTGGAAGTCTGCGTTTATTGTGCAGTTTGCTAGTGAACTTAATGTTCATATCCATCTTGATCAACTTCATTAATATTTACTCATCTTTACTTTCTATGCGGTGATCAGGTTAAGTATTCAGAACTGACTCTTGATACTTTCCGAATATTACAATGTCTGGAGTGGGAACCTAGTGGGTCATTTTATCAGACAGGCGTGGTTCCTCCAGGTGGGGCTGGATCTGGTATTGGCCAGAATGGAGCTCCGGGTCCCAGTCGTGTTAATTATTCACAAGATATATCTGATCCTACTTTACCTCCTAATCCTCGCAAGTCCATCCTATATCGTCCGTCTGTTACAAATTATTTAGCGGTGAGTAGTTGCATTTTCCAACTATTTGCCAAATATTTTGTCTTGTTGAAAATAAAGCAATTCTTCTGCTCTCATCTGACATTGATCAATATGCTCTTATGACTTCAGTTAGCTTCATTGAAACTAAAATGTGATCATCTATGACATTTCAATATCTTATAACAACAACATACCCAGTGAATCTCACAAAGTAGGGTCTGGGGAGGGTAGAATGTGCGTAGACCTTACTACTATCTCGTGGAGATAGAGAGGCTCTTTTCGAACAATATCTTATAAGTATTATCTAATTAACTTGGTGAATGTGAAAGCTCGAAAGTAGTTTTAGCACAAGTGAGCAATGGGAAAGGTAACTTCTTATTTTTGAGGATAAGTAGCATATGCTCTATAAATATTACTCAGAGCTTTATTGCAATTAATATTTTTTGTGCTAGGTAGAAGTTTTTGAATACCCTTTTAATATCTTCTTTAATGATACTGCAAAACTAGGCATCCTTCTGGCTAGAGCTGGTGATTGAACATTGTATAAACGTCACTATACCAATGGCCTCCCTGGATATGGAGAGGGATTTTAAGCTCCTGGATTTATCTGTCTATTCCTCATGCATGTACTCTCTATGCTATTCTCCATTTAAAGGTTAACTTTGCCATTCGTTGGCAGGTTTTGGCCACAAACTGTGAGGAGCTACCTCATGATGGAGTTCTTTTACTGTATTTGTCTGCTGCAGGTAGTAGATGGTGTAAAGATCTTGTATGTTGATATAGTTATTCCTTCAAAACTCTAAGTTACAGTTTAAACTGATCCTGTTAACAATTTAAATTTGTGACAGGAAGCTCTCAGCACTCCTTTTCTTCTGCATCCCATGGTGCAGGAAGGAGCTTTATGTCTCGTGTTGGCGACTTAGAAGCCACCTCTACATCTTCACAGAACTCTGAATTTGAAATTGCTAATCCCTCTTCTGCCAAGGGGAATTGCTTAAGTGACCAGAGTAGTTGCTTATACGTTGGTTCTCGTTCCAGTGGAGGTATTGAACACTTTCTCCATCATGTAGATCCCAAACTGAACGGTTTAGAGGCACATAGATCTTGTTACATTGTGCATAGGCACTCTAAAAGCACTCCTTGTTTTCATATGGACAACATGTTTCTCTGCAGAAGTTCATTGTTTTTTGTCATTAACAAAAACTAGATAGAAGACCTGGGAGAAACTCATGAAATGCTTCAAGAACATAGAAAAATTTAAGACAAAAATCCCGATTTTATGTATGTAATATCAACTAAAGAAAGGTATTTTCTTGACTTGACAATTAAGTCAATGTCAGATGCTGTTTTTCTGCTCATACTTTTTATCATCTTAAATATTGGAGTAATTTGTGATGAGGGTAGTCTATTGGCAAGGGCTTCTACCTTCAACCATAATATTGGGGATTGAGTTACTAAGGGAGCCAAGCACATAAAATTTGTGCTCTCGAGTAGGGAATTTACCCAGACCTCACTTGTGCATTACACTGGTTTTTCTGTTATTGAGTAGGTGAATTTGTGGGGGTGGACTTGTGCCTTAAATTAAAAAGTAGTGTTCTTTATTGATATCTATACAAGACATGGACAGTGGACTCAGAGGTTGTTGGCAGCATCAGTTCTTCTGATCTAACTATGGAAGCAAATTGTTACACTTCATTTCACATCACCTGGCTGGTGTTTTATGACTTTGAATAGTTGCTGGTCATCATCTCTTCTGAGCATCACACAAGATTTTCTTAACCTTATCTTTTGGAATTGAAACTGTGTGTCATATTTTGGCTGTATATAATTCTGAATCCTGAAATTTTATTTTTTATTTTAGGTCTGAATGGGATTTATCCATGTGACTTCTTGCCATTCACTAGAAGACCACTTTTTTTGGTCATTGACAGTGATACTAGTAAAGCATTCACGGTATGCATCCTGGACCTTGCTTAATATGATGACAATTGGTGCATAGTTTATGTGAGATTATTATTGTGTTGGGCCAATAAATTTTGTGCCCAGCGATGATATGCTAAAAATGGAGAGACTGGTGGAAATGCTTGTACTGATGATTGTATGTTCTAATATGGGGACCGACATAGAAAAATATCTGCATTGCAGAGTTTAAACTATCTCAAATACTGATAAACTAATAGGGCTTGGTTGGACTAGATTTAAAACTTCTGAAATTTCAGAGTTATGCTCCATGTTTAAAGCTTACTAACTGTTTTAGGAAATTAAATTGCCTGGTCTATTCCGGTATGTGCATGTTGCAAGAGAATTCTGGCGAGCCAAAACTGTCTAACCTAATTCAATAATTTTCTCACTCTATTTCAACAGCAAATAAAAGAATTTCTCTATCAAACTTGACACAGATTCTCTCTTGATCTTCCATTTTACTACTTCGTGTCGCCCATCAATAGCTTGCATGTTACAATTGCACTTATTGTATGGATGACAGGTTCTTATTATTTAAGAAGCAAATATTAAGGTAACTTGAGGTAGTTAGGTAGTATTTCGGTGTTCGGATACACATCCCCTGCATAGAAGAGGTGCCTGAATTTGGGTTCACACTTACAATAAGGAGCCTGTGACATCTGAAAGAAGATTGACATTTGTTAATGTGCTGCATAAGGATCACAAGGCGTTATGTGTGGGATGTGTCCTCAGCTTCGTTGCAGCATGCTTCATATTTAAATGGAGAAAAGGATCCATTACTTCTGAGTTCTGAAGTTGAAACAGCAGATTTCTCGTAAAAAGGAAGTATTACATGGATTGTCAGTATCGGTTTGGCAGGCAGAAGCAAATGATAATGGAAGACCTAGAAAGCTTTGGTTGCGAAAGAGTCACGATACAGGAAATAAATACCATAGTTTTTATTTAGAGAATTCAGCTACTTGTACTCCTAGAAATATGATAAAATCCAGGAATGCATTCCATAATGTCCATGGTGGGACCCTGAACTGGTAGCTTCAGAGTACAGTGGGTCATGCCGAGAACAGTAAAAAAGGCACTATAGCTGGGGTTTTAGGAGGAGGAGGAGAAGGACCCCGACATGGGATGTGGTTGCATTAGCAATTATGTTGGTAGTTTGGAGGGAGAGAAGTAGGAGAGCGTTTGAAGGGTCCAGAATGATTTTGTATGTGAGGAGTAGCCTCGTCTCTAGTTTCTTTTTTGGTGTACCCATGAGGTCCTTGTTTGTAGTTAGATGATTGAATGACGTTTATAGTGAACCATATTGTGTTGTAGGTTTATCTACTTTTTGTATGCTATTTGTATACGGGAATTTCCCTTCCATTAATAAAATTAGTTAAATGTTTCTAAGTTTTAGTTTCTTGGTTTATGTGATTATCATTGTGTCCCTCAACATCATGGGCTTCAAACTATGATACCTTGATCTTCTTTTCAGTCATACTTTGTACTTAATTTTCCAGAAGTGTATTATTTTATTCTTGATGCATTTTATTCAACCAAATTTACAGCCGAATGGTGTTCTAGACTCCCCAGAAGAATCTATGCATGAAATAGTGTACAAACTTTTGATGATATTATAGTATTAATCTAGATCTCTGATGATATCTCAGAGTTTCTCCTGGTGTCGTTTTTAAGCTAGGACAATATTTAGGTTGCACTTGTATTTTCTCCAGCCTTTTACAAAATTACTTCATATGGTCATCATTCATTGTGCTTCGTGGAAGCTACCTCTTTGTTTCTTGATATCCTTGTATCTGCTATATTAAATAAATAACTCTGAAGTTAACTCACGTGTCTAATAGTTAGTTTTTTAATTTATTTTTAATCACTTAAATTATTTAGGTAATGAACCTTTTTCTTTTAATTTATTTCTCTGACATGGATAAAATTATTTAATGCATGAATGTGAACAGGCCTTGAGTGGATCAGAGAAGGGAGAATCAGTTGCCATGCTACTCTCTCCTACAATATCACTGCCTATATCTACTGTGGATTCTTCTCGACAGCCGAGTGGAAGTTCATTCACGAGTTTTCTTACAATTCCTTTACAGGCTTTCATTTTGATGCTTGGTTTCACGGGTTCTGACATTGACATGGTGTGTTAGCTTAAAGCCCAACTGCTTCTTACCTTCTCTTTTATGTGCTTGGTTTGCTCACTCATGTATTCTTGCTTTCAGGATGTGTATGATAAGGCTGACAAACTGCTTTCTTCATCATTAAATGAGTGGGGTTTGTTATTAGCAGCATCAGATAATCTTAATCCTGTCTGGGCTCAAATTCTTGGAGATCCATTTTTACGGCGGCTCATTTTAAGGTAGGTGGCTACTGTTATCTAACATTTCATTAAGTACTCATCTTGGTCATCTAGTATTAAGTCTTGAAGCAGGCCCTTGATTGACTGAGTGTGGAATTAGTTGATTTGATATTGACCACCTGGCAAAATCTGATACTTCAGTGGTATAAATTGCTGAATCACTCGTAATCAAGGTTTTTGTTCTGAGATGTTGGTTCGGAATGTCAGTTAAATTGGTCTGTATTTGTATTCTCCTAAGGCTTATGGGCGTGAGGATGGATGTGATGTTGGTTCATAGTGTCAGTTAAATTGGTCTATACGTGAGGGTGAGTGCGGAGGTTAGGCGTGAATTATTTTGGGGAAGTTTCTTGAGAATGGTAACAGTACTATAAATGTGTTGCACAAAGGCTGTGCTAAAACCATCTGTACAATTTTGAAGGGAACATAAAGTTAGCTTTGTTCCACCTCCTACTACAGGAATTCTATAATATCTGAGGCACATAATTTAATTCCTATCCGAGCCTCTTCGTCTTCAAAAGACCTCTGTAACCATTGTTTCTTTGTCTCACTGATGCAGGGATATTCAATAAAATGGGACTCAGGTCTCCATTCCTCTGTTTCATTGTAGAGTTTTGAACTTTTGATAGAATGATAATATTTCCCCTTCAATAACTCGAGGCTGTCTCCCTTTATCTCCAATTTGTCATTTTCGAGGAAATTAAAATGATAAGTCTGCTGAATCCTTTTAGGGTTGTTCGGTTTGAGGTACTAGTAAAGATAATCATGGTATAATTTCTTGGGTTGTTTTATCCCTATTTGGTTATTATTTATTTATTCTCATATCCTGTATAGGGAATCTTCGTAAAACTTTTACGGAGATCTCAACTAGCTTCTTATAATATGAAGAGTAGTTTCGATGTATTGGCTTGGTGGTAGTTTGGTGCACCATACCTTTTTCTCCATTCATATCAGTAGCATTAGCAATGTCTTGCTTTTTCTATTATTTGCTTCTTGTATCGGGCTATTTTGCTGTCATTACTGTTCTTTTTCCTTGAATGTTATGTAATGCTTTCTCTAATATTTGATATGTCTTCTTTACTTGCGTGTGTTTTTTTCATACTGGTTTGATATGCGTTACTTGAACCAAGGATCTTTCAATAATAACCTCCCTACCTCCATGAGGTAGGGTTAAGGTTAAGGTTAAGGTATGCGTATAGTTTACTCTCTCCAGACCCGTCCCACAGGTTATGTTGTTTTTGGGAATTTCTTTATTGTGGTACCAGATTCAATATGGGATAATAATCCCTTTATTAGTCTATTAGCTATTTATGAGATAAAATAGAAAAAAGGACCAAAATTACCCTTGTTTGTAGTTGTTTTCAACCCTTCAAGCATGCTGGGGGCATAATTTAAACAAAATATAAGGGGACTGGACTGCAACAAGTAATGGTGCAAGGATATAGTGTAATCTTTTATATTTTTAGATTTCGAGCCAATCTTTTGAAATTATGCAGTTCTTTTAACAAGTAATATGTTCTTAGTTTATATCCCGTCTTCTTTTCTGTATCTCTTTTCCTTGCAAAAACTTGGATGGTAAAACGCTTGAATTTTGCAGATTCATATTCTGTCGGACAGTGCTGGCGCTGTATGCTCCAACCTTCAACAAGACAGAATTTCTCCCTGAATGCATCCCTTCCCTTCCAGATGCTTTCCTGCCAACTAGTGACGCATGTCAAAGGACCGTATCGCAACTTGCTGACACCTTTGGTACCACCAACAAGTTCAATTTTTCAAAAGAGGAAACGATGCTTTCTGATAACAGAAGCCAGGAGAACTGAAGTTGGCTGCTATTATTATTTTTTCGGCATCAATTCTGGTAGCTTTGTAAATTGATTTGAAAATGAGGCTTCTTTGGTTTGTCCTTTTTCCTTTTTATTTCATGTTTGTCTGTTAATGTGATTTTTCTGTACGTTGATATATATACTTGTCCAGTTAGTCATATGTGATGCTTTTGGCGTCTGAACAATGCTTCCTCCAACATTTCCAGTTTGATTCATTTCCCAAATGTTCTCACTGTGAGCAGCTCATTCTATGACCTGTACTGGCTAAACTCTCCTTTGTACGCATCGGTCGATTTGATTTTATATATTATTGATTTGATTTATTGATTTTTGATTTTTAAATATGCTAAATTAATAACAAGCCAATAAAATAATTTTCATCGATATTCGATTTATCGGTTTTAAGCCTTTGACTGTTTAGCTTTTGGTTTACCTAATAAGAATGATAATGAGAATTTGCATCAATAAAAGTTGGAGTGTGAAAATTATGTTTATAAATCTGTAAAAATTATAATTATTTAATTACAAATTAAAATTAAAGCTAAAACTAAGTTGTCCAAATAGATAAAGTATTGTTATAGTGTATTATCACTACTAAATTACTAGTATTCAATACTAACGAAGGGGTAAAATAGTAAATTGTTATAATTTTATTGGGTTATCGATTTATTCAGTAACCCAAATCACTACTAAATTACTAGTATTCAATACTAACGAAGGGATAAAATAATAAATTATTATAATCTTATTGGATTATCGATTTACTCAATAATCTAATAGTAAAAATCAATATCGAACGGATAATCTAATAATTTTTTTCAAAAAAATATTAAAAACCCTGTAACCTAATAATCCAATAATAATAAATGAATAATATTTTTATTGATTTATTTTATCGATCCGTTCAATTTTTACATGCCCCTGCAATTATCCAATACCTCATCTTCTCCCCTCATTCTTAACTCTCATCCCCACCTCCTGTATTATTTATTTAAATTAAATATAAATATTTTTATTTTTATTTTTATTTATGTACTAAATACAAAAAAAATAAGATATATTTAATAATATCATATAGGGAGTGATTGAATTAAAAGCTAAAAGCGATAAGTCGAAAATTTTAACTTTTGATTTTTGGCCTTTTAAAAAAAGATATTTTTTCAATTTTATTCAAACAAAATTTCAAAACTAAAAAAATGTTTGAAAGCCTAAAATTACTAAAAATAAGTCAAATATTTTTTAGGAAAGATACACTGATAATGTAATTCTGTTTTTCACTACTGAGTGTAATAATTTAACGTATTACTCCAGTTATTAATTTATTATTTTTATATAGTCGGGGCAAATGGCTCGTGTAGTTAGGCTAAGCGATTGAGTACTCTGTTTGCAAGCAAGTCAGAGAAGCTGAAAGTTTTCTATCAATGGTGCGTTCTTCTTGTATATACAAACTCTAAATGAACTTACCTGCCTTTTTTCTGATTGAAGAAAGACTAATTGCTGTTCTGGTACTCATTGTCTGGATTGTTAGCTTAGGTGTTAAGTGCACACTTCTTCATTGAATTCTGAAAAGATAAGTTGCTGGCTGTACTTTCTTTTTACTCTGCAATTGTGGGATCCCTTTGAAAACGTTTTGGTTGTGATAGTGTCTGATATTAGCATAATTTTTAGTTGACAATTTGCCACGACCTAGGGATGATAAAGGATTGTTTTGGGGAAATGTGGGAGGGATTATAAGATGGGGAATCGAACCCTCAACAATTAGTTGAAAGTTTAAATAAGGGTTATCTTATTGAACCTTTTGCTTTAATAAGGAATGACAGTAGATAATGGAACATATATGCTACTAATTGGTAGTTTTTATTTTTAAGGATAAATTTCGTTAACTCTTTCTTTTCTTTTTGTTTGCTTAGTTTGAGGCTATATTTTTTCAGGGCTTTGGGGTGGAATTGGACTAACAAGAATAGCTATACATTTTTCATTGTTGTTGATGCAGTATTATGAGGTGAAGGGGAATTGGATTGGTTGTGTTGGAATACTGTGTTACCCTGCACTTCTAACGTTATGCCGTCCAAAGGTGCTGACAAATGGATAACTCTTCATTTTATTCTTACTGGCTCTAGTATGAAAATGCACATTTAACTCAAGAAAGAATAAGAGGCCTGGAGTTTTCTTGGACGGCTTACTTTAATAATGATTAGAGCTCTGTTGGTACTTGCTCTCTGTATATGTGCTTATTACCATACTCTGGTAATATGGATTGCTAAAGTATGGTGACTGAAGACATTATTTTAGTTGAAGTATAATTCAAGAGTTAGGTTAAATTGTAGTAGACATGTCATACACGAGATTGGAATCACCAAAGCCAAATTTTTGTGGTTGGTCATTGTAGCAGTATTTTCAAATCTATAAAACATGGGAATTTGTTTTGTGAGGTTAAAAGCTGCAGGTACTGCATGAGTATACTATCTTTGTTCCTTATATGTTTAGATTCCTCTCTTCAATTGCAAATTTGCAACCTAGGATAACTGTGCAGAAACAAAGATTCCATTAAAGTTGTAATATAACTGATACTATCAGGCTTCAAAGCAAAAGTTAGCTACATTAACGAGTCTATCCGAATACACAAGAAGTTTTCCTTTTCTTCTATTACATTTACTTGGAAGAAATTCCTTAGTGAACTGCTCTTTTGGGTTATAAAGCAGTGACTTGTAAACTGTAGGCAATGGTTTGAAGTTGTGCATCCGGCGATACTTTAAGTGCACTTAATTGGCTTGAAGCAATCCCCATGGTTTAAAAGAGTTTAATCAAAATATATGCTCTTGTTTTTAATACTCTTCCCAACTTTCTTGTAGCTGTTGAAGTCTTCCTTATAATTACGTGCTTATTGTTGATGATGGAGCAGGTGCCTGATGAGATGGCTTTTGTGTTTTCTTAGTTACATTTTGATTGCTCTCTGGATTTGGGACAAATTACAGTCTTAAAAGAGTTCTTAACCAAAGCTTTGGCCATGCAATGGCTGAAATCATGTCTGGAACTTCGTTTTTCTCCAATCCATCACTATACAGTACTAATACTACCAAGTACAGCCATAGCCCGTCACCAGACAGACTTAAACTCTTGATAGACAAATCAAAAAGCATCAGACAACTTCTACAGATTCATGCGTTTCTTATTCGACGTGGTCTAGAGAGTGACCCAGTCTTGAATTTTAGGCTCCAACAAACATACTCTTCCTTTGGACACCTTCAACATTCTGTTACTGTATTTAAACGCACTCATAGTCCAACTGTGTTCTCTTACACTGCCATTATCCATAATCATGTGATCAATGATCTCTATGAACAAGCCTTTGTCTTATATATCCAAATGCTAACACAAAATGTTGAGCCTAATGCATTTACGTTTTCTTCCATCCTTAAAACTTGCCCTCTTGAATCAGGAAAAGCCCTTCATTGTCAAGCCCTAAAACTCGGGTATGAATCTGACACATATGTTCGCACTGCTCTTGTAGATGTCTATGCAAGAGGCAGTGACATTGTGTCAGCTCGCAAACTCTTTGACACTATGCCTGTAAGGTCCTTGGTGTCTTTGACAACAATGATTACTGGATATGCAAAGAATGGGCATGTCGAAGAAGCAAGATTGTTGTTCAATGGGATGGAAGACAGAGATGTTGTTTGTTGGAATACCATGATTGATGGGTATAGCCAACATGGTAGACCTAATGAAGCTTTGGTTCTTTTTAGGCAGATGTTACTGTCCAAAGTGAAACCTAATGAAGTAACCGTGGTGGCGGCTCTTTCTGCTTGTGCCCAAATGGGAGTACTGGAATCAGGTCAGTGGATTCATGCTTATGCGAAAAGTAACAGAATTCAAGTAAATAAACATGTAGGTACTGCTTTTATTGACATGTATAGCAAGTCTGGGAGTTTAGAGGATGCAAGAATGGTGTTTGATCAGATGAGAGATAAGGATGTCATAACATGGAATTCGATGATTGTAGGATATGCAATGCATGGATTTAGTCTTGAATCTTTGCAGCTGTTCAATGAGATGTGTAAGTTGGGTCTCCAGCCTACTGATATAACGTTTATTGGCATTTTAAGTGCTTGTGCTAATGCCGGATTGGTCTCTGAAGGGTGGAACTATTTTCAGTTAATGGAGAAGTATTGGATTAAGCCAAAGATTGAGCACTATGGCTGCATGGTGAATCTTCTTGGACGAGCTGGACAGCTAGAAAAAGCTTATGAATTTGTCAAAAGTATGAAGATTGATTCCGATACTATTTTATGGGGAACTCTGTTGACTGCTTGTAGATTTCATGGGGACGTAATGCTTGCAGAGAAAATTATGGAGTTCCTAGTTGAACAGAATCTTGCTACTTCAGGAACTTATGTTCTGCTATCCAACATATATGCTGCTGCTGGTGATTGGGATGGGGTGGCAAAGGTGAGGGCATTGATGAAAAGAAGTGGGGTTGACAAGGAACCTGGCTGTAGCTCCATTGAGGTAAATAATAAAGTGCATGAGTTCCTTGCGGGTGATATGAAGCATCCCAAAAGCAAAGAAATTTACATGATGCTGGAGGAGATGAACAATTGGCTTGAGGCTCATGGTTACTTGCCGCAGACTGATATAGTCTTGCATAACCTTGGGGAAGTTGAGAAGCAGAAAGCACTTGCAGTTCATAGTGAAAAATTAGCCATTGCATATGGGCTAATTAGTACTCAGGCAGGAACTACAATCAAGATTGTCAAGAATCTACGTGTTTGTCAAGATTGTCATGCTGTCACAAAGCTCATTTCAAAAATCACAGGACGCAAAATCATTGTGAGGGACCGGAATCGCTTTCATCATTTTGTGGACGGGTCATGTTCTTGTGGTGATTTCTGGTAGAACTACTAGCTCATGTTAACAAGCAGGCAGGTTTACTGTAAAGCGTTCTCTTTTTCATTTTTTGTAAATGTCTTTTGTTGTTTTAGGTGGAAATTTCCTTTCACCTTTTTGGAAGTATTTGGTTTCTGTTTGTGTTGTAACATTATTGAGGAATGGGAAAAAGTGGAAGATCTTTACAGGAGAAACTGAAATAAGTTTTAACATGATACAGGATATTCTTGTACTCGCTTATTCATTCTGTTTGTTTAAATGAAAGCATCAATATGGACACAAAGTCTCTATATTTTGTGAATTCAGTTCAGTTTCACTTATTCTGAGTAATTTGTAGACGGGTCACATGTAAGTCATCCTCTTCCATCTTTGTATGGGCACTCTTTCTATTATATTTCTCTTTACCACCATCTTTGTAATGAAGGGTTTAGAGAATTTTCTTATTTGAATATTGTTCGACTTGAGATTGGGTGATTCCACTTATGGTTTTACCTGTTCTGGTTATTTGCCTTCATCTGCCTAAATTGCTTGAGCTTGTCTATATTTCATTTTTGTTGAGTTTTTTCTAGCTAATTCATTGTCATTTTCAATGTAAGTGCCTTCGAGTAGTCATTTGTTATCCAAAACCCCCAAATACATTATTCTCTTCTTTTCTTCTCTCATTTTGTTACAAAGGATCACATTTGTCTTGTTAATGAGATGAATGCCTCTTAATAATTATAGCTGCTGGTATATGTGGAAGGAGAGGATGCACTTAATCTGCTGTTTGTGGAGTATGATGTACAGTGTTCTAAGCATTGCATTGCACCCTGGTACCTGTCGTCGCTTGATGACATCCTCATACGGCATCATAATTAACAGGAGCTTATACAGTTGAAACTGACTGCTGTTCCAACTTCAAAGGAAGAGCTTGGAGGGTGCGATTTCATCACCATCTTCCCAAATGCAATCCCAAATATTAATGAATATCTGACATTTAAAGTTATATTGTTCATGTTGAAACTACTCTTCACTTCCTCCAACCTTAGTAAGAAACTAAGAATATTTCCAAGTGATTGAACGACCAGTCTGTGGAAGATGCAGCAACTTAAAGGACACTTTTGAGCATTGCCTGCTTCACAGAAAACCTGCAAAACAGGTGTGTAATTACTTGCTCACTTTCTTTTTCAATGGTTGACGTTTATGTACAGAAATTTGCAGATTACTTTCATAGTCCCTTTGTCAAGAATCTGATGTAACACAGCTGCTATCTTAGCATATTTTCCTGTCCACTTGGGTACAAAATATGGAAGAAACAAGCATTTCAATGTCTTTAGTTTCCTAATTTCCTGCCACTTCATACCTCGATTACCATATATCACGCCGTGTAATCAGAACTTGGAAATATGTTAATCAGAACTTGGAAATATGTTTCTAGTGACATATTTTATTTTTCATTTCATCTAGAATAAAACAATCTTTTTCTC
>JAOTQJ010000001.1:20113923-20127004 GCA_025642045.1 Solanum sejunctum | reverse complement strand
TAGTTTCCTAATTTCCTGCCACTTCATACCTCGATTACCATATATCACGCCGTGTAATCAGAACTTGGAAATATGTTTCTAGTGACATATTTTATTTTTCATTTCATCTAGAATAAAACAATCTTTTTCTCAATATTGTCCTTGTCCTTTGATTCAATACTCTTTCATTATTTAGAAGAAAGCTACTAAACATTGAGAGCTGTCAGGTAGAGCATTAGAACTGAACTATCCATTGGATGATGATATTTTGGTCCAGTTTCTTTGCCTGGGGAATAAGGAAACTTTAGGAAGGTTGTAATTTGGAAAGGGTATCACTCACAGAATGATGATGTTTGTTTTAGAACACAAATTTCACAAAAATTCCTTTTGTTCTTGAATTCCGTGCTCGGTCAAATATCATTACAACAACATACCTAGTAGAGGCTGGAGATTTATGTAATTCTCCATAAACAAATTACAATAATAGGCGGGTCGAGTCGAGTTAAAAGAGAGGATCGGGTTATTCAAGGGAAATCATGTAATTTTGGATTTTGGTCAATTTGGGCGAAATCAACTGATTGAGGGCTATTAAGTTTAGTAATGCCGGGTGTAATTAGCCAGATAATATAACGAGGTACAAACTTAATTCATAGAAATCTGTGTGGATTATAACTTGTAACTCTTTGGAAGAACTTTTGGAGCTAGAATCAGTAGAAAACTTTTTTTTTTGTATGAGTTGATATTATTTCATTCCAATTTTTTTTTGGATATCTTCCAAGAAAAGTTTTAAATTTGGATTTAAATTGACGGGTTAGTGCAAGCTTATCTGTGTGGTTAATTTATGATCTTGATCTTTATACTTTGTTGATCTTCGAGATCCTTTCGATAACTTATGCGATTGATTGTGTAAAACCTGCTGTAGCAACGGAATCTAATTGTTCACGAGATAGTTAATTTTTTTCTTGCATATTAAACAAACCAAAATAAACCATCCCCTTAGTAAATCGTTTTGGTTCAATTCAAGCAAACTTCAGACCATTTCACCGGCGTTTTAAACTGACAAAGTAGACCAAGCTGGACAACATAAAAGTATGTTTTCCAACTATATCTGTGTATTTAGTCTTTTTAAAAAAATATTTAATTTCGGAACACATTTATTAAAAAGGTAATTAGATCAAATGTTGGTCCATAAACTTTATTTATCAGCTATTTGGTAGAATTTATACAAATTAAGAAAACATTCATTCGACCACATTATTTACCAACACCACCCGATCAGACACAACCTTTCTCTTCCTCTTTCTCCTCCTCCGTTGTCTTTAAAATTTAACCTATCACAAACGCGAATTGTTTCGAACAAATTATATATTAAAATATTTAAAATATCAAAATGATTTCTATTTCTAACTTGAGATTGTTTAGAGAGATTTTGAATTGGTCATGATTGAATAATAAATTCTACTTTATGTATAATTAAAAACAATATTTTACTTTTAGTATGTAATATTATGTAGTTTATGTATAGTTAAATTATATTAATTTTTTGAATATATTATAATATATAGTCATAGCAATAATTTAATAAATCATAGTATATAATATTATTAAATTTCTTAATAAATATATATTTTGTTAAGATAAAATTATTTTGGGACGCTAGTTATATTATAGTGTAAATAAAAAGAAAAAGAAAAAGAAGATACATGTGATACAGTGTGCGAAACTTGACGAATGGGCCGAATTTTTTCTACTTGTCCCATGTCCATATATAAGATGCTTCGTCCTCATTACATAAACTCTTTCAACCCTAGGGTTTAGGTTTGTACAAAAACCCTTCAAAGGCCAGCGATTTCGACTTCTCCTTCAGGGATTCGATACCTGTAATTTCTCCCCTCTGCATCTCTAATTTTGAGTTGTAAGTAGCGTTTGTTCTCCCTGTTCAATAGTTTAAGATAATACTAGTATATGTTTTTATCATTTCCTTTTGTGGATACACGATTGAGCTCATTCTTTTTGTTTGTTTTGCTCCTGTGTTGAATTTATCTGGAAAATTTTGATACAGGACTTGTGAGTTTTATTGATTTGGTTTGCTTTTTTTATATTTTGGTTTTAGGGTGAGATAATAGTTCCCTGCTTCAACGTTTGTATTTTGATTTTCGTGCAGCATATTCCTTTTCCTTTTGACCTTTTGTAGAATTCTAAAGATTATATTGCTTTAAGAAAACCTTGTTCTGTGAATTTCAGAGAGAGGTAGTAAATCACCCTTTACTGTTTCAGTTGGCTGCTTGTAACTTAATAAAGGTGTTATTTTCATCCCAATGTCATGGTTATGAACTCTAAAGCTCAGTTCAAGAGTTATTTTCTTCTTTAAAGGTTGATTTCATATATTGTAATTTGTAATGAAGTTACGGTGCGGGTTTTAGGATAGAGATTATGTGTTATAATATGGTATTTCCATCTGTGATGCGTGATATAATATCGTGTAGGTACTAACAGGGTTGACTGAAAAAACACTTATGGAATAGTCTAGCGGTGTTTTTGACTTAAGACTGAAAAAAATTCTCTTTCCTGATTGTTTATATTGTCATAGGCTAAGGATTTGAAGGCACAGTTAATAAACTTTTCAATGGGAGGTGTAATTTGAATTACTGAGTGTGGTGGTTTTGAGAGAGATCCATTGGTTGATGGTTTCTTTTTGTGTGTGTACTAATGCAGTTTTTTCTTTTTACTGTGCAGTCTCATTTCTTTATTGCAAATCCAGATTATAAAAGATGGTGCAGTATAACTTCAAGAAGATTACGGTGGTTCCCAATGGGAAGGACTTTGTTGATATCATTCTGTCTCGCACGCAGCGTCAAACTCCTACTGTTGTACACAAAGGATATGCCATTTCTCGTATTCGTCAATTTTACATGCGCAAAGTGAAATATACACAGCAGAATTTCTATGACAAACTCTCCACCATTATTGATGAGTTCCCCAGGCTTGATGATATCCATCCTTTCTATGGGGACCTTCTTCATGTGCTCTACAACAAAGACCACTACAAGCTTGCCCTTGGCCAAATTAATACTGCTAGAAATTTGATTTCAAAAGTAGCTAAAGATTATGTGAAATTGTTGAAATATGGTGACTCACTCTATCGATGCAAGTCCCTAAAAGTTGCGGCTCTTGGGCGTATGTGCACTATTATAAAGCGCATTGGCCCAAGTTTGGCTTATCTGGAACAGATTAGGCAGCACATGGCAAGACTTCCCTCAATTGATCCCAATACTCGAACAATCTTGATTTGTGGGTATCCAAATGTTGGCAAGAGCTCATTCATCAACAAGATTACTAGAGCTGATGTGGATGTTCAACCTTATGCCTTCACTACGAAGTCTTTGTTTGTTGGTCATACTGACTACAAATATCTGAGGTATCAAGTGATTGACACTCCAGGGATCTTGGATAGGCCATTTGAGGATCGTAACATCATAGAAATGTGCAGTATTACAGCTCTAGCACATCTGAGGGCAGCTGTGTTATTTTTCCTTGATATTTCTGGGTCTTGTGGCTATAGCATTGCTCAACAGGCTGCTCTTTTTCACAGCATCAAATCACTTTTTATGAACAAACCGTTGATGATCGTATGCAACAAAACGGACTTGCAGCCATTAGAAGGGATTTCTGAGGAAGATAAGAATCTAGTCGCGGAGATGAAAGATGAAGCTATGAAGACGGTGATTGCTCAAGGTGGTGAGGCAACAGATGAAGCAGGTGTGCTGTTAACTATGAGCACTTTGACCGAAGATGGTGTAATTTCAGTGAAGAATGCAGCTTGTGAGAGATTACTGAATCAAAGGGTGGAATTGAAAATGAAATCAAAAAAGTTAAATGACTGCTTGAACCGCTTCCATGTTGCTATGCCAAAACCACGTGACCAGAAAGAGAGGCCACCATGCATACCTGAGGCAGTATTGGAAGCCAGAGCGAAGCAGGCTGAGGCAGATGCTGAGAAACAGAAAAGGAAGCTTGAGAGAGATCTGGAGAATGAGAATGGAGGTGCTGGTGTTTATTCTGCGAGCTTGAGGAAGCACTATCTATTAGCAAATGAAGAGTGGAAGGAAGATATCATGCCTGAAATTTTAGATGGGCACAATGTCTATGACTTTGTTGACCCTGATATCTTACAAAGGCTTGAAGAATTGGAGAGGGAAGAAGGTCTTCGTCAGGATGAAGGAGAAGATGATTTTGAGATGGATGGTGCAGAGCTGACCCCTGAAGAACAAGCAGCATTAGCTGAAATCCGGAAAAAGAAAAGTTTGCTTGTTCAACAGCATAGAATGAAGAAGAGCACTGCTGAGAGCCGGCCCACTGTTCCAAGAAAGTTTGATAAAGACAAGGAGTTCACCACAAAAAGAATGGGAAGACAGTTATCTGCTTTGGGATTGGATCCAACTCTAGCTATCAATCGAGCCCGAAGTAAGTCAAGAGGTCGTAAGCGAGAGAGATCAGTTGAACGCGGAGATGACATTGGTAATGATGTGATGGATGTTGACGATATTACTCCCAACAAGAAGCAACGAAGGTCCAGATCACTTTCCATGGCAAGATCAAGGTCAATGTCACGACCTCGGAGCGAATTCGTTCCAGGGGAGGGCTTCAAGGACAAACCCCAAAAGGAAAGGGCTATAAAGTTGTTTAAGAAATCGGCTAATAAGAGGAACAAGGATGCTCGTCGGGGAGAGTCTGATAGAGTCATTCCTACTCTGAAACCAAAACATCTATTCTCTGGAAAGCGATCAAGTGGTAAAACTGACAGGCGGTAGTAATCAAGGTATATCTTATCACCCCTTTTTAGGTTCCTTCCCTAACACTTGTCATAGTTAGAAGATCAGTGACTACTGTGTGCAAAATAACAATTATTATCTTCTATTTCCAGATGGCATTTTTCCGGCCTGCAGGATGACCGCTGAATTTGGGTGGCGATTAGAAATACAAAAAGAGAACCTTTGTTGGAATGCTGCTTCAACTCAAAGCTTATTTGGACTCCTGCTAGTTTGACTTGCTGCTCTATTATGCAATTTTGGAACTCAGCTAGCTCTTTTTATTTAAGTTTGTATTTTTCATATTGTTTTTGAATTTAAACTCTGGAAGAATTATAGTTTTTCTTGATCAAAGATATGAGGAACGTGTCAAGACCGCAACCTGTTGAAACTACAGATGAAGTATTTAAATTTGTGCTTGAAATGTCGCTATGTTTGATTTTATCATAGTGTCAAATCTTCATTTCTATCTAGCAAAATATTATCCTTTTGTCTGTCTAGATGACATTTTCTTTTCCTTTTTGAGATTTTAGATTCAAGTAGAATCATAACATTAAAAACTAAATAGTCATTACACATAGTTCTCCTTGGCTTGCAAGAGCAAATATATTTTCCCCAGGCAAGCCAAAATATTATATTTTCGACGTGTGCTCCTATGTACAGTTTTTATTTTGCCTTCTCCTCAATAAAACATTTATTTTATTAAGAAACAATCGGAATAAAACAAGTAATAAAAAAATTACCAAATATTTTTCTCCGAAATTAAATTACAGAAGACAAAAACAGGAATTAGTCTCCTATTTATACAAATATGGTTTCCGTCTCCTACGTGAATCAGTTTTCAAATAAATCCTGTTTTATATATACAGAGACTCCATGTTAAACCCTTCACCTTTCTTCTCCCTTTTCCTCTCTAGGGTTTTATCGTCTTTCCTTGTAATAATGGCTATCGATATCGTTTCTCCGAAGAGACGCCGAGTCTTGGATGAATCGGAATGTGACGTCACCGTCGTCGTCGACGACGACGACCGTGATGATCAGCTCCAATTCTTGCTATGCTCGGAAACATTGTCACCGGCATTAGACCTTAATGACGATGACCTTGATATGCTGATTCAGACATTAACCCCTCAAGATCATGACAGTAAAGACAAGGCTGACGTTAGTGTCACCGGGAGTACGATTATGGTTGCTGGGTCTTCTTACATTCCGAAATTGAACGCAGAAAGGCCATTAGGTGAAGACGCGAGATTTATTTGTGCTAAGGAACAGACGATTGGTGTTGCTGATGGTGTTGGTGGGTGGGCGAAAAAGGGTGTTGATTCAGGTAAGTATTCGAGGGAATTGATGAAAAACGCTGAATCGGCTATTCGTAAGCAGAAAGTAGAAGATTGTAATGGTAGTGGTAATACTATTGATTTGATGAAAGTGCTCAATGAAGCTTTTTCGAATACAAAATCTAGAGGTTCTTCTACTGCTTGTATTCTGACTCTTTCCAATGACACATTGCACGCTGTTAACGTCGGAGATAGCGGGTTTGTAGTGATCAGAGACGGGACAATTGTGTACAAATCGGAAATGCAGCAATCAAAGTTTAATTGCCCTTTCCAATTGGGGAACGAGAAAACTTCTGATGATCCAAGTGTAGCAGAGAAAATCAGCTTTCCAGTGAAAGCACGGGATGTGATCGTGTTGGGAACAGATGGATTGTTCGATAATGTTCATGATTTTGAGTTGGAAACGATTGTGAAATCTGGGATGGATTCATGGGAATCGGATGTGCCTCGGACATTGGCGTGGAAGATTGCGAAATATGCACTAGACAGTGCAAGGAGCAAAGAGCTATACACGCCTTATTCGAGAGAGTGTTTTAAAGCTGGTATTGCACACAATGGTGGAAAGTATGATGACATTACTGTCATTGTCGCGAATATTTGGCCCGTCTAGTGTTCTGTGTTTTGATGTCTCATCTAACTTTCTGAAATTAGACTTCAAACAATTTTTTGTAATTGAGGAACAAACAAGAAATCTCTTAAGTTATTTGGTTCTTTATGTTTGGTCCCTCTTGATCATTCGTTATATAAACTTATTTTGCTTATCCATGTACTTCTCTTGTCTCCAATCTTTTCTGCCTTCGTGATTTGGCCTTTGTATTATACATGAACCATGGAGTGATTATCCTTCTTTGAGATTTTCTGATAGAATGACCTTATGACCAATTTGAAAATAGTGTTGAAGTCAATACCAGGGAGATCATTGAGGAAAGCTTGAATCTTTGGCATTCTTTGTACAATCTTCATGACAGTATAGAAACGGTGTTTGGTCCTGAAGAGCAACTCAACATATTAAAGCGCTTGGGAAAACTCACAATGGAAACAGTCTCTCTATCAGTATAAAGTAGTGGTAAGGTGCAAGTACATTACCCTCCTCAGACCCCACCTGGAAACAACATCTACCTTCACAAAACCCCGTGAAATCCCACGGGCTATGTTGTTCTTCTTCTTCTTGATGGCACACATCTTCTAAAACAGGTTTTCCCGTTAGTATTGCCTTCATCTGAAAAATTAGGAAAACATGAATTGTGATGGTTGGTTAGTTTGTATAACAACAACTAATACGTCACAAAGGTATGTTAAAATCAAAGAGAAATTACAAGGACGAAACAAAGGGGAACCTATTAAATAAACTGAAATTTATTCAATTATAATAAGCTGTTATCACTCCCTTAAAAGATATTGGAATACAATATTGCCTACAATTCAATGTAGGGAATTGACAATAACAACATACCCAATGGAATCCATTGGAATATTACCTACAATTCAATATAGAGAATTGACAATAATATACAATAACATACCCGTAGAATCCTACAAGTGGGGTCTAGAGAGGGTGTAATGTACGCAGAATCCACTAGTGTAGTACTTAATTGTATAGGCAACTGCAACATCTTGTATAATCAATAATGGTATCTCCAAATTGGAAATGGCTAATAAACATTTGCTCATTAACAGATCTAACCATTTTAGCTATATGTTTACCACTGGTATACGCATTGAAACAAATATCATCATCATTGTCCCTCTCATCCCATTTCACTTCGAAAAACTTCATGTTATTAAGATCAAAAGAACCATCCATCTGGGCAACTTTTTCTACTTCATCCTTGTATGGTGTATAAAAAGGATCACCGAAGGAATCTATTTTTGCCTGTTCAATAAGTTCCTGCAGTCCATATCAACAAAACATGACCATAGATTTAACAAATGACACTAGTCGACTAAGTCATTTTTACACTATCAGTGAAATTTAAGTCTGAACCCAGCGCATACTAGGAGCTTAGAGCATTGTGCTGTCCCTTTTTGTAGCAGATCAGTCCCCCTATTTTCTAGGTTACCAATTCATGACCAATATAGTTTGTTAGAGTTTTTACCAAAAATTGTTAGCGTAACCAAAAACCATGGCTACTATACTTTGTTACCTATAGCGACCTTCTAAATGACTCGATAGTGTAAAATTTATGTTAACAGAAGTGAAATACTGGACCTCATGTATTAAATCAATGAATGACTTAGAAGATCCAGAAAGACAGAGTGACTTCCATAGGGATCAGGAGTGCTCCTTCCCATAAATGTTAAAAGCATGTGTCCACCAGTTACTATCTCCTCGGAGTGTAATTGCAGAAACCTTGAGAAATCCTTTTCAAATTGCTTCATGTAGGCTTCTAATACTTGAGGAGGACTTGTCCTTGTTATGTATATGCTGTTATTCTCAATCTTTTCTGGAACCTACATGTTTCAGTATGTAATGGATATCAAACTGTGTTGGTACTGTATCTAACAAAACATGACAAAAAGCCAGAACAACATATTATTAAAGAGTCATTCTTTCTCACAAAAAGATTTCCCTTTTGTAACATATGATTTTAAGACCAATAAGTTGATTCGCAAGACCAGTACCAATACCTTGGCCTAAAAAAAGTAATCTTTCTCGATGAAGTTGGTTGATAGGGTAAAATATGGTATCCCCTAGGAACCATACATGCTTGAAAGGGTCATTAAACTTATCGAAACAAGATAACTAAAAGAGTTTGTGAGTTTCATATATTGACACCTGAGAGAGCCAATGAAGACTGTAAGATGCGTGGACCAAGTGCAAGCTTTTGCCAGGAAATAGCCGCTCATAAAAGGAACCTGGAATGCCTGATATGAAACAATTTGCTCCATCTTCTACTTCTTTGAGATTACGTTTGAAGGATGGGATCGACTTGAAAATTGTGTTGAAGTCATTATCAGGGAGATCATTAAGATAAGCTTGAAACTCTGGTATTTTGCAGCTCTTTTCATGGCATAATATTTGTACAATCTCTATGACATTTGATACTGTGAAATGGTGTTTGGTCCTGAAGAGCAGCCTAAATCTGCCATATTAAAACTCTTGGGAAACTCACCAATATTCTTGATGGCATCTTCTAAAACAGGTTTTGCCTGTTCTATTACCCTTCTCTGAAAATGAGGAAACATGAACTTAGTTGATTGCAAGTTTCATAGGACAGAATTAGGGGTGGCAAAATTACGAAAAAAGTACACAAAATAGACAGAATTTGAAATTATTTATCTTAATAGACCTAATCTAAACTATTTACACTCAATAGACCATTACTTAAACTATTTACATTTCTACCCACTTATTCCTTTTTATTTCGCTTGCTGGCGTCAGCATAAATAGTATGAATTATACTATGGCAGTATACTATAGCGGTATCATATAGAATGAGCTCAGTCCTTTGTGATTCTCTGATAATATATTGATACCAATTGGTATATAGGATTTTTTTAAGAAACAAATAAAAAAATTATTAACATCTGAATTAGTAGAAAATATATTCGTTATATACTCTGTCGGTATATTTATACCATATCGGTATCATATAAGATTGAGTTTAATTATCTGTAATACCCTGTTGGTATATGTATACCCTATTGGTATATCAGCATAATGTCAGCGGGCAAATTTTAATATTAGGGGGGACAAAATTTTAATAGTATGGGGTACAAAATGTAAAGGAATATATGAATATAAATAGTTTGATTTAAAGGGATACAAACTTAGTTTTTCCCAAAATTAAATCCTGTTGGGGGAAACGAATTACGATGGGGCAAATCTTTTATATTTTTTATAATTAAATGATAGTTGTATTTATTACTTTCTCCGTTCTTTTCTTTTATACATATTTTAATTATAATGAATAATATTTTTTTTGTAACTTTTTAGATATTTAATTTTTATTTTAAGATTTTTAATATTTGGCTTAAGTCAATTTTACTTTAACATTAATTATATGTGCAAAACTTCAGACATAAATAACTTGCATAAACTAAAATGGCTAAATATTGGTTCGTTCCTATAAATAGATAGTTTTTAATTTATTATTAATACACCTTTCATTTGTCTTGTCATCTTTTAAGGTATTTGATCTTCTTCCTCTTTTATAATATTTCACTTGTTTTTTCAATAAAATTAGTATTGATTGATTGTATCCTAAAAGTAGGCAAAAAATCAAATAAAATTTTATTGAATTTAATAAATTTCTAATATTTTATATATTATTACCTTTAATATATAGCAATTTCAATATCGTCACTCTCTATATATTCGACTTCCGCGACAGGCATACCTACATTCTCCAAAGATTGTATCATTACCTATTTTGTGAACAAAGTATACTATTGATCTGAATTTCAAATACATTTATCATATTTTCATGGCCAAATATTCTCGGATGACATGGGCGATACACAATTAATAACAAATAAGCCCATGAATTTTGGGAAGGCATCGTAGGGTCGTTCAAAATCGAATCAAAAGTGATAAAATGTTGTTGCTCAAATGGAAGCCCAAAATTCAGCCCAAGTATAAACGTTGGGCCTGGACATCTTACTCCCACGTATACCTAGGCCCAACTTAATCGATTACCTTCTCCACAACTTGTAAACAAGGAGAAAAATCAATTGCATTAAATAAATATAAGTAGCATATTATTTTTCTTATTACTGTCATATTTCTAGTCATTTAATTGCACAAATTAATCTTTAAATGGGCTAGTTTTAAAAAAAAAATTCCTTCGAAATCAAACTTAGTATTTGTGGAGCGTAAGTTCTTTAGAGGCATGAGATATATTTTGTGAGATACTACGATTCAAAAATATAAATTTGTTTTCGCAAAAAAATTATTTTTCTTTAGAAACAAAAAGATCAGCATAAAATAGAAACAGAGTGCAAATTCCCTTTATATTCTTATTGATATTCTACATTACAAAAAAAAAAACTAATTACAAAAAGTACTGATATTCATCTTGCACATGAAGAATAAATCTAAATAATTTCTTCTTTTTCTTTTTTGTGTCTGAAATTTCAGAGTTTTAGATTTAATTATGTAGTTCAAGGATATTGAAAATTAAGAAGTAACACTTTTTATTTTGTATATAAAAATAATGGAGACAATGACCTAGTACTTCCAACTTTCTGTGAAGCCGTAAAAATTAAATGATGATAGCTAAATAAAGACTTTTTATCATTTTTTCACTTAAATAAATGGACTAGAAATAGTAATACTCGTGCTTTAAGAAAAATAATATTTAGTAGTATCTTATGTTAGCTTCAAAGTAATATTTTTTGTTCCTCTTCCTAAAAAAACACATATGTTTCAATCTTAGTCTAATTTAAAAAATATTTCATTTTATACGGCAAACAGTAATATGTTAGTGGCAGAGAGAGAAGATTTATTCATTATTAAACAAAAAATTTATATATATATTTTTTCTTCTCAGCAGGGCTTTTGTATTTTAATCATAGTCCATTGGGTGAAAATAGCATATGAAAATAGCACTTTTACCAATATCTACTAAGATAAACAAAATAAATAAATGCACTTTTGTCGTAGAGTTAATAATTTAAAATGATCATTAACAATAACATTAGATTCTATAGTTAATCAAAGGTTTAATAATAGCTCATCAAACAAATGATTGTTGGAACAATCATGCCAAGACCTAGGCACTTCAATCATATCAATTCTTAATAAAAACAATATTAATAAACATCAATATATTATTTAAACTCACTCTATTTAATTTTTAATTTTTTATTTCTTCGTTTTCCTTAATAAGTTACTCACTTTGTCCTATCTTTTTTAAGACTACTAGTCATATTGTACGCATTTTAAGCGCGATAAAAACGTGTGTCTCATTTGATAATAAATACTATATAAAAAAACTAAATTTAATTATGAAATTATGAAAAGATATATAACTCATTATAAAAGTAATTTTAATAAATTATTTATTTATAAAGGTCTTATATATGGAAGAAGTAAAAGTCTATCAAATAAGAAAGATTTAGAAATATTTTTACGCTAAAAGTCCTTATTTTATAATTTACTTTTCATATATTTTAAAAGTCAATATTATAAAGGAAAATAATGAAAAAAGATGATTTTGTCTAAAGACTTAATGAAGGATAGCAAGCTCAAACGTCTTTAAAGGCATTTACGCTTTAATATAACATAAATTTTCTCTTTATTATATAAGAGTAAATATTAAAAAATTTATTTGATAAAGAAAGTGTCATATTAAAATTTTAAAATGTGAATAGTTAACTATTATTTGAATAATTTAAAATATCAAATTTAAATTGTTAATGGTGTCAAACATATTTGGTGGGATGAATCATTATTCTTTTAATTAATTTTTAAACAAATTAAAAGGGGCAATTATTTATCTAATATGTTGTTGTACCAAAAATAATTCTTTATATATGTGACCATATTTGTTGGTGGAAAAGATAGTAGATGGAAGTCTAATCCTTATTAGTAGTATACTTAAATAATTTGTGTAATTGTTTTGGAAGTCTAATCCTGATTAATATACTTTAATAATTTGCAATTGTTTAATAATCACAAACTCAAGGTCCACTGCCAGCTGGTCCATGTAATTGTCATCATATTGAAAGGGAAAAAAAAAACCTTGGACTTGCTTGAAATCAGCATAAAAAAGTTTGGTGGAACCAATTTGTAATTAAACAAATCTTTAAAGATTAACATAAGATTAGAATAATGTTTAGGTACAAAACATGGTGGGGACCATTAGATATTAAAAATTATGGTGAGATGATTTGAATTTTTTTATTCTTAATTAGATGTTACACATTTGACTATTGAAACAAAATTGTCTTCAATAAAAATATTTTATCTTCTTCGGTGAAAGTTTCTAAATCAAATTTGAATTAATTGGGTTT
>JAOTQJ010000001.1:20064981-20077263 GCA_025642045.1 Solanum sejunctum | reverse complement strand
TCCGCACCAACTCGAAAAAATCCGAGGTTGATAAATCCGCATTTATTGGTTTGGTTTGGTTTATGTATAAAAAAAATTCGATATAAATGATTTGGTTTGATATTTAAAAAATTCACACCAACCGCCCCATGTACACCCCTACTTAGCTCATTAATTTTCCAAAAGTCGGCAATCATTTTTATTTTAAATTTATGTTAAATCCTTTGACCAAAGATCAAAATATTCCTAAAACCAATAAAGTTCATCAAGTTTTTTTCCCCTTCCCGTCCATACTATATAGGCTGTTTCTGACTTTTATTATCAACGCATTTCTTTTAATTGCCATATTATATTTTTTAATAATTTATTTATTTAATATTTTAAAATAACATTCATATATTTAAGAACAACAACAAGATACAATAATTTGTAATTTTTTTATATAAATATAATGAGAAAATATATCTTAAAATATTAATCAAAGTTCATATCGTTTGATTTTCAAAAAGAAAATCGTAACAAGTAAATACAAACGAAGAGTATTAGTAAAAGAAATAACTAAAAAATCATATTAAATGAACATGTACTATTTAATTAAGGTTAATGTACTGAAAAATACCTTTAGGGAGAGGGGTGGATGAATAAAATTCTTAGAAGTGTTCAAACTAAAAACATTATATTGTATATTAATATGAACCACAGAGTAGATTAAGGGATTAAATTTGCATTACGATTGTGTTGGATCATGCACATGTTATTGTTACAATTTTCTTTTTAAGAATAAATTAGTTTTAGTAGCAGACAAATTTTCATTAATATTTCAAAAAAATATCCTGTCAAATTGTTCAGTGGTTTACCTAAGATTCTGTACCACTTTCTTATTTTAATTTTTTATAAAAAAAGTTCCTCTTATTTTAGGATTTTATTTATATGCATAGCTATCAAAATCATGAGCTAGTTGATAGCACTTTCTGGAATAAAATAGGAATGATGCATGGTTTTTGAAATGACATTTTCTAAGAGTTTACTTTGCAACTAATATAGCACGACTCTCTCTATATATGTAGTAAATATAATTAAGTTGTTAAACCAATCTGTTTACTATTCTAAATAAAAATGATAATTTTCATTTCATGACGTTCTCAAATATTGTCCATCCATCCATTTAAAAAGATATATCAACTGTTTGATGTAATGATAAACGTTTCATTACTATAAATTCAAATTATGAAATATATACAAGTTAATTTAATTTTTTTTTTTGTAAACCTTACGCTACCTCTACTCATTACAAAATTTTAAATTTCAAGACAATCTAAAATATTGTTGTAGCTATGTAACCTCGCAAATCTTCAAGAATTGAAATTAGATAAACTAGATCACTATTTTAAATTTTGACATGATACTTTCACTATCGAACTATAATCATATATCTTTTTCTTTTTCATTATAATATATATCTTAATTTCTATATCAAATGAGACAAGGAAATATTGCTTAGGGATAATTACGTTAAATGATTCTTCGGCTGGAGTGAAAGATTGACTATTTTTGGCTTTAGAGTATGATGGAATAAAACAAAATGACTGTTTAAACTGTCTGCGTTTCTTTCATTTGTGAAGTAGCAGTTAGTCAATGTAACTTTCGACGCTCCTCATGAGTCATCTGGAAACATCCGCTTTATGTTTTTAAACATAGGGGTTAGGCTGCGTACATCCGACCCCCCATCACCCCGCAATGAGCGGGAGCCTTTCGAGGCACTGGGTACGTTGATGATGATCCTTCGGCCATTACTTTAAAAAGAAATTATTCAATATATACTCAACGTATATTTCATGTATAGGGTATATTTAGTGGTGGATTTAGGATTTTAGTATTGCGGGTGCTCTTTAGCTTGACAATGGTGGAATTAAAATTTTTACCGGTGAAAATTCGAAATATAAAAAGTAAAAACTCAAGAAACCAAAAGATGTTCAACATTTATTGTGTATATATACATGTACAAAATATAAGTTTAACTATGTATAAATAACATATTATTTTTCACTGAAGAGAGTTCAAATATACTCATTGAACCTACATAGCTCTGCTTAGCCACCAATCACGAAACATAAATGTAGAAATTTAATACTTATCATACAATGTGATCATATTTGAAATCAGTAGTAAAAACAATCAATAAGAACAAGTACTCACTCTGTTTATTTTTCATTTCTCATAGTTTTCTTTTTCTAGAGTAAAACAATATCAATTTTGAATATCATTTTAAGATTTTTTAATCATATTAACATAAGAAAAGTTAAAAATTATAGTTTTTTAATATCAAAATTTTAATTTTAAAATATTAAATTATTCTAATCTAATTTAGCTTTGAAAATTTAAAATTAATTTTTGTAAAGTGAAAATAATAATTATATAAAATGAAGAGAGTAGCATTTATTATTGAATAAAAAAGAAAGAGAAAATATTTATTTGTATATCCTTTTTCTCAGAAAAAGTAGTAAAACGACGACTATAAATAAGGAAAAAAAGAAAAAAGTAACAAAAAGGTAGCAGTATTTATATATTACTATAGATAAGTAAAAAGAAAATGTGTTAAGAGTGAGATTTAAACTCAATCCCAGCAACAAGAAGATAGCCTCTACACCCACTTTGTCCTATTGAATCAATCAAACCATTTATTCAACAGGTATTGTATGTTAAGTTTATACCAATTCTTGTTAACTTTTACATAGATATACAAAGTCCGGTACATGATTAATGAGTGCTCGAGCACTTGTTAAACTTCATATGGATTCGTCTCTGAGTGTATCATAATTTATTCAGTGTATTACTTATATATAAGTAATTTATATTATATAATATGTGCACGGGCAGAGCTACCCTTGCCCTAGGGTTGCAAGCGACACCACTTCATCGAAAAATTATATTGTATACATAAATCAAAATTTAATTTAATGAATATTTATACAAATATTGACACTTCTTGAACTTGGTTGAAGGTTTAGTGTAGTGGTAAAGAGATTGCGAAATTGCTTGAGTTTGTGTGTTATATCCTTGATGGCAGTATACATATTTTTATTTGACACCTCTTAGTAAAAGCCATGCCTCCGCTACTGAATAAGTGTATACTGTCTATGACTTTTGACAAGTTATATTGTATAGTTACTGTATATTTTTTATAATTTGATGTTATTTTTTATGTTAATAAAATATAATTATATTCATTGTAAATTAATTAATTTATTGTATATATTTGAAACCATCCCTATTACCTACCGCTTCGATCTAAGTCTAGTACTAATATTCTTTAACAAAACTGGAAAAACAACCATTAATACTGCAAATTTAATTCTCTCACTTTTTCTTTTTAGACATGAAACTAAAGAAAAATGAATATGAAATGTTAGAGGGTGACGTTGCATGTGTATATATATATTTATATGTGTGCGTAGAGGCGAAACTATCCTTTGTTAAGAGGTCATATGAACCTTCTTTGATTAAAAATTATATTTATATAATTAAAATAATTTTTTATATATATATTCTAAATGTGGAACTTCCTTCGACTAATTCTTAGCTACAATCCTGACTCCCCCATATGTTATATCTAACTGGACTTGCTAAGTTCTGACTTGTGCCTTCATTTTCAAAATGCATTCGTCATGTTTGATCACGTTAATAGCTCAAAGGTGGATAACTTCGTAATATTGTAAATTGATGGAAGCCAATTGCATTGACTTTTAAGATTTCAAAAATGTTATATTATCATGGTAAACTAACTTTAAAGTTAGTTTGAAGTTAATTATTTGTTGTTGAATTATGAAGTTAATTACTTACGAAAATTCAAACGATTAATATATGTTTATAATTTATAATTATATTGCCATAATTTTGGTTGCGTATAAGATTAAATAGTTGTCTGCTTTAATAGAACAAACTGAGCCATTTGGCTATTAACATGACATGCAGAATTTTCCTATTACAAGTAGTTTCTAAAATATCGTAGACATCAAAATTTTATAGAATTATAAGATGAGTCATATAGTTTTTTGGAGGCTACTTTACTCTAAATTCTAATTTATGCTTATATAAAAAATATTATATTCCATTGGAAAAGCATCTCAAATATTGCATAAATTCTAAGGATATTTATCAAGAGATCAAAATATGAATCAAGTAGGTCAAAATGATCTTACGTTCCAGAATTCAAATCATAGGAGAAATCTAATGAGAAAAGAATCAAGAGAGTGTATCCATATACTTATCAATAAAATTCTTTTTCTTCATATTTATTTGTTATTATAATTTATTTTTTATCACTTTAAAAAAAATATTTGCGAACAGTCTGTTTGAAAATCATTACATACAAAAAATGAAGGAATTATTGAGCTTTTTAAAAAGTTTCTTTCGTGACTTTTTCCTTTGATTCGACATGATATATTTGCTCACATTCCAGGCGAAGGTCATAATTTGCAGGAACACACTCGTCTAAGGTTTCGGGACAAGAGGAGAGGCGGTTTCGAGTGTTCATGTTCCAATTGCGGGTGAGGTAATGCCCAGAATCGAAATAAGTGTCTGAGCCAGTGATCAAGCAAACGGCTTTGATGAGTTTTGGGTAGTGAGATCACTGGATTTAATTCACCTATGCATGTCAAAAAAAGCCAAGCTGACACACAAAATCGAGAATTTCAGGATTTCATTCTACTAAAATTTCACTATGCCAAAAACCAATCTGCAATCCTATCTTGCTCCCGATAAATTGTCTCATGTTTGATATTCCATTTAATTTCTTTATAACTACAATATTGTTTTCTTTAGTCGTCTTTGAACAGTACTACTTTTGAAACGATTTCCTAGAAACTAAAGCAAATTATAAAACAAATTTAAATATTTGAGATCTAAGTATTAATAAAAATTACAAAATGTTTGTTTAATTAATAACAAAGTGGCAGCTAGTAATGGAGGACCACGCATTTAATGAGGAAATTTGAATATCTATTTTTCTTTTTTATGCAATGAGGACTGACTCATTATGGTAAACGGAAAATTAATTGGCGAATTTACGAAAAAATAATTTTGAAAAAAATTGTTAGACTTTTAAATAATGATGTGATATTTTTATATTTGATGCTAAAATTCACAACCAAGTATTCAACTATATGAGGTATATTGATCAAGATTAAATTATTAAGAAATAAATTAAATTAAATTTTTAAAGAAGATGATACGTCACACACTTCATCAATATAATATCCAAGTACAAGAAGAAATCTCCAAAATGAAGTAAAATAGTTGATGTCAAAAGTGTTAATCATCACTTACAAAAATTATAAAGTTCTAATTAACAAAGTGGCCCTCTAAACTAATGGAGATCTCAGTTTACTTGGCTGATCAGGTATTTAATGAGGAAGTTCAACTATGTATAATATAAGGAAAAATAAATCATAGAAAATGGAGACTCAGTCATTTTTGTTCACTAAAATAATAGTACGACTTATTTTTGCAAAAATAATTTCTGTTGTTACGTGGCTTAAATGAAATATCACTTCTGCTTTTTTTTTTTTTATGTCAACCAATCCAACTATCAAATAAATCCGATATTTTTCTGATTAAGATTGAAATATCAGCCATTGAATCACAACTCTCAGTACACTACCAAAAAAAAAAAACTCTCAGTAATAACCATGGATATATTGTGCTGTTCGTACAGGAAAAATTTAAACCAATAAATATTATTTCTCTTCTGAAAAAAGATATTATTGCCAAAAAATAAACTTTTGTTTTTTTAAAAAAAAAATTAAGACAAATGTTACAAAAAAATCTTAATGTATTGCACTATAACCTTACTCTTCTTACTGAGTCTTGCCTGATGTAAACGTAGATTGATTGGATCGACAAATTTTAGGGCTAATTTTGAATATATATATATAATAAATTAATTATTTTATAATAAATATAATCATGTTATAACTATATAAAAATTAGCCAAAAATTTTAAAAAAAATTATACAGTGACTATACAATATAACTCGTCAAAAGTAATAGAAAATATACATAGATTATATAATATAGATTATTTATACATGAACTATAAACTGAATATACATTATGATATAAATCAAAAGCAAAATATAACTTACTATATATAAAATATACATCAAATATATATGATTATATAGCAAATGATAATTTTTTTGGTAATGAAAATGAGTGAATGGACAATGATATAATTATCACTAGATTTTATATGCTAGATACTTTAAAAGAAAATTTTACATACTGCTCAATTTTACTTGAAACTATGAGATTAACATTGGACTTGAGGTTGAACAACAATAACAACATATCCATACCCAGTGGAATTCCACAAGTGGGGTTTGGAGAACGCAGACTTTATCACTACCTCATAGAAATAGAGAGGTTATTTCCAGAAGTCTCGCCTCACAAATAAAAGAAAGATTGAAGTTAAATGATATTTCTATAAGCATTGGTTTCGTCCAAGACATGAAAGGTATAAAAATTACATGAATAAATAAGACTATTGATGATGATTAGCGTTAAACAAATTGGCAATACCCAACAGATTACAAATGTTAATTCAACACCCTTTGGACATAATTAACCTAACAAATTCATTTTCCTCTATTTCATCAAATTTTTCTTTACAAGTATCTCAGCTTTCACATTAATTCCTTTTTTTTTAACCCCATAATTTTACAAAGAATCACTTTCCCACCCCAAATAATTCTTTAGCTCAAAGGGGAAACAAGGATTTTTCTTCCAATTATCACCATGCAATTTAAATATCTTGATTACTCTGTCCTTTGTTGTTGAAGAACCACCAATATGTAACAAAGCCACCAATTTTTTCACTGCCCCATACATCAACATGTCCTCCAAGACTTTATCTGTGGGGTGAGAATTACAAATCAATGAAAGAATTTTCACCCCAATTTTTGTGCCAACATTTGAAATATTCAACATTTTTTTGGTTATGGCTGCAACTCCTAGACCATGTTCAATGAATCCCAATCTTCCATCAGCACATTCACACAACATTTTGATCAAGTACATTATTTTCTCACTTTTTGATTTGCTTGAATCAGGAAGAATCTCAATCAATGTGCACATAGCCCCTGCCTCAATGGCTTTCAATCTTGATTTTTTCGATTTTTCGAGTATGTCTATCAAGACTTGTAATGCACAAGAACTTGCCTTGCTACAAATTTCATCAGACACAATTTCCATCAAAGACTTGAAGAATTCAATCCCTTGATCTTCAATCACAGCACTCCATTGACAATCTGATTTTGTGATCCTTTGGAGTATCGAAACGGTGCAAAATCGTGCCTCTGCACTCCCCCTTTGAAGCATAATAGCCATAGACTTCATGCACCCTGGCTGCAACAGAATCTTGATTGTCTCTTCCTCTTCTAACACAACTGGCAATTTGATCAGTAGACTAAGAGCCTCTTCACATGCTCTAAATGTCACGAAATCCGAGCTTTCAATCAGTATTTGTTGAATAATCCTAACAAGAACCTCAACCCCACCGCATTTCCTGAAATCATCCTTCACATCATGATCACCTGATTCAACAATTGACTTGAGTTTCTTCAAGGAACTCACTATAAAAGGGCTTGATTCGATCGTGCTGAGCAACGATACAAGCTCATCATTCTTCATGGAGTTTGAATTTGATTGAGATTTGCCATTTTCCCAAGCAAGAATGAGTCTTTTGAGGGTATGATTTGGTGTCATGTCAAAGGTATGTAACACTTGCATTGTGGTAGGACAAGTTTTTTTCTTTAAAGTGTAGAACCATTTTTCTATGTTTTTTCTTTCATATGTAACACCAGTGGAGATTGTAACAGGATCTTTCATGAGTTCCATAGAAATTGGACATCTAAAATGTAGAGGAAAATCCATGGATTGGTTCTTCTTAGATGAAAAGGTGAAGTGGGGTAGACAAAATCCTAAGCTTTTTATACAGTGTATTTATGATGAAATGTGTGGAAGTCTAAAGAAGGAAAAGTCAAACAACTTTATTTAATTAGTTGGGATTACAAGCTGTGTAACTGTTGACATCAAAGCAAATGGATTGGTTTGAATAGTCTACGTATAGTAGAATGATGAATGCTTTTTCCAACCCCAACCCTTTATTTTGGGTAAATATGAATTTGGCCCCCTAAAATATTAAAATTTTCTTATATAGATGAAGGTATAAAACATAGTGGATTTTACAAGTGGGTTATGCAAAGGGTAAAATATATGCAGACTTTACTATTATTACATAAGGGTAGAGAGGTTGTTTCCGAGAAACTTTCGTCTCAAAAACTCTAGATGCGCGGCAAAAAAGTGTAAAAGAAAATTTTCAAAATTCAATTATTTTTAATTAGAGTAAAATAATATTTTATTTCAAACGAAATAAATAAAAAGGATGTCATATAAAATAGGATAACATGTTGCCTATCGTATTTTTAAAACAATTAATTCATCTTATTATGAGTATTTACTAACATTAAACTTATGTGAAAGTTTAATGTATTTTATTATAGTTGTTTTATATTAATTGAAATGGTAGTTTGGACGTTGTAAGCAAATTAACTTGCTCCGCATGACTTTATATGTAGTGCTATGAAAAATTCATATTATAGAATATATCAACTCTGTGACATCAAGATAGATACATGATATTCAGTTTTTAATTTAAAATATATAAGTTTGTGGTTATATAATATTTTTGTGTTAATAGTCGTCGCAAATGTAAGTTGAGAAGAGAATGCATCAACAAGATAGATGAAGTAATTATACTTCCATGGAACTCATGTGTTAGATTTTGAGAAATTTTCACATATAATTATTTAAATATATGTTAATTATGCTTCATAATTATAGTTTGAGTAATTATATTTTGTAAATATAATTATAGCAGTATTTGTATAATTCGCACAATATTTGTATAATTCGCTATACAATTCACAATTTTTGTATAAAGTTTGTATATTTTGCTATCTGATTCATGCACAATATTTGTATAATTCGCTATACAATTCACAGTATTTGTATATTTTGCTATATAATTTAATTCGGGCACACAACATTTGTATAAATCGCGTGAATTATACAAAATTCAAACTGTAATTACAGATATATATTTGCCGCGAGCCATAATTAATTCTTTCACCTTGGTCTAAAAATTAAGATAATATATCTTTCATTCATGTCATAAAGATGACAATATGGGTGTTTAATTGGAGGATAAAGAAAAGTAGAGGGGTGAAAATGACATTTTACTTTCTTATAGAAGTTTTTTGCGGACCGAATTGGTAGTTGACTTTATGAAGAGTAGAGGAACTGTTAATTAAAGATTAGATCTAAACTTGCGCAAGACATGCGTAGATTATTGTACTATTTTAATTAAGGAATTTAGTCGTATAATTAAGACTTTTGAAATAATATTTTTATTTGATAAAACAGGAGTAAAATTTGTTCATCTTTCAAGATGTCGTTTGTAAAATCGATTTTGGTAAATATATCATCACTGTTATTATTATTATTATTATTAAAAAATATACAACAATATAAATGCATTTATATTCAAAGTTTAGTTTAACATAATAGCATCGAGGAGTGCGATATGTTCACACGTTATGCCCTCTTTGCTTCTGGTTGGCTGTTGAGCTGCCTCTCTGACTCTCTCTTCCCTTTGCCACTCCAAAATAAAATATTCTATTATTTCAGTTTAAATTTTATGTCTTTGCAGGGCAAAAATTATTTGATGTAAAACACGTTATATATATGTGTGGGGGCAATAAGCTGCTCAAGCAGTTACTTGGTTAACATGTCTACTTCCTACTTAAGCAGTTTGAAATTTTATATATATTATTTGTTGTTGATATGATTTTTAATCTATGAGAAATACTTTCACGAATGAATGTCGAACAAACTATTCGATTTGGCCTATGAATGAGTATGCAAGTATACGTTTCATGCTTGTTTGAGTAATAATAATGAGATTTCTCAATATAATGCTAAGAATAGTTAGAATTTTCAGAAAATACTATTCATTTAATGATAAATAAAAAAGATAGAAAAAATCAATAATCTTGGTCCATATAATATATGTCATAATGGTGTTTTGGAAAAATTATATAGCATAGTGAGACGATTATGCATGCAATTCATAGCATATTAAATTTGTACATATATTTGTGTATCTAAAATTCTGATAGGTGATTATCCCCACACACACATAATTTGTCACGTTTGAAAAATATTCATAGGTACACAAAGTTACAATCAGAAATTGTATCCACATAACTTTCAATTAGAATAAGATATTGTATGTGCATAGGTAAAAAAGAACTCGTGGATATTTTGAAATCAAAATATTATTATATAGTGAAATATCTCTATTTTTTAAATTTAACTTTGCAAAAATGCACATTTGTAGCGTTACTTATGAAATTTCTCTCTGAATATAAGTATAAGATGATTAAAAACTAGCTTATTCACCTAATTATTTATACGGAAATACTTATAAGCCAAAATTATCACTTAATTATTTTCAACTTATAATTTATCTTACAAATACTTTAAGTTAGATCAAATATTCTATTATATCATTCCTAATATTTTTCTTATTCTCGAAATACTCTTTCGAAAATAGGACTAGTAAAAGATGTGTATTAGCGTAAGAATATATGATATAAGACATTATATTGTTTCCGTCTCAATTGTATGTAACTATACGAAATTGGAAAATATATGGTTATAATGCATTCTCTTCCATTGTAACAAATGATTAATGAGTGCAATGATTATGTACTCATTAACTTAAGATCCTAAGTTAAAAGGTTTTGATAATCATGTATTTTTTTAATTAGTACATCATGAACGCCAGGAAGGAACAAAATATTTTAATTTCAGGTCTAAAATTATGAACTAATTGACTTAAGCATTTAAAGTCTAAAATTACATCTGACTGAAGAAAAAAAAATATTTTTTTTTATATAAAATTGAGAGATTGTTGAATATGTGATTTTTTTTTCTTTTGAAAGAATATTAACAGATGGACTTTTGAGAATATATAATAGGATGTACTTAGGTGATGGCTAATATTATACTCCATGTTCAATTATTTTTTTTCTGGGATATTCACAGTTATTGAAGCTAAAAATGCAAAAGTTTGACTATAATATTCTTTCAATATTTTAGCTTGACAAGAAATTATATATAATAAAGTTCCATTTTTTCTTTAATTAAAATAATTTCCAATCTCGTTAATTAAAATGGACTCATGTTGGACAATTTAAAATAATTTGTGGCAATTAGAAGTGCATCCTCCATGTGAAGCTAAAATAACAGCGGTCATAAAAGGTAGCTTCAAAATTTCAAAAGGTGCTATTTCCTCAGTTTTAATTTTTAATCTATTTGTCTTATTTTTTTTAGTTTATTTAAAATAAATACCTATTTTATTTTATAGCAGTTCTTTAATTTTAATCACAGGATTATAGATCATTTTAATGTATTTAACATATCTTTATTTCATAATTTAAAAATCTTTATTTAATATTTTGATGTATTCAAACTAATTTTTTTAATTTAAGACTAAACTAACCCAAGTATATCGATTTTTTTCATTATTGAACTAAGTCAAATCAAGCCACTAATTAATTCTTTTTTAAAAATGTATAATTTGATGCTATTTTTGGTTTGATTTAATTCACCCTCGGATAAAAAGAGAAACAATTATATTGTCATGTCTAAATGTCTCATGTATTACTCGTGCAAGCTTGATATTTGGGCTTTTATCAACAGGTGTTGGAATGAACCAATGGACAAGTCTGCCCAGTCATGTGAGGCCCAATTAGCAACTAAAAGCATGGTGATGCTGGCATGTTAAGACTAATTGGCCAGACTTGTCAGGCCCAATCGGAAAAATGGTGATGCCGGTATGTCAGGCCCAATGCCAACTATAGAAAAATAACATAATTAGGCAAGCATGTGATATGTATTTACATTATATAACTATAGTTTAAAAAATCACAATTTATAACTATAGTTAGGATTTTGTTGCTATTTTCTCTCTCTTCTCTTCCTTTCTCTCGCCTTTCTTCTCTCTGCAATTTCTTGCAGATATACAATTACAAATGTATACCAACTGCATATATACAATTATTTTAATAGATATACATAGTCAATTCAACAGATATATATTTATAATTTACTTCTCTCCACTCTCGCTTCCTCTCTCCTCCCTATCTCAATTTCACTTGCTAGATATACAAATACAAC
>JAOTQJ010000001.1:20039919-20055520 GCA_025642045.1 Solanum sejunctum | reverse complement strand
TAGTTAATTGTTGGCATGTTCTATGCACTGTTAGTCGCACTTGTTGTTCCTACCTTACATTTCATTTCACATTACATTACATTACATTCATTCCATTTTGTCATATCTGGTCTTTCTGCTTATGGGTTTTGAGCTGAGGGTTTTAGGAGACAGTCTCTCTACTTCTATGAGGTAGTGACAAGGTCTGCGTGCAATCTACCCTCCCCAGACCCCACTTGTGGGATATATACTGGGTATGTTGTTGTTGTTGTTGTTGTAGATAATTATATTATAATTATAAGTGTTTTGTTTGGTTGCACAACTCTAATTCTAAGATTATATTAAATTTTAAAAATAAAAATTAATTATCTAAAATTTAAAAATTATATTAGAAAAATAAAAATATTTTATAAAATAAATTAAATATTAAAGAGATATATAATCTTTTGAAAATATATTAATTAGTAAACATGTGTTATTAACAATATTGTAAAAAAAAATTAATACAGTTTTCATGCATATTTATGAAGATGTTGATGGTGTACATGTTGATTGTATGAGATTTGAGCATTTAGTTGTACTAATTGATATTAACCCAAGTAATATAGTTCCATGTAGCACTCTATACATCAATTAAATTGAGAATATGGTTGATTTGTAATTGTCCAAATTAAGTAAATTTGAGCATGACTGGAACATGAAAGTATTTTACATGTCTTTAGGTGATAAACATGATTCATTAGAGTTTAAATGATCGTTTGAGTTCAAGTCTTGAATGATTTGATGAGTTTTGACAGCATGCATGATTGATAATCCTAATTAGTTGATTGTTGATTAAGCTAAATATAATGATTGTCTAAATCACTCTTGAAAGATGTGATTGACATGGTCTGGATGATTGATAGGCCTAAAGGCTTATTGTGATAGAATTGATGAATTGATAAGAGCCCTTCTGTGACTCATGATTGATTTGATTGAGATTGATTATCTTATGAGCATTGAATCTTAGCAGGAGTATCGAGTATCGAATTGAGTGAGAGTAATAAATACTTAAACTCAATAACTACGTCGCTAAACATAGGAGAGAATTGAATCATTAATTCGAATGTTTCCTTTTTTATGTCCCTTGCAGGGACTTGATTGATTAGCGTGGATCCGTGGTTGGTTGATTTGTCCTTTAACGAGATTATTGTGCGATCACTAGCTCATAAGTAATTATTATCACATAAGAGAAACTCTTAAATAGACTTTGATAGTACTCTACATGATTAGTTTGATTGTGCATAAATGATTTGATTGAGTTGCATGTTAGAGTTTCTTTTAGGAGCATTACTTTATAAGAAAAATCTTGCATCCTTTACTGAGTCGATTTATAGATTGTTGAGTTGATTGGTTGATTGTTTGAGTTTATTGGATTGATTTGTATTAAGCTTTACCTGATTCTTGAGTCATCTTACATATACTAGGATATTCAATATACTGACATTCATCTAGGCCTACATTGTTTTATGATACAGGCACAGATGATAGAGGTTCTCAACAAGCACATCGTTGAAGATCAATCTTTGCATTTCAGACTTGGTGAGTCCTCCTTGCTATTCGGAGGAGCCTTCTTTTATTTTATCTTGATTGGTATTATTTCTTTGAGGTAGTTTGAGACTTGTCTTGGCACCATCTAGACTTGGATAGAGGCTTCATAAACAGTGCTTAGTGATAGTTGATTGTTATTTACATTCCAATTCTTGTTCATTAAAAATTATTATATATATAAAGACTTAGTTATTTGGGTATTACCTAACCTTACTTGAGTATATACTTCCGCTGATTGAACATATTGTGATGATGAGACCAAGTGGTTCTCTTGGAGAATCAACAATAGTTCTTCAAATACCGACAACGCTAAGAATATCCTCTCTAGACGTGACATACATCAAGATGCAAATCTTATTCGTATAACTAAGAAGAAGAAAGTATTTGTTATTACACTATAATTTTTTTAAAATCATTTTTTAGTTATGATTTTTCTTTAGATCAAATATAACATTTTGATTGGATACAATATTCAAATTTACGAGACAGATTTTCATTTAAGAAAATCTAGTTATCTATCATTGACAACTAAGTTTCTACCTCATAGTTAGTGGTAATTTGAATTAGCTATTTATGTATTTGACCTAAAATTAAATTACTTCACACAAAAGTTAAACTATATTTTTAGGTTGAAATATAATTTTGTCAACAAGATTATCTCAAGATGGATGAATTAAAGATTGATAACTAAAATTGTTCGTATGGAAGATATTTTTGGGAAAATAAAGGAGCTTGACAAGTCTAAAGAATAACAAAGTTAGAAATTTCAAGGTGATTAAAATTACACTTGAATTGAAACAGAATAAAATATAATCCAATTCATTCAAATATCAAAAAAAATATTTAAATTTTTTTTTCATATTTGTCCTTTTATTTATCGAAGTTTTAAACTTTTAGGAAAAAAATTATTCTACTTGCAAAACAATATTATGATTTCATAAAGGGTAATATTGAAAAATACAATTTAAATTATGTTCTTAAATATTTTTCAATATTTGTCTATTGTCTCACAAATTAAGCTAACATGGGATGAGGGAGTACCTAATTAGGGGTAGCAAATAAATCAAACTCAGCCTTTTCAATTTATTTAAATTTGGGCAGATTATCGAATCGCCCATTTATTAACTTAATTTATTTTAGCTTATTATTAAAAATTAGATTAGTGTGTAACCTAAATTGACTCAAGAGAAATTTTTTCAAAATATTTTTAAAAACTTTTTAAAAAAAAAAATTGACACTCACAAGTCACAACTATTAGCATTGAGCTCGGGCTATTGGTCAAATAGATGATCATTTGGGAAAAAAAGTTAAACTAGAATTTAAAAAATCAAAAGAAATAAAATTATAATACTTGGAATCTTCAAGTTGTTGTAGAATGTTTTCACACTCCAGTGAATCGAAAATTTTAGAAACACGTTCAATTAAAAAATTTGAAAGAAAATCAAGAACTACATGTTCCATCTTTGCTAATTTATTTAACCACACCTTTTTTTAAAAAAATAATTAAGTTATAGATGTTGATAGTATAAATTACGGATTCTTACATAATTCAGTGCAATTTAATTGGTTATACTTAATAAATTAATAGTATGGTGCTATTGTAGTTATAGTGTTGCTGATTTTGGGGTGATGACAAACATATATTTCAGAAGAGTTTAAGTTATATGATCGTTAGTGTACAAGATTTTTTACATCATAAGGTAACTTTAAAGATAATTATCATAAATTTTTCAAGTAATATTTATACCTTTTAAAAAAATATAATTTAGAAAAATATTAAAGGTAATTTGAATCCTAATTATACTACAATTCTAATTCTTTCCTAATTTTTAGATTTTTTCCTTTCTTAATTTAAATCCAAATTATACTCACTGTTTCTTGTAGGCATTATATGACGCTAGTAAAATGACGATATTGCGATTCTTGTCTTTTTTTTATTTTTATTCCTTTTATTTTTTTAAAATTATTCTGTTCATCTTTTATTTTATTTTAAAAAAATTAATTTATAACATTCATATTTATAATTATAATAATAGTTCTAATAAATATATAACAAAAAAGAAGATTTGAAAGAGATGGAAGATGTCGAGAGTTATTTAAGAGATTTTTCGTCTTCTATAAAAAATACAACAATAGAAAATAAAACAAACGCTTCAAAAAATACTTAATTTTGTGAAAAAAAATACCAATATATAAAAAGGTTAGTTTTGATTGTAGATATAAAAATACAATTTTAATATATTGAAAAAAGAATGTAGAAAAGACTACACAGTGAAGGAGAAAAAATGAATATATATGCTTGTAGAATAATTAAGAAAAAAATAGTTAGATTGTAGTGGAAAAAGTCAATTAAAAAAAAATTAAACTATTTGACAAAGAAGAAGATGGAGGGTGAAACGAAGAGAAGTAGATAAGAAAGAGAAAAAATAATAATTATGTTTTATTTTTAAAAAATATAAAAAATAAATAAATATTATAAAGAAATACTTCTTGGTAACCTACAACAATAGGTCAATATTATCTTATGGTATAATAATTGTGTTTTATTTTTAAAAAATATAAGAAATAAATAAATATTATAAAGAAATACTTCTTGTAACCTACGACAGTAGGTCAATATTATCTGATGATGTAAAAATTTAGTCCATTGACAGTGCATCAAAATTAAACTCATTCTAAAATTATGAGAAAAAAATATTTTCTATTAAAAATGAGGGGAAAATATAGATGTTATTGTAAACTTTAATACTCATGATCACGACACTACATTATAGTGCATCTTTCACCTTGTATGATTATCAATTGACACTATATTAAACCAAACGCTAGAAAAATAATTTCACATTAAAATATTTTCATTGATAGCCGTGATCGCTTAACACCAAGAACCATGAGCATCGAAGATCGTGTATGTTATTTATATGTTCTTCCTGTATACATAATTTTATTGAACTAGAAATAATGAGAAGAAGATAAAATGATTCAATTTTTTTTGAGAGGTGTTACATTTACCTAATTTCTTTTGAGTGTCACGCTCTTTTGGTCAAATGACCTACTTTTCACAATGGCCCCTTACCCTGCATGTTTTAGCTTACATTGTTATAAGATCAGAAAATTCCTGATGACCAACATTAAGATACATTAGCAAAATATCAATAATCTCTTCAATATTCATCATGTTTTTCTTGTCTTCTATCCTCTATTTAATCTTCCTCCTCTCCTTCCTGTCATCCACAATCAATTGGATGATTGCCACAAGCTTTTATTTGCCTGATATTTACAATTTTCTAGTAAATTATATATATAATGTATCATTCAATAAATTAAACATGATTTTTTTGTGCAAACATTTAGCATAGATGTATTTACTATAATCAAATCCTTCAGTGTTGGTAGCGATAGCTTTAAAATTTCAATTCAAAATTGTGTATTCTTTTTTAAGGCATCGATGACTTTTTTACTTTCACAACTAAGAAAATGATACATAACAATCTGAGAAGTTAACATTCTTAGCTGTGTTAAGAATTCAATAATTATAACTCATGACTTATTTCATTCTAGTAGTTCATATCTTTAGAAAAAAATATTGATATACACGAAGATAAGAGGTTTGTCATCATTAAAAAGGGAGAATTTGTTGGGTTCAATATAGTTTTGATGATTAACAAAATGATATGAAACATGTTGGTCAACCACGATCTTAGAGGCACTATCTCAAAGAGGTGAATCGTTGAAGCCAAGAAGAAAATCTTACTTGAAGTCGAACTCTAAGACAAGAGAGTTTTAAGTAAACAAAGAGTTCGAAGTCAAGTAGAACTCAATCAAGAAATGTGTCGAAATATAAAGTGAGGCAGTTTAGAATGAGTATGCACTTACAGAGCAAAAAATGTTGACTTTTAAAAGGTGCTGATCATTGAAGAAACACACTGAAGAACTTGTTTCTGTACTAAATTTTTAGTCTAAAAAGTTTATCTTTGTGTTGAATCTTGATATAATGTTAGTTTAGTGAATCTATAAACTGAAGTAGGTTGATAGTTTTCAAGTTAAAGGCAACTTGAAGATCCAGGAACATAAACCTTGAAAGATTTGGTTGAATTAAGAGTTTAGGTTTCAATTTCTTAGATTAGTTAGGATTGTAATCATTTTGCTTGAGGGTTCATTGATTTAATAAAGTTTGAATTAAATTCTGTAGAGGTACAAGTCATGATTCACTCATAAAAAAAATCATTTGATCATGTAGATTTTCAAGTGCCAAAAATAGACAAAGCTTTATTTGAACCAATTAAAATAGATCAAAATATTAAACGAACAAGTTTAGCTTTCAACAATATCATGGATCACTTTAGATCAGCATGATGGGTCAACTTGGGCACTGCTTAAATAAGCCCATCAGTAAAGTAATTCACAATTTATGTTTACATAATTTTATATAATTTTAACTATTTTAAAATATTATAAAATTCTTTAAATGATACAAAACTATAACACTTATTGATACGAATTATAATCCCTACTTTTCTATGTATCATAGTTAAAATGACTCAATACTCCAACCTTTTTAATATTATCACTGGTTTCGTTTTTTTTATCAAAAAGAAAGGACTTTTAATAATTTTTAAAAAAAATAATATTAGTTAAAATTAGCTCCAAAAAATATGAGATTTGTGTAAGTTACCCTTAACTAAACTTTGGATGGAGTGGGTCAGCTATAGTATATACTTGGTCCAAATTTGACAAAACTCCATTGGGCCTCAGCGGAAACACAATAAATTTGCTGAATTGATGTTAATTAATATGAGAGTCCTTATCCTTGGATTAAGATTCAAAGTCATGGTTAAGTTTTTACATAGAGTACTGATGGTCCCTCATATTTGCAATATTGTTGAGCTTTTATCCCTCTCACAAATTTTTGCTTATTTTTTAATATTGATTTGTCCATAATTTTATGTATAAAATGTTCAAATGTCTTTTCATATATTTAGTAGAAATAATAATTCCATGTGAAAGAAGGCGAGAACACATCTTGTGCTATTCAAGTAGAAATGTTATTGTAGTTAAACTAAGAACATTTAGATATATGGCATTGCAAGTAAAGAAAATACTATACCATTGCACGTGAAATCAACGTGATGAATCTCTTGATTTTAATAGCATTAATATTTCTACTAAATAGAACAAGGTGTTTTTCTTCTCACGTTCATCATTTGTACTAAATATATTAAATTACAATCGAACATTCCATACCTAAAATTATGCACGATAGGCGAAAGTTTGAAGGACTAAAATTGTACTAATATTGCAAACATGAAAGATTAATACTGCTCATGTGCTCCAAGTAAAAACTCAAAAATGACTTTGAAGTTTAACTCTAAGAGACTATTTTGATCTTTTACTCTAATTGATATAATATTTATCTTAACCAATAAGAATTAGAATTAAAATTTTCATTAATTAAGAATTCAAATTATAAGAAAGTAAACTGACGAAAAAAATTAAAAAACTTGCTTAAGTCAACAAATTTAATCATCTTCTTCTAGCATTTATTCATTCTTAATAAAATCGAAGATCATTTACAACATCTATATGATCATCTGGTATACATAATCCTCTTGAGCAAGAAATGTTGAGGAGAAGAAAAAATGATTCATTTTTTTTTTAAATTCCTAATTAACTATCCCCAAACAGTTGCCTTGCTCTTGCAACTTTTCCATATCCAGCAAATTTTTTTTAAAAAAAAATCTAAAAATAAGATAGAAGAAGAGAGATGTGATTTCTTGTTCTTTTGGGGCCTATGCACTAGTAGTTGATGAGACTTTTTTCACTCTGCCCAGACAGTTATCCTTAGGCCTACAATGAGGCAAATACATCAATGGACATGAAGGATTTTCCCTCTCAAGCCTGCAAAGAAATAAGTAATAAACAATCAACCCAAGAACAAATATAAATACAACAACATATCCGATGGAATCTCACAAGTGAGCTTTGAGGAGTATAAGCAGATCTTACCATTAGCTCAAAGAGATAGAAAGACTATAAGATCTACATACATTTTATTTATACGATTAAAAAAAAGAAGAAGATACTTACTCATAATCTAGAAGAAAATAATGGAGAAAAATAGATATTTCAAGCTTGGCAAGGTCATTTCCTGGGCACAATCTACTTCCTCCTCCAAAAGGAAGGAATGTTCCTGCCTTCGGAGTAAGTCCCTAAAAGTAATCACAACACAATACAAATTACAAAAAGCACGATAGTGTAAGCAAGATATATACACTTCTTCCTTGGAGTAAGGGTAAACAACAACAACAACATATCCAGTGGAATCTCACAAGTAGAATCTGGGGTAGGCAAAATTTATGCAGACCTTACCACTATCTCATAGAGATAGAGAAGTTGTTTTCAAGAAACCCTCGTCTCAAAAATCAAGCTCCCCTTGGAGTACGAGTAAAGGTATTAATGCAAAGCACAAGGCTTGTTAAACTTACATCCCATCTAGAAGGATTGAACTCCAATGGATCCTTATAGATTTCAGGATCTAAATGAACAGTCCTAAACCACACCAAAACTTTCCATCCTTTCGGAATGGTATAACCTGGAAAAATAAGAGAGTTAACTTGTTTTTAACTCGCAAGAAACCACAAAACTTATATATTTATAACGAACCTTGAATAGCAACATCTTCCTTTGCCTCCCGGAACACCACAAAGGAGAAGGTAACCACACGAAGCGTTTCATCGATCACCTATAAAGAGGCAATAAAATGATTTTATTACATTGGCTAGAGAAAACAGAATTGACATACCAAGAATGTTAAATTCACCTTTGAGAGGTAGTACATTTGCCTAATTTCTTTGAGTGTCAAACCCTTTTGATCAGATGGCCTATTTTTCACAATGGCCTCTTGTTCTGCCTGTTTTGTGAATCAAAGTATGATTTTTCAAGAAACAAAGAACACTTTCAATGTGAATATTAAAAAAATGTATTAAAGTATTGAACGTTTTGGCACCTTAGCTCTTTTGAAGATTTCAGGATGTTTCTGCAGAAAATAGGTAGCCCACATTGTTATATGAGCAGAAGATTCATGCCCAGCATTAAGATACATTACCAAAAGATCAATAATTTCTTCATCCGTCAATTTCCTTCCATTCTCATCTTGAACATCTAGTAGAATATCCATCATGTCTTTCTTGTCTTCTGGTCCTCTTTTTTCCCTCCTCTCCCTCCTGTCATCCACGATTGATTGGAATATCGTCACAAGCCTTTTACGCGCCTGAAATTTACAATTTGCTAGTAAATTGTATATATAAAGCATCTCTCAATAAATTAAAGATGATTATTCAGCACAAACATTTAGCATAGAGGTATTTATTATTTACCTTGAGTGCTTTATGATAAGCAAATCCTGGTAAGTTGATAGCCATAGCTCTAATACCATAATTCAAAGTTGTGTATTCTTTTTCTAAGGCATCCATGACTTGTTTACTTTCGGAACTAAGAAAAATGTACATAATAATCTGAAAAGTTAGCTTTCTCAGCTGTGTTAAGAACTCAATTTTTTCCATGGATGACCATTTATCCAATGCTGATATCACTTTTTCTTCAATATACTTCATGTACAACGACAACGCCTCGTGACCATTCACAGGTGCTGCAGTTAGTTTCCTTAACCATTTGTGTTCTTCATATGAAATACCAATAAATGATTTTTTCCCAATTAGTTCCATAGTAGAAGTAGGCCAACCAGGCCTGAAGGCTTCATCATCATTTAAAACTCTCTTGCAAATTTCTGGTGTTGTAACAATCACACTTGGATTGCCAAACATTAATGTCTTGTATATTCCTGTTCGTCCGAATCTACCATATATAATTAAAAATATCAACAACAGAGCCAAAATTTTCACAAGAAATGTCAAATTTGAGATTCAAATATGTGGCATAAAGCAAGTGAAATCGTTTTTGCTATTACACTAAAATTTATCGTATATAAAGAATAATTATGTATATGCACAATATGATTTTCTGACGAAAAGAATTATGAATTCCCTTCGAAACATGTAGCTCTGCCATGAAAAGGTGGATTGGAATTTACATTAGACAATAACGACATACTGAATTTAATTTTACAAAGTGAAATTTAAAGAAATAAAATATACTCAGATTTTATTACTATTAAAAAAAAAAAAGTTTCTCCGTCCACCAATAATCAACCAAAATTATATTTTTTCTTCTCACCTTAGGATATTATTCTAATGGCTTAGTGGGGGCAGGTGTGTATTCTCTTGGATCTATCTATCTAAAATGCACTTTGTTATCTTGTAAAATTGTCGACCAAAGTAGTGGCAAGTAACTCACGACTTGACTTATACTTGTATGATTGTTGTTTCAAAGATAAGATTTTATTGTCTTTCAAACAGTAAAAACTTTATTGAGAAATCGTACGTTTGGAATATTGTCAAATAGGATATATATTTTTCTTTTCCAGTCCTAGGGTGTCTAGTACTGTTACAGAACATGGAAAATGTATAAGATGAGACATAAATTATTCTTATCTCCTCGACATCCAAATATTGCCCCACCCTCACGCCGCCCCATCGTCTTTATGGTGTAAACAATATTGTATTTTAATTGAAAAAAAATTAAACAATATTGTATCCCAAAGTTTAAGTTCAGTTTGACCATAGTTGAAATTGCGCTTTGGACATGTATTTTAATTGAAAAAAATTGAGCTTTCGATAGTGAAAGTGAAATTTATTCCCAAAATTGATGAATTTAATTTTCCTTTAGAAGTGAAATAGAGAGTGAAATTTATGGCCAATAGCTAGCTAGAAACTAGACGTACACATATATAATCACATACTCAAGTTAAGTGGATGATGAAATAAAAAAAAATATAAAAGAGGAAACCATAGACAAATTATCAAGTATCACGAGGTTGGATCCTATGACTTTAACCAGGATAAGGAAAATGGTCCAATAAAAGAAACTGAAGTACATTCAAGATTCAATGGACAGAAGAATTTTGACATAAAAAGAGACTAATATCAAATTAAAACATATTTTTCTTTAAGATTATAAAATTAAATACATTTATCTAGTTTTGTATAAGATAAATAAATTAAAATAAAAAATAAGGGTTGGTAAAAACTCAAAGGTCCACAGAAGTTTGGCGTGGAAAGGGGAATATTAGTATAATGTCTTTTTGTTGTTGTAAGGCCAAGGAAAAGTGTCAGGTAAAATGCCAAAATGTTAGCTGCCTCGAATTAATGAAAAAGCTGACAAAGCATGTAAGAGGTCGTTTCGTATTAGGTATTAGGTATAAATTATAAAAATAATATTTATAAAATAAAATATAAAATTATTTTATTCTATATTTGATCTGAAGTATAAAATAACTCTTACCCAAATGACCTTTAATAGTTTACATTTTCCTCTTTTTCTTCCCTTGTTTGTTTCTCTTGTCTTACTCACTAATTGACAATAGAGAAATGGAGATGATTCTTTTACCATTTACAACTACACCAAACATACAACTTGCAAAATTCCACCACTTTTTGCTTTTCAAAAAGCCAATCTTTTCCCCTTGCTCCTCCCCCTAGTTTTCACTTCTCACTAAAAAGGTAAATTCATGGGATATATCACTTTATAAGATTCTAGTATAAACAAGCCCTAAAAAGGTAACTACAGTTGGCCAACAAATTCATCAGCATGATTCAAATATACACTTAAGTATATGTACATTTAGGATAAAAATATATACACACAGTACAATATGTATATTTTGTAAATTAGTTAACTCAAGTGTTTAGGGTCGTAATTATATATATAACCCAAGTGAATCCAACATTATTTCAAACACAAAGTTATGTGTAAAGATTTATTAAAATTGTCATCATTAGAAAAAATATAAACCTATAATTTTAAAAATACAATGAATTTATTATTAAAAATCTCAAAAAAATTGATCCTTTAAAATTTGAATCTTAGATCTATCTTTAACTCTCTTTTTTAAGTAATGATTTATATGTCAGAGTACTGTTGAATTTATGGCTGGAATCTTTCTTGGTCAAGAAAAGAAAAAAAAAGTATAGTTCAAGTCCTGGTGGTTGTGACTTGCGTATACATGTGTGCACCACTCGAGGCACATTCAAAATCTAAACGTACGTAGATTTTGAAATATAATTTAATTTGTAATACTTTATTTTATAAATTATAAATATATATGATACTGAATTCTATAAAATCTCATAAATGTTAAGAAAAAGAGAGAGATGACCTGGAAACAAATGAAGAGATGAATGAATCAGGATTGTTGGACTTGAAAGCTCCGAGAAAGGACCACATAGTACCAATGAAAGGCCAACCTAAATCACCTGGCGGCAATGATGACCTTATCTTACTGTCACTACCCAACTTTATCATTTCATAATACCAAACATTTACACTTGAAAGTAACCATTTCATGAACCAAGATATCACACATAGAATAGTCACAATCATCATCAAACAAAACCCCATTCTTAATTTTATGACTAATAGTTATAGAAAGAAGTATATTTATTTTATATATAGATGTATAGAATGGATTTATTTTTTTTTTCTTTTTCAAAGGCTGAAGGAAGAAGAGGAGAAGGCTGAGAGGGGAAAAGAAGGAATAATGAGAACTTTATCTTTGGTCCAATATTCCAACATATGTGTTGTCTATTTATAGGTAGGGGGAAATTCTAACATTCTAAAATGACTTTCTGTGTAGAAGAACTTATTAATGGGAGATCCTACAATTTTTTTTATAAAAATTAATTTTAAATTTTTTTTTATAAAAATTAATTTTTTAAAAAAAAACTATTTATAACTTATTTAATTCTTGTTGCCTAAGAATTTTTTTGGTATATCCCATTATTTGAATTTGTAGCTCTGCCATTATTGATAGGGATTAACTCAGCATTTGATCATTGACTTTAAATTAGATTCCATGAATGTTTATTTGACTACAAAATATGACCTGACTTGATCTTCCACTAGTTTTTTGGGGGGGTTTTAAGGACCTCTACACATATTTTTTTTTAAAAAAAATATTTTTAAAGTAATTTTTAAAAAAAATATTTATAAGTTGTTTAGTTCTTGTTGCATAAGAATATTTTAAATAAATAGTACTTGTCATTAAATAAATATAATATTCATGTAAATAAAATTAAATAAATATTATTAATGTAATAGTTTAGTCTATTGTGAAAGGACAAATATGAGAAAATCAATTTAATTACTTATAATAGAGATATGTTAATAGTTTTTGGATGCATAAAGTAATAATTTAGAGTTGAAAAATTAGAAGATAAATAACTAAAACATTAAAATTTAATGTAACAAATGATTCATAAATTTATGGGGTAGTTTAGAAGAGTAATTTATAAAGGACAAACTTCAAATAACATTTCTAAGATTCTTCATGTTTTTCATATTAAATAAATATAGATATAAATAGATAAATATTGATTAAATTAATATTTGACTATTGACTTTAAATTTAATTTTATAAATATTTATTTGACTATAAATTTTAGTCTGACTTAATCTTCAGTTAATTTTTTGGATTTTAAGAACTTCTATTCATAATTTTCTTTTTTATAAAAATTAATTTTAGCGCATATCCAAATTCAACTTTAAAAATTTAAATTTCAAAATTTATGACTAAGTCGAAGTGAAGAGAGTAGGTTAACTTCTTTTAATTTATATCGATGACACGTAAATATTACTTTAGTTATTCGTTTGCATTTTTATTGGTGTAGGTTAAATGTTATTATAATTTGAGAAGTAAACATTGGAAATGTAATTTGATTAAATTTCGTAATTAAAAATTCACAAGAATAGTTGTATTTGTATGTTGGTTGAAAACAATATTTAATTGATGTAAGTCAATTGATGTAAGTCAATTATTTTGACTTGGTGAAAAATCAAAAATACATATTTTTATCTGATACGTGATGTCAGTTTATATATTATTACGATCAACAAGGCGTCCGATACACCAGTTCTGAACTTTAATATTTCTTATATTACTTGTCGCCAATTATATATTATAAAAATGTTACTTTCTCCGTTATATATTATTTGCTCTCTGGTTATTTAAGACACTAATTTAGTATTTGTGAGTATGTGTTATATTAATTTAATTTTTTTATATATAAAATATTTATTATTAAAATAAATATAATATATATATATATATAAATAAAGTTAAATAAACACTATTAATTTGATATAATAATTTAATCTATTATAAACAGATGAAATAAGAAAATCAATTCAAATTACTTATAATAGAGATATGTCAATAGTTTAATGAATACATTTTGGAATTGAAAAGTTAGGAGTTAAATAAATAATTGATTAAAATTTAATGTGAAAAAAAGACTCCTAAATATAAAAGGAGTTGTTTAGTATTTCCAACATAATTTTAATTACTTTTTTCCTTTTTAAATTTATTATATTACTTACTTTTATTAACAAAATATTTGATAAACAAAATTCTAGTTGATTTCAAAGTTATAAATATTAGAACAATAATAATATTTGTCCTTTCATTTCTTTCATAGCCTAAAGCCTAGACAGTTATTGTTTATAGAATAGTTATAAATCAAAAGTGAATTCTAAATATAAAGAAATTATAATTCAAAAGTGATATTGAAACTAAATTTTTAAAAAATAATATAATAAATTGAGAAAAATAATGAATAGATAACTTTATCTAAAGTAGAGTATAAAACATAAGAATAAAATATACAGAAATTATTATTCTGATAATGGATAAATTACATAAAAATCAAAGTGTTAATATTTATAAATTATGATTATCAATGTACATGATTAATTATACAAAATAAATTTTATATGTATATAAGAAATTGATTAAAAATATTTATTTAATCAAATAGCAATCAAAATGAAACACAAGAAGATTAAAATTAGGTGTTAACACTAGTTTCGTATATATTTAAATAGAGTATATGTTAGTTTTGCCTTATACTACGTATTTTAACTTCTAATTACTATAGATTTTAAGTATACATGCTCGTGTGTATCACATTAATTATATATATATATATGCATTCCGTGTTTTGCCTTTTTTATCTCGCTGCACTTTTTATCTTTCTGAACTTTGCACTCTCGTTTGCCTGTCTTTTCTCTTCCTATCGTTCATCTTTTCTTCTCTTTAATTTGCAATATTAATACAAATTGTAACAGTAAATTAATGATTCAAATACAAATAATACTTATAAACTATATAAATCATTTGCAATAATACAACATATAAAATGAGATACTTTAATGATACACATTATTATCTACGATTCAACATACAAATGTTATCAGTGATATAAATACTCATAAATAAAAATATAATTTATTATGAAATACAATATTAGTACGATTGAATTCGTAAAGTGATATAAAATTATAACTACTCTTGTTTAAATCAATAGCAAAAGATATATATTACTTCCATATAGTGTTGTTCACGTGCCATCAAGGTAAAAAAGAAAAATGTTAAAAGAACATAAAAAGGTTGGCATTTGAATCGCAATAAAATAGACAATGTATCATAATTCATAAACAATATAAGAAGAAGAGGTAGAATTATATTTCAACATAGAACTCTTAATTTTAAAGGCTTAAATTGTTAAAAAAATAATAATAATTAAATAACATATATAGTAAATGATAATTTTGTCTAAAATAAAATCTTTTAATGAATGATAATAAATTCAAACAATATTTCTAAGGAACTTTAAGCTTTTAAGATAGTCTGTATTTTATCTTATAATGTTTTATACTTATAATTTTAACTATTATTGTCTTATGTAATTATTCAAAACTAAAAATAGTATGAAAAAGTAATAAAAAAATTTTAGTTCTCTAATGAACAAGTAATATAAAATGTAGATTAAGTAGAATAAATGGAAATAGTATTCCCTCTGTCTTATTTCAATTGTAATGATAAAATTTGATATAATTCTTATAAAAAAATTAATTAAAA
>JAOTQJ010000001.1:19989897-20026545 GCA_025642045.1 Solanum sejunctum | reverse complement strand
TAAGAGTAAATTAATAACTAAGTATAAAATTATTTCTTAATTAAAGTGGACAAGTATTGTCGAATATCTATTTTTTAGTATTATGTACAAGTAAAGATGGACGAAAAGAGTATTGATTTATTAATTTTGAGTTCTTGAGTTAATGATTTTTAATCGATTTTCAAAAATAACTTATTGGGTTATCGATTTGATTTTATGATTTTTGTTAATGGTTAAATTGATAACCCAATAAAATTATATTAAAATTATTTTTATCTATAAATTGAATAAAAAATAGTACTATTTAGGGTTTACAATTTTAAAGGATTTTCAAATATATATATAATTTTTATTAATGGTTAAACCAAGAACTTAATAAGATTATATAAATACTATTATTTTACTCCTTTTCATATAACAACTTTTACATTTTATGAATGTAATACTTTAAAGTCAAAGTTATATAATAAGGAGTAAACTAATAATTCAGTTATTAATTTAACCATTAATAAAAATCATAAAATATGAAATTGAAATGATAACCTAATGAGTTCTTTTTAAAAAAATTTAATTCAATAACCTAATACTTATAAATAAATAATATTTTTTTCCTGATTTGATTTATCAAGTAAATTAAGTTTTGGACACTTCTAAAATTCACATTATTCTCACTGATTTTTTAATTTTTTTAAGAACGAATATCAACCCTTTTTTTTTTACATCAGTACAAATGTCAATTAAAATTAAACATTATATTTTTAAAATAATTTCATTTTGATTTACATAGCTGAAATATAATTTGATTTTGATAAAATTTGAGATTTAGAAGCAAAAAGAAGAATAAAACATTTTGAATTGACGAAAAAAAACGAATCAAAATTAAATTTAAGAGCCCCACAATCCACTTTAATTTTATTTTGGGACCATTTTAACTTTATTTCATTTTCTAAGTACACAAATGGCCTACAATTCAAGTATCAAAATATTAATAGAGCCTTATACAACTTTAATTGATTTTGTCTTTACCATGATAATGTTTTTTTCCAATGTGGAGGTACTCCACTTCTCCCATTATGAATGATTTTTGGTCCAATAGGTGAATTATAATTTTACTTTATTTTATCTTTTTATATAAATAAGAACAAGTGAGTGACACGTTGATTGAAAAGTTATGCATAGTACCCCTTTTAGAATAAGAATAACTTTAAAAAAAAAATCCTATTTTATTCTAGATAATGATGTGTTCGTGTTCGACATGAAACTTTACTATAAATGTTTTCCCAAGAATTTTAAAAAAATAATTGAAATTTTTAGTATTTCATACATAAATAAAAATAATTCATTCTTTATATAGAATATTTGTGAAAATATACTATCACACAAATATAAAAGTATTTTAAAATATTTTCTTTTGCAGCTAACACAACCTAAAAATAGTGTGTCCATGATTTTGAATTTGTGACATATCATGATGAGACCTTTTCATGTATATGAATATGAACCACATGTTCAAATTTTAATTTTTTTCTTGACATTGATTACCGATATTAAAGTTTGACTATTCTAAATTTATGCCATATAAAGTTACATTCTAAAAAAGATACTTTTTATTAGAATTTTTTTTCTTAGTTCAAAGTTTAAATTGAATACTTTTAAATAATAAAAAAATAACTTCATCCAAAATAACACATCCATGGAAATTTATAGAATTGGTTCCATTTCTTTTGGAGGAAGAAAGCCCATGGGTGTCGGTCCATTTGCGTTCATATTGCCCCTTTCAATGATCAATCATCATATGAAGTGATGTAATTGGGTTTTTCTTTTCTTTTCTTTTATGTTATGATATAGAACGATATTTCACTAAATATTCAATAATTATATTAAAACTCTAATTTAAAATTTTAAAATTTAAATTCTATAATTTGTAAGATAAAATATAGTCTCGTATAATTAATATTAATCGTATGCAAAGTTTCATGTATAATTAGATAAAAGATGAAAAATTTCTAGAACATGCTTTTCACATTCTAATTAAAAAATTCAAGTTAAATACATTATTATGTGGGTGGTAGGTCACACCGAGACAATCCACTTTTTTTCAATTTTTTTATATTTTTTTAATTTAAAATTTTTACTTTAATATGTTGATATATATATATATATAATATTACATAGTGTTATCAATCTTGGATACAATCGTTGAAGTAATCTTCTTAACATAAAATTTGTGAGAAATTAAGTGACTTTTGATACGATAGAACTTGAACCAAATAAAAATATTAATAAGCAAAATAAACAGTGAGTGAGTAACAATATAACTAGTTAAATTAAAATATTTATTGTTAAATATTTTTATATGGTGGTTAAGTAGACTTTGAGTATGGATAATTTAACTATTTTTTTATTTGATTCATGAATTAATTCGATTTATATTACTAAAGCTTCAAAAATCTAAACTCAAATCAAATGCAAAGTTCAAACGAACCATCTGAATAATTTTAGTCCATATTTAATGGCTCTATAAATGAAAGAACCAAAAGGGAAAGAGAAAATTAAGTTTTGTATTCCTCCAAATAAATTATTTATATCAATATACCCTCTTATATTTTAAACTCCAATACTATCAAACTTTGCCCCTTTAATATTAAAATTCACGCTTTGATTTGACACTGACATCAAAAATTGATTTTTATGATATATCAATATGATATACATATACCAATAAGGTATTACAGATGATTAAGCTCAGTTCTATATGATACCAACATGATATCAATATACCGATAGGGTATCATAATTAATATATTTTTTACTAATTTAAAATCTAAGAAATAAGTTTGTAATTTTAAGAATTTTCTCTTAATTACTTTTTATTAAAAAAAAGAGCTCAAAAGTATATGATACCGATAGGATATCAATATACCGACAGAGTATCACAATAATATATTTTTTGCTAATTTAGAGTTAAATAAATAATTTAGTAACTTAAGTAATTTTCTAGTCATATATGATTTCGACATGCCATAAATATATCTACAGAGTGTCATAACAAATATATTTTTTACTAATTTAGAGTTTATTAATATTTTTATTTGTTTGTTATTTATTTCTTACCAAAAAAAAAGCATACTCCTATGTCATACCAATTGAGTATTAATACACCACCAGAGTATCAAAAAGAATTGAGTTCATTTTATATGATATCGATATGACATATATATACCACTGAAATATATTTTATAAAATTTATATTGATGTCAATATGATATCAAATGTGAAATAAATAAATAAATAATTTAAATTATAAATTTATTAAAAATAAATAATTTTGATTGGATCTATTAAGTTTATGTTACGTACTTTTCCCGAAAAGGATAAAGGACTTTATCAATGACATGAGCCGAAGGGATAATTGTCTATCAACATAGTATGGGCTTGCAGACTTATCTCAACAGCCATAAAAATGTTGGGCTGTTGGCATAACTAAGAACTGCATATACATCCAAGTTTGAAATCATTACCAAGCTTTATTAAATTTTAAAATTTTGAATGTGTTTTTGATAATTTATATTTTTAATAGAAAAATGATATCAAGAATAAAATATAGCAAAATTATTTTAATCACTTGTTCAACTCCAACAACAAGTATAACAATTTGAATCTACATTAGGATAGTATAAACATTTATCTATATAAAATTTGGCTAGTATAAGTAAATAATGACAAGAGTAATATAAAAATTAAAAAAAATTATAATTTAGATGATATTTCTCTAGAAATTTGGAAGTATTTCGAAGAGATTTCACTATGATGACTTTTACAAAGATTGACATGATGGGGTAAGTAAAGAAGGGGAACTTTGATAAATTTTATACTAATTTTTATACAAATAAAGAAAATATTCAAAGTTATATAAACTACTATAATATCAAACTTAAACTGTATGATAATTATATGAGCGAATGATGGAGCATAAATTGAGAAATACTATAAGAGTTAATAATATTTATAATATTAATATTTTTATTAAATATTATTTTTTGATGTTCATTAAAATTTGTATTTTTAGTTTTTATGATTAATTTAATTAATATTATAACAATTTAAAAAATATAAATAAATCTCTTATAATATTAGTTAAGAATATATATTTACTAATTAATATATTTTCAAAAAATAACATATATATTAAATATTTAATCTAATATTATTTATAAACAGACTTATTTTCTACATATAAAATTTTTATTGTAGATAGTTAATTTTATTTATAAAATTTAATATAACATTACAATTATACTTGCGCAATCAAATAGCTATATCTGGAAGATCCTTAATATATTGTTCAATGAAATTACTCACTAAAATCTCATAAGTGAAATTTGAAGAGAGTAAAAATATACCTTGTGGGATTCGAAGAGGAAAAAATATACGCAAATCTTGTCATTGTCTTATAGAAAATCTATTTTTAAAAGATCCTTAACATATTATTACGAACAAACAAACAAAGAACAACAACAATAACATACCTATTGGAATCCCACAAGTGAAGTCTGCGGAGGGTGAAATGTATGTAAACCTTACCACTACCTCACAAAAGTAAAAAGACTATTTCCTGTGAATCTTCGTCTCAAAAACTCATAAGCAGAATAAACTAAATATGATAAAAATGAAATGAAAGGTAATAAAAATGATGACTAATAACAAAAAGCACAATAATATGCAAATATGATAAATTTAACACACATACGATAGACAATGACAAATATGATATAAAACACGACTACTCCTGCTATCCACTATATCCTAAAATCAGACATTCACTTAACTTTATCAACTAATTAGTCTACTACTCTAATTCGCAACTTTCACTTTTTTTAATCTAAAATCATATCGTTAATAAAATTAAAATAATTATTAAATTGATAATTATCATTTCAATAATTATACTAATTTTTACTATCATGTGAGTTTTCAAACGGATTGAAAAGCATGTTGTATGGAATAAAAGCAACAAATAAGTAGTGAAGTTTAAAGTGTCATCTTTTGTATTGCATTGAATTTCTTTAGCATTGAAAAGGCAAAAAGGTCAGCAAAACTCATTTTACTTCACTGTCGGGTGCCGCCTACACGTCTCTGTCAACAGTAACCTCTGAAAACGGATACATACTTCAACACTCTTCATTTCCTATTTCATTTTAAATCTTATGCTATTTTATTAGTATTTACATTCATCATTAAATATAATAAAAATGTCATTTTGTTAAGAATTGATTTTCTATGATTATGTTATTATTTTAATTTTACGTAATATTATTTAATAATATATTTTTTTTCCTAGTGCTTTACGTCTTATTTGATTTCTTTTTGTAGATTTGCAAATTATTAATAGGTGATATTACGTAACTAAAAAAAATTATATAATTTATTAAATATTATATTTATTAAAATAAAATTATACATTACAAAATTATTCGTGACAACATTTCAAACATAGTAATAATTGTTAGTTTATTCTAATTTCTATCATGTATGAATGAATAATGATACATGAAATAAAGATTGATGTATTAAAAATGTGAAAGTAATTCAAATATTAGTGAAGCTATTTTCATATATGAATATTCATGTCATATGAATACAATTTTTTTAATGTATATTTTATGCAACATTTCATATTTCTAAGCTATCTTTTCACGTGTTATCCATGAATCATTGTGATATATCTATAGGGGATAAATATCTTAATTTTTCTCAGATAATTTTTAAAGTTTTTGAAATAAGATAAAAAGAAAAATACTTTATATTAAGAATAAAAACGATTTTTATTTTAAAAGTGTTTAAGTGTGATTACAAATGAATAAGCAGTTCATCGAAAAATAAATTTGAGGTTTATTGATTTGAATCATTTTATCCTATAAGGATAAATTTTAAAATCTCAAATACTTATGAAGAATAATTTTCTTAAAATTTTTTTATTAACTCGGAGTTGACTTCTCCCTTTTTTGTTGTTAATTATATGATTTTACTTTTAAAATTTATTTAATTTTATATTTTATTATTTGTATAAAATAATTTATATTCTCAAATAAACATGACAAAACTATTTAATAAATTATATCTTAAATTTAATTTTTTTGTTCGCAAATGAAGGTGAGGAGCATGGAGGGTTGCAAAGCATTTGAGGTTAGTCCCCCCCCCGTTGTTCTTCACCTCCTCTCTCTCTTCACGTGCTCATCATGGACTTATCATGTGACTAAACCCCTCTATTCTCGCTGTCTCCTTCTTTGGCGGCCTATCTTTCCTTTTTGTGTTCTCACGTTCTCGTTTACTTTCACTAATCATTACTGCCTATCTCATACTATCTAATGCTATCCCCATTTTCCACTCTTTTTCGTTTTACTTAAGCTAAAAAGATTTGAGTTTTGAAGCACCCATTCTGATTCTTGTGGGTTTTGAGTTAAACATTCTACTCAGTCTCCATTGTTGTCTATGTTAGCTGATGAAAAATGGGCTGTTTACAGTCCAAAACTGTAAATGTTCAGTCCCTAGAGAAAGAGCCTTCTCAGGATGAATCAAAAACAGATCTTGGTATTCTTTATTTTACTTAATTTATTGCATATTTACATTGCTCTTCTACTGTGTGTTCTTGGTGTATATGTGTGTGTTGGTTTTGGAGTTGGTGGGGGTGGGGAGGAGGTTTATACTTGCTGGTTTTGAGTTCTGGTTGATTGCATGTTTAATCTTTGATCTGGGTTTTATTTAATTTGCCCCCTGTTTTGGTTATTTCCCATCTGCCTCTTCTAACTGAACTGTTATTTCTTTTTTTTTTTTTATGTTATATGCTGGGAGTTCTGAACCATGATTTTTTTTGTCGTGCTGCTTCCTTTTTCCATTCATTGATTTTAGCTGAAATTTATTTGGTTTATTTTTAATTTTTTTAAACATTTTTACATATGGGTTTCTGATAATTACTAAAATTGATGTGGGTATCACTGGTTTCTTGTTTTTGTATTGCTAGACAAGCAGGTAAGACAGGACTATATGTACCTGAGCTATGATTCTTAAGTTCAAGTATATGTGCAAATGTTTGCAATGTAATTGTTGTAGTTTATAACTTAATTTGCAATCAGTTTCTTGTTTAATCTGATGTGGTGTTGATGAAGCTAATGGGGATCAAGTAGACCAAGATCAAGTGCCTGCATTCAAGGAATTTAGTCTTGTAGAACTGCGGGCAGCAACGAATGGCTTTAGTAGTGAATTAATAGTTTCTGAAAGTGGTGAGAAAGCTCCCAATGTTGTCTACAGAGGGAAGCTTCGTAGCAACAGGCTGGTTGCCATCAAGCGCTTCTCCAGACAGTCGTGGCCTGATGCTCAACAGTTTGTGGTAAATCTGATAATAAGTCTGCAAGTTATAAAGTTTTGATCCTTTTAGCCATTATTACTGATGAGTGAGAAAGGTCTAGATTAAAACTTGTGCTCTAAATTCGATATGATTCATCAAGACTCACTAAATGGTAATTGAAGAACATCTTGTCTTTTATCACATTCATTGCTTTGTTGCTTTAGTGTGGTCTTTGTTAACCTTCATTAAGGAGGACACTACGAGTACCACTTCCACCCCAAGCTTCCTATTTTCTCATTTGGTTTTCCAGTTTCCAAAACACTCAGTATCAGTTAATATCATGATTCTAATATAATTAAGTTTGTAAAACCTTGTGTATATGCATGTAAGTTGCAGGTAAGCGTTCAATCTCCGAATATCAGAGTATCTTTGCTGTTTTGTCAGGTTGTCTCTACGAACTTTTGGTTTAGTTTTACTTATGTATTACAGGCAGAAGCAGCTGGAGTTGGCAAGGTTCGACATAAGAGATTGGTGAATCTAATTGGCTGTTGTGCAGAGGGAGATGAGCGCCTATTGGTTGCAGAATACATGCCTAATGATACTCTCTCAAAGCATCTCTTCCACTGTATGGTTTAGTTTTTTGCCTGGGCTAGAACTTTTAAATGTTGAATTGAGAAGGAAAAAATATTTTCTCTGCTATTCAATGGTCGAATACCGAGTCTTTCCCTTCGCGTTATTTGTTGATGGATGTTTATATAATTAACCTAATGATACTGCTTTGGATGTCTATCTCCAAGGTCATGCCATAGTCAGGCTTCATGACCTTTGTTGTTTATTTGACATCAATAACCGCAAGAGCTTCCTGCTGAAAGCTACAGTGTGGTTTTAGGTTACGCCTGCTAATTCTGTTTCCTCAGAAGTCAGGCATGCTGCATCAACCTGCTGAATCCTCAGAACTAACGTTTAAACTGATTTGTTACCATAACATCACCCTTTTATGTTTGAGATCAGTTGTTTGGAGTTAATTATAGGCCACAAGAATGATTAGCTTGAGTAAAGCAAAAAACATTAATTCTTCTTTTTATAAAAATTGGACACTTATTTGATTACGTCATGTTTAAGATGAATACCATACAATGCTGTAAGATATGGGAAGAAATATTAACAGAAACTAACTAACCCTGAATATTGACAATTCATGGGAAGAACTGAAACTAAGTTTCAATAATATCGGCAAAGCAGAGGACTAGGCTGGTGCTTCAGTTTGGCTATTCAAACTTAATCGAATCGTAGTTCAGTCATTGTTTCCTCTGAAAATTGACTCAAGACAATAGGAAATAGTAAAATATGATTGTGACTTGTGAGTAATACAAAGACTCTAGTGGAGTAGCAAAGGTACGACATTTTCGGAAGCATCTGTTACAACTTTCAGTGTGCTTTTTGCAATACTGAAATACTTGTCAATAGAAAATATAATTAAACAATTGCATGGGCTGTCTGGTAAAACACTTAGAATTGGCTGGTATACAACTTATTCCCGGGTTAGCAGACATTTAACTGTCCTATTTGCTTATAAAAAATATGGACTTTATGGATGCATACTGTCAACAACTTCTGTACCTTCCAATCTCCAGAGCTCCTTCATTTACCTTGTATAGGTATCTTTGCTCTCTATACATGTTTAAGCATGTATACAATATCTTGCAAGATGATGCTAATTTTTTTTACATATATGTGCGAGCATTTCTATATTTTAATCACGAAATGTTACAGGTCTCTTATTAGCATGCATGTCTTTTGGTGGTGCAGGGGAGAAACAACCGTTGCCCTGGGAGATGCGAGTAAGAGTTGCATACTACATTGCACAGGCACTGGATCATTGCAATGCTGAAAACCGGAAGATATATCATGACTTGAATGCTTATCGAGTTCTTTTTGATGAGGTATTCAAACATAAATTCAGGAGAATTTTAATTCATTTTCTAAGTTCTTTTATTTTGAAAGGAACAACAACAACAACATACCCAGTGGTATCCCGCAAGTGGGGTCTGGGGAGGGTAAAAATGTACAGACCTTACCACTACCTCATAGAGGTAAAGAGGTTGTTTCTGGGAAACCCTTGTGCAAGTAGGTAGACAGGAAGTAATCATTTGTTTGTTTTAATGGATGGTTTCTACGTCATACACAATTTGTTGACAACAATGGTGTAAGCCTCTCCAAAGTGATATATTAGCAGCAGAGCAACTAAGACCCCTCTTAAGTGGTGACTACATACTTCAAAGTCAGATAATTTGTATGATAACTAGTCATAACCATGAGTTTGGCATAGAAGTTTGGGGAGTTTGTATACGAAACTGAGGCCATTTTTCTAAATATCTAATGATTGCTTGCAAAAAGTGGGGTTTTTTTTTTTCCTTGTTAAAAAGATGCTTTATTTTAGTTGTTCTAGTTCTCCATACTTACAGCCCGAATAGTGATTGATTTTGATATTTAGATATAATAAATATGTTGCAGTGCTTCATAGACCTAGAGCATATATTGTTCTTAGTTGCTCTGTTTGGAATCACGGGTCTTGGGCGAATGCCCCATCTCATTATCTCTGTGGTTTTGCAATATCATGATACCATCGATTTTGAGTTGTCTGCTCTTGAATTTGCTTAATTTTATTGATATTTCAGGAAGGTGACCCTCGGTTATCTAGTTTTGGTCTAATGAAAAACAGCAGAGATGGAAAGAGCTATAGCACCAATCTTGCTTATACGCCTCCTGAGTTCTTACGCACAGGTATACCCTTCACACGCCATCACATTATAGATGGATGAACTGGTAGTCATTTAAAAAGATTCTTGATTACAGTGAGAACCAATTGCAGAGTAATGTTAGCATTCTCTGATACATATCAAAAGAATCTACTTTACCTTGTCCCAGAAAAAGAAAAACTCATCTAACTAAGTATAAGGATTCTCTGTTGGCCTGGCAATTTTGCTGTGGTGAGATAATTCATGGATTAAAACACTAAAATGATAGTTAACCCTCATCAGCTTTCTAGAAAAAATATTAACCCCGTTAACAAACATTTATATCATTTAAAAAGTAACACATATTTGAGATATATAATTTATACTAATTGTACCATGTCAAACTAAACATTAGAAAAAATCCTTGCATTGCGAATCTCTGTGTGACAATCCCAGGGCACGACTAATCACCATGTTACAAACCTTGCATAAGTATGTCTCTATATGAGAAGACCCTTAGTGCAATTTGTTCTCAAGGTGTTAATCTTCTGGAGAGGGGCCTATACTTGAACTTGATTTTCATAGAAAGGAGCAAATCGCAAATAGTTAAAGAGGAGTAATGCAAGTCGAATTAGGAGAAGGAAATCTACGAGTCTGAACTGAACTACACTAAATGAACTCCAAAGAACGAGGTCCATTAAAAGAGATGTTTGTGGACTTTCATCTAGTGGTAGGAGAGCTACTTTTGATTTGTGGGTTAGGCGCGCATTATGAGTTCAATCCCCACCACAAACAAAAGCTTCATATTTAGGTGGAGAGAGCTAGTAGAAGGGCAGACCCATTATCACCACCCTTAGGGAGTCCCTCGGTTATCGGAAAAAAAGCAGGATGCATGTCTAGTGGGAGATTTATCTAGTTCTCACTTAGGCATTCATCTCTTCATGTATATAGGAAATAGAGGGTTCTAATATGACAACACTACCCACTTTGTGGGTGTGTTGAACACTTGGCAAAGGAATTATAACTTAAAGAGGTATTGAATTGAGTAACTCAGTTTACTAAAGACATGATGACCTGCATTATATCCCTGCTTTTTCTTTCTTGACTGACATTTTTTATTGCCACTGCCCCCGTGATCTTGTATTCTAACTAGTTCTGTTGTCGCGCACATTGCCACAATTAGCTGCAGTCTTTTTTGGGTTTAACTTCGTAACGAAGTCAAACTATTTCATTTAACCATAATTGAAGGGAAATCCTTTAATTTCACAACATTGGGACAGTGTTCAGTTCCTTACCTTGTTTCGTCTTTCTTTCTCTCTTTGGTTTCCCTGTTAATGTTTATCTATGTTCACTTCCTTTACCTTGTTTTCTTCTTTCTTAACTTGTTTTCTTCTTCCCTTTCTTTTTCTTTCTCCTTAATTTCTATTTGTAGGCCGGGTAATCGCGGAAAGTGTGATCTACAGCTATGGGACTGTGCTGCTGGACCTGTTGAGTGGAAAGCATATCCCACCAAGCCATGTAATGTAGTCCAAAAGAAATCTTTGAAAGTTTCTACATCCTTTTGCTCAACTTTTTTTAATTTATACTTGTTCACTTATTGCATCTAAAATTTCTCTATGATGTCGGAAACTGGATCTAAAGCTGTTTCACTCTATTACTATGGGGCTATGTGATAAACATACATAGTGAAGACTCTCGTCTACAACTACTGAATCTTAAGTAATTAGCTTTTACTATTTGATGGTAATTTTAATTACCAACTGTTGTGCCTATGTTGTCTAGAGGGTTACACTGATCGTGAAATTCAAGTATTCTCCTCTATTTATATGCAATTATAATTGTAGTGAGTTCTGCATGAATAAGTAAGCTTTTGTTGTTGTCCTCCGAAAGTATTATTGAAGTTGTTTAAATTATCCAAGTAAGCTTTTGTCGTTGTCCTCCAAAAATTTTATTGAAGTTGTTTAAATATCCAAGTAAGCTTTTGTCATTGTCCTCCAAAAATTTTATTGAAGTCAGACATTATTTAAATTATCCAAGACAATGAGGCAAAGGTTTGCTTGGTCAATGAGGTAGATATGTTGATCATGCTTGATTAGCGACTCTGTTTATTGGCTAATGATCGAACATTTGCATCCCTCGCGTTACCCTTTTGTTTTTGTCGGTAACTATATCAAGTAGTTTCTTCCTCTTGCTTGCATTGTCTCATGGTTCTTGGACTTTTCTTTCTTTCCAGGCACTAGACTTAATTAGGGGTAAAAATCTGTTGTTATTAATGGATTCATCCCTGGAAGGACAATATGCCAATGAAGATGCAACAGCATTGGTTGAACTTGCTTCAAAGTGTCTCCAGTATGAGGCTAGGGATAGACCTGAAATCAAGTTCATTCTTAATGCAGTGGAGCCGCTTCAGAAGCAGAAGGAGGTATGCTTATTAGAACATCTTTGACCCTGATGCGACATTGCCCATATCTCTGATGGATTGACCATAAGTGTTCCTGCACATTGTTTATCTTAGGCTGCGTCACATGTTCTGATGGGTCTAACAAAAACTCCAGTGGTCCTTCCAACCATGCTCTCTCCTCTGGGCAAGGCTTGTGCGAGGATGGACCTCACTGCTGTCCATGATATCTTGCTTAAAACAGGTTATAAAGATGAGGAGGGTGCTGAAAATGAGGTGAGCTCACTCGTTGTTACTTCTTATACTGATGTAAACAGTACTTGTAAATCATCAAACTTGATGTAGAAAGATCATGTCATGGGGTAAATCTACAGAAGAAAAACACTAATTGTCCTCTATGGCATTCAATATGTTTCTTTTCTCGTAACTTCTTTTATTTTCTCATGTTTTTTTTTCTAGTCCTCAGGTTTAAGCATTAATCATTCACTTAAATAAGTTTAGCAATTTATACAAAAGAGAAATCTTATCTAGTACTTTTTGGTGAAGACTTGACACTTGTTTCTACCTAAATTTTGGTAAAGCTCTCATTTCAAGAATGGACGCAACAAGTTCAAGATATGTTAAATACCAAGAAGTTTGGGGATATTGCTTTCCGGGACAAGGATTTCAAGAGTGCAGTTGATTATTACTCTAAGGTAATTTACCCCTTTGCTCATATGCTACTTGATTCATTTGGTATGTGATACTTGTATAAACTTGCTTTGTTCTCAACCTTTTTGGAAAATTGCGATTTTTATTCATCTGATCATAGGTTGATCTGTTCCAGTTACATATAGTAACAAGGGATGTTTGCACACTAGGGACTTCTAATTGCTATGTTAGGTGGGAAAACTTCTTATGGTGACTTGAGTGTTCTGATTGTTGGATCCAGCTGGCCTGGTTGATGTACACTTTTTCTTCTTGCAAAATAGTCTGCTTGGAACTTTCTGTTGAGGTATGAGCTCGCTAGAATTTATTCCCAGAGAAAGAAGAAGAATAACATAAAAAGAGAGGATGGTGTGAGCTTGAACTTATCAACAAAAAAGGATGGTATGAGCTTGATAGAAAAGTAAAGGGAACTCTCTTGCCTTTAGAAGTGGGAACCTTGGTATCGCAATTAAACTAACTAGGTTAATCACACTCTCATGTGCAGCTTCCAGTTGTGGTCATCATAATGTTGGTCTTTCGATTTGCGACATTGATTCTGAAATTAGCTACCATGTCTATCCCAAATTAATTGGCCCACTTTCTAAGTCAGTTTGGTAAAATTTTATCCACTTCTCTAAAGGGGGAGTTCTTCCAATTTTGAGGACAACTCCTTGGTGTGTAGCACAGACATATTGAAATTTGATTACCCCCTCCCCCAATTGAATTTCAAAGTATGATAACCACTCAATGTTCTTGTTTTATGTTGTATCAAATGCTGTTATTTATGGTAGCTCATAGTTATGTTTATGCCCAACTTAATCTAGTTTATTTTTTCCAACAGTTAGTATCAATGATGTCCGTTCCTTCTGGCACTGTTTTTGTGAGGCGAGCCCTTTCCTACATGATGAATGGGCAACCAGAACTCGCACTTAGGGACGCTATGCAAGCCCAGGTTTGCTTGCCCGAGTGGCCGACTGCATTCTATATGCAGGCTCTTGCTCTTTCCAAACTTGGCATGGAAACTGATGCACAAGACATGCTCAATGACGGAGCCTCCTTTGAAGCAAAGAAGTTAAACAGTTGGCGTAACTGATTCTGTCATATTTGGTGTATCAAGAACTACACATCCTTTCCAAAGCTAGAGGTAACTATAGTAAGGATGAGACAGGATAGTAAAGGAGCCCGGTAATGTGGTGTTTGGGGGGTTATATTTATCTCGTCCCTCACTCTTTGTACCAATACAGTTCCATACCGAAAATGTATAAATCTCTAGTGAAAACTCTCGTAGTTTATTCTGTGCTGAATGCCATTTTTTTTAGTTTTGAAACTCATCAAGAGTTCTTCCATTGTCATGTTTGAGTAAACATTACTAAGGCCTGAGCTATTTACAGTTATTTTACCAGTTGATCAAGTTATGTGAGCGATAGTGATCTCAGAGTTCTCCATCTTGATCATTTAAGAACCAGATACTGGTTCTGTCTAAGTTTCTTTTATGGATCTTTTGGAGCTTGTTCATGTAAAACATGACCAGATTTGACCATAGAATAGTTTTTCCAGGGGACAACGATGTACATATCTTAAAAGTTACTGTAGCAGGTGTACAAACAAATGAATGGACAATTGGAAGTAGCAGTTAAGCTTTTGGGTTGAGTTAGACCACGTGTGTATATTTTTACGTGTTATCAAAATCAAGTTCGTATGTATATTTTTACATGTTATCAAAATTAGTTTTATCATCTGTGGATTCCTGGTCAATGGTGTTAGAGTTTCGCTTTGGTTGAGGAATTGACTAGTGGATTGGGGTTGAGTTAAGACCCATGCCACTAACATTTCACTATTTTTTACTTCAACCAATATAGCAAGAGAACCTCAAGGTTCGAATGGAATGTCAACCAGAATATGCTTTGATGCTGAAAAAAACTGGTGTACGCCAATAAATAACATTGACCTTCATCATTTTATGGGTTATTATTAGTCATAAATATCTAACACCTAACTGCAGTCAATTTATCTTTATCTGATTTGTGTATCTCTTCTATTTAAACATATGCAGTTTAGTGTAATTGTGCATTCTAGGAATTGCTCTAACTTTGAAAATTTTCTGATTTGGAGATATGACCAAGATTCTAACGATGCTCTTCTTTATCTTTACTTCTCTTGCTCTTACATCAGGTAATTCCTTTTTTGATTATTTTATTGAGATAATGGTAATGTTTGAGTCAGTTTTTTCACATGGTAACAATTTTACTAGGTTGCGGAGAAAAAAAGGTCAATTGAGTTTACGAAGAGAGACTGATTCCGATAGATATTTCATTCCTTTTGGATATTTGCAGCTTTGCCCAAGTGCCGACAGCGCTGCGTTAATGTGTTTTTTAAAGCTTGCAAAGATCTGAAAGATACAGCTACTTGCCAGTTTTTGTGCTCATATTTTTATCCAGGCCGACTATGTGATGCTGGATATTATTGTGAAAATACATATGGCCCCCAAATCAACTGCAAATGTAACTATGAATGTTAAACACCAAAAATATCACATCTGACACCTAATAGTGATAGACTTGTATCCTTAATGGCTGAATGTTGTAGTTTTTGTTATTACTTTTGATTTGTTTTAGACCACAAGTTTCAAAAAATTTATTTTTATTTGTAAACTTCGTGTTTCAGTTAACGACTTTCACATGCATAAATTGGAACGGAGAGCGCGTGACTTTGTTGAAAATAATTCCTCAGCCATGAACATCCATAGGAGTGTCACGATAATGGATAATGTTGTGGCTTTCATTATTTATAATTCGTGATATATTTTAGACCTGCACGTTTCAAAACTCTTCTTTCATTCTTAAAATTCTGTGTTTGGCCAAATCAAAATCGGACCGGAGTGGGTATGACTACGCCCCTTAATTGTCATCCATGAGCGTGTTAGTTTTCATTATTAATACTCATGACTTATGTTAGATTGCATGTTCCAAAAATCTTATTTTCATTTTTCAACTTTGTGTTTAGTCAAACATTTTCACTTAAAGTGGAATAGAGGGAGTGTGACTTGTCAAAAATCAAACCTTAGCCATAAAAGTACGTGTCCCCCCAATGTCATCCACAAGTGCTAGGATAATATGAACGATCGATAAATCATAATTTATCATTGATTGTTCCATGTGAAATATACTTGGTTCAAATCATCACACCATTACTCAAATCAAAATCAGTTGGACTATACAATGATGAGAAGTCAAGTTCAGAGCATGCATGTACTCAGTCTAACATCATGCTAGCTGTTATAGAGAAGTTAATGTTCATATATAGTAAGGTCAATATCTCAACAGCAATCCCCATACGCTGTCAACTCAATTTCGTGAATTGATATCACAACTAACTTAACTGTGGCCAATTTAATTAAAAGCAGATTTACAAGTTTTATCAAACAGCCACTTGCATATATAAGTTTTAAACCTCGACTTCTATTTCACATGTTCAGAAGATGAAAGTCGCGGAGATGAGAATGTTGAGATAAATGTTTGGACATACCAGGAGTGATAATATTAGGACTGAGATCATTCACGAGAAGTTAGATCAGCTGGCCCATGTGCGTGGCTAACAAAATGAAGGAAGCGAGACTATGATGGTTTGGACATGTACAGAGAAGGAGTACGGATGCTCCCGTCAGGAGGTGCGAGAGGTAGAAGTTAGGGGTTACACGGAGGGGTAGAGGTAAACCGAAGAAGTATTGAAGGGAGATGATTAGACAAGAAATGACAAACTTCATCTCGCCTAGGATATGACCTTAGTAGGAAGGAGTGAATGTCACTTATTAGGGTAGAAGAATGATAGACTAATAGAGGTAGATTGATGTCTAGTCGTGTGATTATAGTAGTTTAATATGATTAATCGTGTCTTTATATTCAGTGGGGTTATTATCTGTCTTATATTTGTTACTTTTAGCGTATTTACATATTATCATTTACTTTTCATGATTAAATATTTTCCTATTTTCTTTTTTTTTTCATATCTAGTATCTTTTGTTTATGAGTTTGATTTTTGAGACGAGGGTTTTTTGAAAATAATCTCTTTATCTCTTTGAGATGATAAGATCGCGTATATTTTTTACCCTCTCTGACTCTACTTATAAAAATCTACTGGATATGTTATCATCGTTATTTAAACCTTGACTTCTACTTCTCTTTTGTCTTGCGATGCGGCTTGAACTATGCTTTTCTAAAGTACTGACAAGAATGCTTTTCAAATGATTTGACAAAACATAAAAAATTTTGAAAGTGCGAAAATATTAATTAGAGAAGCATAATTCCAGCATCACAAGACAAAAAACAAGTTGAAAAAATGTGGTCTGAAAATTATGCAAGTCACTGTTTAGTAAAAGTTGTGGCTGCCAGATGATAAACTTTTGACTTGGCACGCTTAAAAAGCAGTAATTGATACGAATAATTTTATTAAATTATTTTTTAAATATAATAAATATAATATCTTAAAAAATATAATAGAGAAATTGCGATGATTTATGATAAGAGTAATCATATTCATGTAATATTATTTCTTAGTTTCACAAACTAAGTATTATTGAATATCTCAAAATAGTATCATAGATAAGTGAAAATGGACCAAAGGAGTACTATATATTCCGCTATTTTTATTATTCTATATAAGTGCAGTGCCTGATGCTTTGATTTTCAATTTCCTTTTTGTCACTTTGGAGATAAACAAAATATATAGTTGGATTTAAAAGTCTAATTTATAAATTGGCACCTATTAGGCCATTCTAATACTTAGCTTGATGTCATCATCATCTCTTTATTTTGTGTATTGAATTTTACTTGATTGTCTATGTTGTCACCATGTTTTAAAAATTTACTCCATTTGTCCAGTAAAGACTCCAAAATTAATCCTTTTCTCTTATGTCAAACTTATTTCTTTCCGGGATATTTTAGTGAGCTAAATTCAATACGCATCTAACGAGCATATTTTTCAATTTATTGTACCAAAAGGGCATGTTCTAAGTGCAAGAAAAATCAAAATCAAAATCAAAATGCGTGGAGAATCCTCTCTTTTTTTTTTTTTTTAATTTGTTTGTTTTAAAAATCCACTTAACAAACGAAAGGAACAATGGGGTTGAATAATATGTTTTTTGGTATTACACTTGTATATACATAACCTTATTCTACCTTAAAAAGTATATAGAGAGAGAATAAATGAGTCGACTATTAATATAAAATTTTAAATACATAAATTTTATATAACCCTTCAATTCGAAATAATAAAATTAAGGTGTCTTTTCCTGGGGGGTAGTTTCATAATCTTTTTCTTTTTGAGTTTGATTTGATTTCCTCGTTATCGATAATTTTTAAATCAAAGGAACTCAAAATTACCTCAACTAGCCTTTAAATGAGCGGTATTTTTTATTTAAAATTGATGTGTATAATTAAAAGAAAATATATTTTATGTAGTTAATTTAATTATCTAATATATAAAAAATTTCAATGTGCAGTTGAAACATTTAATTATTAGAACTTGAATTGTTTAATTGAACGTTTAAATAAATAGAATATACTGACAATTGGTCTTTCATTTGAAATTGACGTATATAATTAAAAGAAAATATATTTTATGTAATTAATTTAATTATCTAATATATAAAAAATTTTCAATGTGCGATTGAAACATTTAATTATTAGAACTTGAATTGTTTAATTGTACGTTTAAACAAAAAGAATATACTGACAACTGGTCTTTCCTGACCATGCACCAAAGTTTTCTTATAAAGTGTCTTGATATGACGTATTTGAAAAAGGAATTAAAAGATTTTGCGTTAAAAGAGCTAAACCCCTTAGAAACGTGAGTTGACGTGTTATTTCACCCTTTTTTTACTTTAAAAATATTGCTTCGTACAGTTTAAATATTTTAAGAAAAACACATGACCTTGATGCAAGTTATTAATTTCACTTTTATATTATTGACAGTCTTAAAAATACTTTCTAGTTGACTAACTAAATTAAAATAACTCTCGACCTTCTATAAGTATTAAAAACACCTTTAACTTATCAAGAATTTAAGAGTGTACCTTAACTCATGTCACAAGATTAGAGACGTATTTAAGTTCTGTTAATCAAGTAGAAATGTGTTTTAAATATTGTCAATAGTTCGAAGATAAAACTAATAATTTGTATCAATTTTAAAGATATTTTTAATACTTTCCTTAATAAAAAAAATGTAGCATATTCTATTTAGTTTATCAAAAATAATTATTTCTATCTTATAAAGATAAAAATAAAATCTGCATGCACATACTCTTTTTAGATCTCAATTATAAATATATATTGAATATACTATTATTGTAAAATTATAATAATTTGTTTTATTACGTTAACTTAGCTATTATAATTCCAATTGTTTATCAATAAATATCTAGACCATAATATAACATAGTTTTAGTTTTCTACGTTTTAAATTATTTTCCAGTATTTATTTATCGCTAAATTGGTATTAAATGACTGCCTAATATTCATGTGGAAGTGTTGCCATTATATTCCTAGGAAAATGACGGCATAACTAAGTATTTGTCTAACCAACACCAATTATTTGTTGAGATTCGTGATTGATATGGAGAAAATCCAATCATAGACATGTGTTATAGCAGTGTTCCAAATTAAATAAATATCATTGTCATATGCGATGAAATAATTGTAATTTCTTATCAAATGTCTCCTTATTGAATTCTTTTTCTTGAATGAATAAGGTGAGAATAATTTTGAATATCAAATAATTGTTAATAATTTGTTTTCCAATGTCCTAGATAACACCTCTAGTTGTTAATTATTGTCCTTTTTTGAGGTCTCAATTTTTTTTCTCTTCACTTTCTTTTGGGGCTCCTTCAAAATTCAATAATTGTTTGATTATATTGAAAACGACATGAACCTCCACCACTTGAACACAACTTTTCTTTAATTCTCTGCAATAATGTAAAGACTAAAACTTCCTAAATTGAATCTTTATTTATGTTCACACTACCGCTACCCCTCCATTTCTATCCTAATTTAATTTATATAAATAATTTCACTATGTATATATATTCTTAGAAAAAAAATTAAGTTCATCACTTCCGCAAGTTTTCAATAAATTTTTTGATAACTCTTTCAAAGGTAGAAAATAAATCCAACAGAAAAAGTATATGATTGGGTGAAATATGGAATAGTAATAAGTAGTCTCTCCGTTTTATTTTGTGTGATACCCTCTTCAGTTTATCTAATTTCATTTTATTCTTAATGAAATGATTTTCAATCGCATAAATATCTAAGAATAATTTTATATCATAAATTTTAAAAATATTATATTTTTCTTAAATATTGTGTCAAGTCAAAAAGTGTCAGCGGACGAACAAGTACGTGTTTTATTGTGACATTGACAATTGGCTTAAAATCTGGAAATGTGTTTTTACCGAAATTGTTCCATACTTTGGTGAACGTAATCTAGTACTCAATCTCTTTAGATTTATTTTACTTACTTTTCTTTTTGGTTAATTTTAAAAAAATTATTTTCTTTTTGAAAATGTTTAATTATTTTTTTAAATGATATATTTTAAAATTACAAAATTTATATATGTGTCAAATAAAAACGGGATAAACAACTTTGATATGTGTCTGTATCAATACAGCTTCATCACACTCAAGGCAAGTTCAATCTAAACCATAAAATACTGTCAAATCACTCCTCTTCTTCATGCCTGGATAATACTTAGGGGAGTCTCAATCATAAATCCATTAAAGCAATCACTGAGGCCTATATAATTTTTTTTTTAAAAAAAAACTCATGTATTATAATTTTAAAAAAGTTAAGTAAAAAGTATAATAATTTTCACCTCATTTAATATAAAGATTGTTGTAATAATTGAGAAATAAAATATTATTTAATTAATTGTAGCATCCTTTTTTATGTGGCTATCTATTTTGATGTATTATTTATATTTTGATGATTATCATGAACCAATATTGTTTTTCTTATATATACTTTTTTTTTTAAAAAAAAATTCTTTCACTATCTTTATTATCTCACCATTGAATATCCTAAAATCTTTCAAACATTCAAACTTTCATTATGCAAAAATCTATTGTTATGTGTTTATTTAAAGATTAAATTTATTTTTTGATGTCTTCTTCGAATTTCAAGCACTAAACTAATCAATACTACTTAACATCATTGTATTAACTTATTCAATGCAATACTATTTCGATATCACTATATTAACTTTTCAAAAAATTTTAATCACATTTTATTATTTGAACTCCATTTATATGTTTCTCATTGAGAATTTATATTTTTTTTTACTTCATAACTGAACTTTAATTTTTTCATTTAAGTACGTAATATATCTCTAATTTTAAGTCTCCTCACATATCAAAATGAAAAAAAATGTTCTTCAAAATTTAATATTTTCTACGTTTAAAAAAGAATGACTAATTATTTTTTTAGTCTATTTAAAAAAGAACGATTCATTTATTTTTTTGGCAAAACTTTAGTTTTAATTTTTTACATGACATGTTTAACACCACAAAATTAAAAAACATTTTAGTATATTTGATATAATTTTAATTTAGAACTATAAAATTATTTTTTTTATTCTCTTAAACTCCGCATCAAATCAAATTAAATCATTCTTTTCAAAACAAAGAGAGATGTATCTGGACCTTTAAAAGTTACATGAGACAAGTGTCAATCTTCATTTTGTATACTTGGGGAAATAAAGAGAGAGTATTATAGAGTGGAACCAAAACCAATTTAATTTTGATTTAATTTGAGCATTGTAACAGCAGTATAAATAGGTCCCCATTTTCCATCTTCCCTTGTGGCTTCTCCTCACACGTATTTTCTTTCCATTACCATCTCTTCCAATTGAATTTCGGTTAGCAGCTTCTCCATCTCTCTAAATTTTGTGGTTGCTCTATAGCACAACAAGCCATCAATGGACTGCTTAAACATTGACAAAATGGTAATTCATATGCACTTTAATTAATTTTCTCTTCTTACCATTACTACACTCGTGCGAAAATCGTCTCATGTTATGGTATCTACGTTCACAATTTAAAATTAATGAATTCAGAACAAGCTAAATTTAATATGATATACACACAATTTATCATTTTCATATATATATATATATATGTTGTTCACGTCTTGAATTTTGTGGTTTTTCGAGTTTGGTGAAGTTATCCCAAAGATATAAGTATACTCTTTAAGTTTTAACTGCGAAAATGAGCCCAAATAAAGATAATTCATCTTATTCATTCAAAATTTTATGAGTTGGGTTTAAGATAATTTGAATTGGGTTCAATCCCAACTCATTCAAACTTCAACCCATTATGAAAACATCTTAATTTTGAATCTCCAATTTCAACCCGTTCTAAGCTCTTTACTTGCATTATGTGATGTATGCTTTCTATCTATTTTATATTTTTTTTATCAATTATTTGGGTTTTGAGTTGAGGGTTTTAGGAAACAGCCTCTCTACTTCTGTGAAGTAGCGTTAAGGTCTGCGTACAATCTCCCCTCCCCAGACCCCACTTGTGAGATAGTACTGGGTATGTTATTGTTGTTGTTGTTCTATCAATTATTTGTCTATTTTCAACTTTTTATTTTTATTTTCTTGAGTTGAAATTCAAATTGTGGTTATAAAAAGTAAATAATAATATGTTAAAATTATTGAGATTGCACAGGTCATGACCGAACTCAAATTTTAGCCGATTTAACTCCAACTCATTTGATCCCAAAATAAATTTGGGCAGGTTATAACTCAACCCAATCTTTATTTTAACTCATTTTAACATTCTCAATTTCAACCTAACTCGTCCATTTGACACCCATAATCTGAACGTAACATGATGTGATATTATATAAGTATTAATTTTGGATTAAGCCCACTTCACATTATTAAAAGTATCAATCTCTACTTGCGCTCTCTCTCTCTCTCTATACACATTCTCTTTTTCCGACCATTCATACGAGATTTTTCTAGTTCGAAATATAATTCGATTCAAAAGCAACTTTATTGGCGTTATATTATACAGACACTGGTTTGAAAGAGTTTACATTATTAGTAGATCTGTTTTAATTTGTTGTAGCATGTAATTAGACTCAGATCTAAGATTTAAATTTAATGAGTACTCTATTAAATAAATTCATTAGACTTAAAATTTATTATTGGTTCAAGGTTTGAGTAATATTTACCTTAAAATATTAATTTTAGTGGATTGTACATCCCTCGGTCAATCTTTATTTGTCCCCCATTGATTTGGACAAGTAAAGATGTGTGTAGGGAGTATACATTTGTGGTTCGTATTGAACGATGTCAGAACCAAATCCCATAAAAATTTAAATGAGAGGAGTCATATCAGAGTTAGCTTGCCGTGTGTTCAAGCAAAACGTGCAGTACTAGCTAGCTAGCTAGTGTTCTATCCGATAGCATAAAAATGTGCCATGGCTTAATTATTAACTTTAGATACACAATTTGATGAGCATATCATATATGTAAGAGAAGCCAATCACGTAAAGTAAAATAGTGACTCAGAAAGACATGTTCAACTATACGTGAAAGAGTACGAACTCCATTGATTGTTCCAAATGTACGTTCCGGTTGCAGAAAATTATGACATTACTCTTGACGTTGTAAACTGACAGATATATGTCGTGTACCTAACTCAACATACACCTCTGGTTGACGTCCCTTTTCATGGGCTTAAAGAGAAATCAGATCAGTATCAACATGAGTTGTGATGGGATGATTGAGATTCTTCACCCTTAACTAAAGATATCAAATTCCAATCTTTGAGAATAGAAAAATTTATGTAGGGAGTATCACCCCTACAAATTTAGTCAAGATCTAATATAAATACGAGACACTGACTGAGAAACCAAATAAGAAAAGAAGAGGAGAAAGCAGATGAAAAGTAAAATGTTTGTACTAAAAGAGTATCTCTTGTAAACGAAAAAATGAATGTCTACTTTTTGTATTCTATAATGTATTCAATTAACTATATATCCTTTGCTAATAAAAATGATACGCGAAGATCAACATGTGTTATGTATTTACGGGGCCAGTTATTTTCCTTTTTCAAATGCTTGAATATGACCTTGTGATATATCACTCGACGATAACTTCTAACAAACAAATGTTTTTCGTTTTTGAAGTTAGGGAATATTCCACAAGAAGAATTCACCCTAGATGGAACTGTAGATAAGCATGGTAACCCTGCTGTGCGTGCCAAAACTGGAAGATGGTTTGCTGGGGTTCTATTACTTGGTAACTTACGTTTATTATGTTGTGTACACTTTTTTTTGCACACTCAACATGTAACTATTTACACTAATTTTAACATGGTAATCTAAAGATGCAACAAATAACATGTTATAATAATCGGTTAAAATGTAAAGAAAATGTATATAGTCAATTTTAGTAACTTTTATTTTGCTTTTGGTTGATTAATATAGTGAATCAAGGTTTAGCTACACTAGCATTTTTTGGAGTTGGAGTGAATCTAGTTCTATTTCTTACAAGAGTTATGGGACAAGATAATGCTGAAGCAGCCAACAATGTCAGCAAATGGACTGGAACTGTTTACATCTTCTCCCTTTTGGGCGCTTTCTTAAGTGATTCCTATTGGGGTAGATACAAGACTTGTGCCATTTTCCAAGCCATTTTTGTCGCGGTAAGTTATTTTTTTCTCATTTCACTATTCACGTGTCAAATTATGCACACTGATAGTGTAAAAAACAAACAAAAGATTTTTACTACATTTTAACCCATCGTAATTACCTACCTCATTTTTCAGGCTAATAATCCAGATTAGTATTGATGATTATAAGTAGTTATATTTTAGGTGGCATGAATAACGTAGAAATTACTTTTTGATGCAAAAAAACTGAACTCAAGTTGAAAAACTAGGTAAGAAATTGAAATTTGTGCCTTTTTCAGGGACTATTGTCGTTATCATTATGTTCATACAATTTCTTGGTCAAGCCTAATGGTTGCGGAGATGAAAAAACCCCTTGTGGATCCCCTTCAAGTGTCCATACTATTCTCTTCTATGTGTCCATTTACTTAATTGCTCTTGGCAATGGAGGGTACCAACCTATCATTGCGACATTTGGATCAGATCAATTTGATGAAGATCATCCTCAAGAAAGTCACTCAAAAGTGTCCTTCTTTAGCTATTTCTACTTGGCATTGAATCTTGGATCGCTCTTTTCAAACACTATATTAGTGTATTTTGAGGATAAGGGAATGTGGACATTGGGATTTTGGGCATCAGCTGGATCAGCTATTTTGGCATTGGTTCTGTTTCTTATTGGGACACCTAGGTACAGACACTTTAAACCTACGGGGAACCCCATTTCAAGATTTTGTCAAGTGGTTGTAGCTGCAACTAGAAAATGGAGGATTGAGCAACCTTTAAATGGAGATGAGCTATATGAAGGTGATGGAAGAGAGCTTGCTGATAATAGCAGTCGAAACATACTGCATACGGAAGAATTTAGGTAAGTTATTATGTTACATTTTAGCATTTTTCTGAATCCCCTCATTCCAATCCTGCCTCTTGCCAATAGGTGCTTGTGTCGTTGTGCTGTGCTTCGTTTACATATATATAAAGGGGAAATGGATGTACTTATAACGAAAATATTCTTGGTAACAGATTCTTGGATAAAGCAGCTATAATCACATCAAAGGAAAGATTTGATAATCCGTGGCGCCTTTGTCCAGTGACTCAAGTGGAAGAAGTGAAATGCATTCTAAGACTATTTCCAATTTGGCTATGTACAATACTCTACTCTGTTGTGTTCACTCAAATGGCCTCTTTATTCGTGGAACAAGGCAATGCCATGAAAACCACGGTGTCAGGCTTCAACATCCCTCCTGCAAGCATGTCAATCTTTGATATCCTTAGTGTTGCAGCATTCATTTTCATCTACAGGCGAGTTCTTGACCCCCTCGTTGCCAGCCTAAAGAAGTCATCTCCAAGAGGACTAACCGAGCTCCAACGTATGGGAGTTGGCCTCATAATTGCTATAATGGCAATGGTAGCAGCTGGTATAGTGGAGCATTTCAGATTAAAATATGCCAACAAAGACTGTTCACATTGCACGAATTCGAATTCTTTAAGCATTTTCTGGCAAGTCCCACAATATGTACTAATTGGAGCATCAGAGGTTTTCATGTATGTTGGACAATTGGAGTTTTTCAATGGACAAGCACCTGATGGATTGAAAAGCTTTGGAAGTGCACTTTGCATGACTTCAATTTCACTAGGGAACTATGTCAGCAGCTTGCTGGTTTCCATTGTTATTAAAATTTCGACAACTGATAAAATGCCCGGATGGATACCTGGAAACCTCAACAAAGGACATTTGGATAGATTTTACTTCCTCTTAGCAGCTTTGACAACAGCTGATTTTGTGGTCTACCTTATTTGTGCTAAGTGGTACAAGTACATTGAGTTTGAACAAAGAAGTGGAAAACAAGATGAAGAAAAGCAGGGTGATTTGAGATTCCAGGCTTGATTTTTGGTAATTTCTTCAAAACTGATTAAAAAAAGCTCATCTGCATCACACAATGTTAGCAGGCTGATCGTCTGTTGGGACAGAAGACTCGGTACTATGAATACGAGTGTAAAAATTCTTTTATGTGTATTGTTAGCATATATAAGTTAATAACTGATTAGAAAAGTATTTAAGTTGAGCAAAAGATGTTATGTGGAAATTAGCCATTGTGTAAAGTGTAAAGAAGATGGCTAGCAGAACCTCAAGAACAATGCTATAAGCGAGCTATACTTTGTATTTGTAAAATTGTTTCTTCTTCTATTCCACATATCTTGTTTTCTCAAAAATTGACCAATTGAGCATATAGCAAATAGACTACTTAAACTATGAGAACGTGGAGTACTAGTTGATAGGAAATCAACACTCTAGTTCTATTCCTTCGACCAAAAAGTAATGATTGTTTTTCCTGGGTGCGAGGCCCGTGTCTTGTGATTAAAAAAAAAAAATTATCACCGAAAAGTCGACGTTTTTTGTGACCTGAGTCCTGTGTGATGGTTCCTGTGGTACGAGTCCCGAATGATTTTTCCTAGGTGCAAGGCCCAGTTGATTGTCGAGCCACACCCAACTGGAGGCTAGGTTAGAAGGACCCAAGGTTTGAGTCCCTATGTAATATTACAGGGGGTCCTGTTTGATATTATAGAGGTTCGAGTTCCCATGTGACACCATGTTTGGTTGAAGACTCATCTCATTTGCTAATGATACTTATATCTATACACCTATACACGCCCTGATTGTGTGTGTTACACCTTATGGGCTTATGGGGCCCAATTAACATACATGCATAGACACTAAGGCCTTACGCCTATATACAGTACCATACCTCGACTATGTAATAGTTGTGATATGGTTCCATCTATTTGAGGGAGTTTCAATTCTGCGATATGTAAAAAATTATAATAACAAAAAATAAATATAATTACCTAAACCGAAATTTAAAGACTATAGAAATATGCTAATACTATACTCATACCCAAACAAGGACATAAATAAGCTAGAAATAAGGCTGTATAATTTTATTTGGCACATAAATCACAATTTTGTAAAGTTTTGGGGCTCAAACAGAAATATATACTCATCTGGGAAAAGATTTTATCAACGCGGCATTAACAGTTCTCAGTATCAAACATCCAAAAGTTTGACAGATCAAAAAGATCAAATTGTCGAACGCCAACAATTCAGTCCAAGACTTGGCAGCATGTGGAGGAACTCGGTGGGTTTCTCTTCCAAACTCCTCACATCCAAATCCTCCTATATTCGTCTTCCTTTACTTCATCATGGCCTTGCCAGCAGATCCACTTCTACAGCCGCCGGCTCCGGGCCGGAGTCTTCTGAAGCCGCCGGTTCTGTAAAGGTTGGGTTCTCGTCGACGGAGTGGGTTCGAACCGGATCTCCCTGTTCTTCAGCTGTGGATCTTTCATCTTCTGCAACTGCAGCAGTTTTGAAAGGCAGAGATGTTGTGGACATGGCTAAGCATTACGTCCGGTGTTATTCGGAGCTTTCTAAAGCTCGATTAAGGTTAGGACTTTTTGTCGTATGAACCCTCTTATTGAATTGCTGGATATTGTTATTTCTGTGATAAAACTGTTCATTCAAATTAGTATTGGAATTTGTAAATTAACATATGTATCTATTGACTTCATAGAGTTATTGGGATGTTAGGGCCTGTTTTATTGTGCTTACTGAAACAACCTAAAGTTTATATTATCTTGAAGGGGGATTTATATGGTTATCCATTTGTAATTTAGGAAAAATCTTGATAAAGTGATCTTGATCCTGTATACATGACGCTACAACCTCAGTGTAACCCATGTGCCCTGGTCTGATGGACAACGTTATTCAGCATCTACACTTGTGAGTTATAGTAGCTTACTCAGTGGGTTGGTTGAGGTGCATTCAAAGATATTGATTTAAGGAATACTTAAGACACTTTAGACGTTTGTCAGGAGAATATTGAATTCTTTATGCTCTTTGTGAAGAGTTGCTTTAGATTTGGAGGAACTACATAAATGCTTGATTGGGTATCGTGGAATCAGAAAAAAGTGAAATACAGTTGTGGATAGTGTTGTGACTGGAACTTTGGTTTCAAGTTGCTTACATTTCTCAGATTCTTATGAGAATTAAGCCGTGTGTAGTTTTGGATCAGTACTTAGTGGACCTCAACTCTGTTTTGGATTGATGGTCTAGTTGATTCGATTTTGTAATGGAACTGTTTAGTATTCCCTCAAGGATGAAAGCGAATCAGTATGCTAATTCCTCATCCGCAAATCAGCCCTTCCCGTAGGTTCTTTTCTGTAAGAATAAAGAATGGGAGGAGGGAAATCTTGATAGAATTTGAAAAAGCAAACGACAAGTCGAAGGCAATAAAATAGGAAAAATAAATACATTTTTCCTATTTCTAAGCTAAGATTAAACAAAAGGATTTGCAAATAAAAGTGCTAATGCTACAACCAGTCCATAAATTGTTAAAGCTTCCATAAAAGCTAGACTAAGCAATAGTGAACCTTATATATATAGAGATATTTCTATAATTAGTTCGTTTCTCTTCTATTTTTCTATCTCCTATCTATCTATTTTCTTTAGTTACTTACTAGAGCAATTATGATCTGGAAGTCGATAAGGGGCAAGTGTTCGTATCTATTATGACATAGCCTTGAGGCGCTCAACGGACCTTTTAACCTTTTAAAAACCTTTTTGGGCTTCCATTTTATGTGGCAACTTTTTCTTTTCAGTCCATCCTAAAAAAATGTGATTTTAAATTTTCCTTTTAATGATTACAACCACACAAATATCTAAGGATTATTTAAACCACAAGTTTCAAAAGTCTTACTTTTTTTCTTAAACACCATGCCAAGTCAAATTATGCCACATAAAATACGACGGAGCGAGTACTTGTTTATAACTAGCTGAATCTAATTATCAGAATATGTAAATTAATTTATGTATCTGTTGACTTCATAGAGTTATTGGGATGTTAGGGCCTGTTTGATTGTGCTTATTTAAACAACCTAAAGTTTTCATCTTGAAGAGGGATTTATATGGTTTTCGATTTGTAGATCAGGAAAGATCTTGGTGGAATATTATAACTTTACCTTTCCATTTTTTTTTTTAAAAAAGGATGTTGATCATGTGTAAATGCCGCTACAATCTCAGTGTAGCTCATATGTCCTGGTTTGACGGACAACTTTATTCAAAAACTGCGCTTGTGTAATCTAGTAGGTTGCTTGGTGGGTTGGTTGAGGTGCATCCAAGTGATATTGATTTGGAGAATACTTAAGAGACGTTAGATGTTTTATGGAGAATATTGACTTCTTTATGCTCTTCTTTGTGAGAGTTGTTTTAGATTTAGAGGCACTATATAACTGCTTGATTGAGTATTTTGGAACCAAAAAAAATGAAATGGAGTTTTAGATAGTGTTGCGGCTGGAACTTCAGTTATCTTTTAATAGAATGCTTCATTTTTAGTCTAATTTTTTGTTTTCTGGGTGATGCTAGGTTCAGTTCATCCTTAAAACATATTAAGAGGGTCTAAAAGTGACAGGCAAAATTTGAGTGGGATATAGATCTATTGTTAAACTACAAGAGATCATTCAACACTAATAAGGGAAACAACTTTGTCATCAAGAGAAGTTTCTCCGAAGGGGTTAGTGCTTTAGTAGTAATAAAGTTAGAAGATTAAAGCATATAATAAGGCCTTGTTTGTTAAAGATTAAGATGTATGGTTCTATACATAGATTGGATATCAAGATGCTCTTTCTAGTGTGAACTCTAAATAATCAAAACTAGTGCTGTGAAAGGCGTGCTTAAGCCCTGAAGCGAGTCTCAAAACATGTTGATCGCTTTGCGTCGCTTTATGTGCGCTTCCGTGTCATCATCAAAATTGATTTTGGTTGGTCCCATGGCTCTTCTTCTCAATCCTCTTCCGTTGTTGCACCTAGAGTCCATCAACATATGCAAAAGTTGAGCTATTTCTTTTCTCTTAAACAAGTTACAAATTTTATCATTGACCACTCACCACCCCCAATCTTATAGTCCTCTGTGATTTTTTTCAACTGTTGGTAAACACTAATTGAGGCTTATCTTTTCAATTGCATTCAATTAAAAATAGAGACATAAAAGTATCTAGTTTGACCCAAGATGACAATTGCATATGAATCTAAAAGTTGGTAGACACTTGTAAGATTTTGATAACTTATCAGTTCTAGAGAAGAGATTTGGCTGGTTGATAGTTGGGAGAGAATGAGACGCATGAAGTTCTTTTTGAAGTGGATAACAAACGGTGAAATTCTTTTGCCATAAAAATATGGTTTTAGAAAGTCTGAATGGTATCAAGACTTTGTTAAGATTTAATTCATTCAAATTCATTTAGACCCTATTGTAAGGCTTTAAAAGGAAAAGAATTGTGCTTAGTCCCTATTTGCTTGCACTTAATGGGGTCTAAGTTTGAAACATTCAGCTATCAGCCTACTAATAGCAAAAGCTTGTTTTCTTTTATAACCTATTAATAGATTTGATTGGATTTGGTTGAATCAAATCTTTAACAAAGTTTTAATGTCATGCAGACTTTAAAAACACTTTTTTTTTTCTTTTCCTACAAAAGTGAAGCTCGGGTTCCTCTCTTTGCAAAAGAAGTTGACACTTGACACATCTTTTTCTCCAGCTATATCATCCAGCAAGCCGAATCTTTTTATCTTGAACAAGTAATGTTTCAAATTCTTTACCTATTAGTTTTTAGTTTCACAATTTTCTTGGTCTTACACCATAAATCTTGATTGATTTCTCTACTCCACCATTACAATAGGAGGCTATGGTATAAATTGTGGGTTTGTTGAGGTGGGTTAATTCCAGTACAAAGAAGAGATTTTTGACTGTGACACTTGTTTTCTTGCATCAGAAACAAAAGCTTAAGAGTAAGACAAATGATTTTAACAAATGCCAGTAGATTACAGAAGTAGGAGTCTTTGATTTTATACTAAAATGTACTGGTTTTCCCCCCTCATATCTGGTATCAATGGGTTACTTTACAATTTTTAGGCTTGTATTCCAGTGCTATTTCTTATACTTATACTAGCAAAGGATATTTGTAAACCTTGAAAGTAAATTTATATGGAGAAATTTTTTGCAAGTCCATCTTCAAGATTATGGGAGCTGAAGTTATGTGCATTTTCATGTCTGATCTAGAAACATTATCTGACTTTTCAGATCTGTGCTCAAATTCAAACATCATATTCCAAGTAAAAGTAAATGCCCCTGCAATGGGCTGAGATATGAATGATTTAGATTCATATCCCTATTAAGTACAAGTGAGTAGAGCCTTAGATCCAAATTGAGAAGTAGCAAAAGAAGACAAGATGCTTGTTGTTCTTGTACTCTAGCTACATTCTCATCTTTCAACGTGTTGATACATAATTATTTTAGCTGGGAAAAAAAGAAGTTTTCGCACTATTCCAAATTTGAAATCTTCCTAGTCCTTGGCTTCCTTGGAGTAGAAGAGCTTCTAGGTTCTTTTAACTTCTGCTGACTACTGCTTAAATGTATTGCATATTCTGATTGTTCAGACTTTTATTTACAGAATTTAGCAAATAAACTACACAATGTCACTGCTATACTTTGCTGCTTCATTTTCCTCTAATTACACTGTTATCAGCATGCTTGTAGTGGCAACCTCTGGCACTGGATATATCCTTGGGAGTGGTAGTGCCATTGACTACATGGGACTTTGCTGCACATGTGCTGGCACAATGATGGTTGCGGCATCCGCTAGCACGTTAAATCAGGTAAAATACTGGAATCTTGCTCATAAACTATGCTTCCTCTTGAAGTGTTCGTAAAAGGAGAGTGGTTGGCATGTCACTAGCAGGAACGGGAACAGCCTTAGGGTCTTACTTGTTACAAGAACTACACTTCCGCCTAAATGAAAATTATGCTAGCTCCACTCCCCCACTGAAAGTATGTGAATCCCTTGTGGGTTGTTGAGAAATATTTTCCTTCTCCTTCTATGTTTTTCTTTGTGAAACAATTGATGGCGATGGGAGTCTTCATCAAAAAACAACTAATGGTGCTGGGATTTTATTCATCAGTGAAATTTCATGCTGCATGTACTTTTACATACATTTTCAAGAAGTGGAACTCCGTGCAATTAATTATTCTAGTGTTTGCTCTCAGGTTTTTGAGGTGAAAAATGATGCTAAGATGAACAGAACTAAGAAAAGACCATTGCCATCAGGACGAATCAGTATACCCCATGCAGTAACATGGGCATCTTCTACTGGCATTCTGGGCACTGCTTTACTGGCTAGCAAGGTGGCCGGATATCCTTTGCAACTAGTCTAACAATATGTATTGCAATTTGATAAATTATCTTCCAGTTGCATGGATCAATGATTGAGAGACTGATGTTGCAATTTCTATGGCAAGGTCTGTACAGGCTAATATGTTGGCAGCTGGCCTTGGTGCTTCGAATCTTGTGTTGTATGCATTTGTGTATACACCACTAAAGCAGATACATCCAATAAATACATGGGTTGGTGCAATTGTTGGTGCTATTCCTCCCCTGCTTGGGTAATTGTCTTGTTATACACTTCTAGGCTTTCTGCTTTATCAATCTTGGGGCCACTGATTGTCCTGTTTCTGTACCTGCATAAAGGGGATGTGGTTGTATATCGTTCTATTCTTGCTAAAATTCCTCTCAATTGATAGTTGATTCGGGGTTGTTCATGATAATTAAATCCACATGCTGTATAATAATGCAGCAAAATTACTAGAGCAATCATTTTGGCATGCTCTGATCTTTATTTGCTTTGAGCTTCTTTGCAAAGTATTACTGGTTTGCCTTCTATAGGTAGCTACACTGCATGTAAAATAACAACTCCACTTTCAGAATGAAACTCTCTTCATGGAATATCATTAATTTGACTCGGTGCATGGAAAATTCACTAGTGATTAGTTATAGGAAGGATGACATAGTTTTTGGTCCGCTGAATTGCATGTTATTGTTTTGAAGTAATTGTTTCTATGCATATGTTATAGGAGTAACACTTGCAGCAGATTCTTGGATGTAGGTTTAGGTTAGCCATGCTTTCTGGTATTTTGTAATTGCTGTTATTGTCATGGTTCTGCAGCTGATGTACCATTCTGAAATATTCTTTCTCCTTGTAAAGGTGGGCTGCAGCTTCTGGTCAGGTGTCTCTCAATGGAATGCTCCTCCCAGTTGCTTTGTATTTTTGGCAAATACCTCATTTCATGGCCTTAGCTTACTTGTGCCGTAAAGATTATGCTGACGGAGGGTATGCACCTTTCTTTTGAACTTTTGGCCATACAAGTATTAATCATGTAGTGATCTTTATGTTATGCAGTGAATGTAGTCATATAGTTACATTTTAATGGCCATATGTATCTAAAGACCAAGGATTGTCCAAACCTGTTCTATATTTAAAGAGGTTCTCAAGCTCTAGTCATCACTTGATGATTGGTGAGCAAAAATTCTGGGCTTCTGGAGGCTTATTGTGGTTTGGGGGAGCTTGAGTATTTCTTGATAATGCTTGCAATAAAGTACATGAGCTGCTTGACGTCATGTAGCATCTCTCTCATAATGTCCAATGTTATATTTTTTCCAAGTTGGTCCTAAGATTCTTTTTCGTAATTGTCAATTTCTTATTTTCTGTACAGGTTCAAAATGTTCTCTCTTGCTGATCCTTCTGGTCAGAGGACAGCCGCTGTCTCCTTGAGAAACTGCCTATATCTACTACCATTGGGTTACCTAGCCTATGATTGTGAGTATTTTCTATATCGGAAGACTGTTTTATGCATTGCTCTGTGTGAAGAAGTGTTTAGAACAATTTGAATTACGAAGTTTTAGAAGGTAGTTGGACTTGTATGTTTCTCTCTGTCCAACTTTTGGTGTCCTAAGTTAAATGATAATTCTTCGACTTTTGACCTAGATAGCCAGATTTATAAGGCTAGTGGTTCTTAATTTGTTTCCAATTAATTCTTCTAAGAGCTGAGTGTGGTCTAGATTTTCTTATGATAATGGTGTGTTAAAAAGGACTTATCAAAAAGAGATAATAGTGTGTTAAGACGGACAAAGGTTTGTCTTGTAAAACTTCTTATGATATAAAATGTATCAGTATTTCTTTTCAAGTGGACATCTTGGGACTGTTAAAATATAAATAGCTTTTTTGGGGGCGTAAGTGTTATTTTTTGGAGCATGTCAAACATTTGAAAGCTGTCCTGGAATGAATCGGTGTAAAGGTTTCGGTGAAGTACATAAAATCATGAAATTGTTTTCCGTGCTACTGCTCAATGTGCTTTCCATTTGGTGGAAGATTCATGCACATCTGGTGTTGGGTTGCTTGTTTGAGTGCACTTTGTTAATTTTAACCCTTGCTCTTCATGCTTTTAGGTAGACTTCCTTCTCTTACAACCTTCTGTGTGCAGGGGGTTTGACATCTGGGTGGTTTTGCCTGGAATCGACACTTCTTGCTCTGGCAATCAGCGGTACAGCAATATCATTCTACCTGAACCGTACAACCAAAGATGCCAGGAGAATGTTCCACGCCAGCCTTCTTTATCTTCCTGTATTTATGTCTGGGCTTCTAGTTCATCGTGTAACTAAGAGTGAGCAGCAAATGACTATTGAACACACGGGTAAGATTGTCGAGATGTCACCTTCATTGGAAACTACAAAAGAAGCACAAGAAGAAAAAAGAAAGCAGTCCATAGGAAATGGTCAACGTCGCCCACCTGTAGCATATGCTTCGGTTGCTCCATTTCCTTTCTTACCAGCCCCTTCATATGCTTCATTTTAAGTAAATGAATCAGCCCTCCAATTTTGTTGTCTTACTACTGTAATAAAAACGACGGGAAGAGAACTACCCCTTTATATAAGTTTATTTGCTGTTATTCTTGATAACGGTTCGAGTAACCCAGGATGTGGGATGTCTAAGGGATTGGTTTGGTTCATTTTAATGTTTGGACCACAAGTCTCTTATCGGATCAGGTGGTATCCTACGGCTTATGTATATGGATTAATATTGTACCCTTGATCCGGCGATTGTGAACAGTTCTATTACATGGTTGGCATTAATAATGGAAGATCGTCTCTATGAAGCTACTTGATGATCTGATTGTAGATTATTGGCTCCCTCCTCGATCGATATAAAGGTAAGGTCCGTGTACATTTGACTTCCTCACGATCGACTATTCACAATCTACTTTTGAGATTACACCAGAGTTGATTTTGTTGTCCTAAAACGAATTGATCTGGTTCTTTGACAACGACATGAAGCTTCAACTCTCTGTTCATTATTCATCCATGAAACACTATTCTTAAGAGCATAATCTAACCATTTCAAATGAACAATAACTTAAATTAACTAATGTTTAGATGTCGAAGGAAATGCAATTTCTTACTCATATAAATATGACTTCCTATTGTTTATTACTACTACTACACGCAATTTGATAAGTAGTATTTAAATATGTGAGAGTTATAATTTATTATAATTGCCAAGTTAACTATAATCTAATCAATGATTCAAGCTAAGTCGTATACTTTTGTTTGTCATCATAACATTGTTTCAAAGTTCTTGATACAATACACCAAGATATACACACCTACACCAAAATATACAAACCTACACATAGAAGCGTTAACCATTTCATAATTCTAGTTCGATTTCTAGAAAAAGAAAATTTTAAAGGGTGAGTACGATGTTCCGAATACTTCAGGGGTCTTATTGCACGACCGTCAAAAGTTCAGTGGGAAAAGTCAAAAAACGATGTTGATCTCGCAATATGAGTATTCTTCTGCGACGGGAAGGTGGAGAAATGGCGGTGAGAGAGAAAGCAATGGCGACGCTTCCGGCGTTGATGCGAGCTATGAGGAAGAGAACCCCAAATCATATGCCTTC
>JAOTQJ010000001.1:19976404-19989797 GCA_025642045.1 Solanum sejunctum | reverse complement strand
GGAATAAAGCAAAATGGCTCTTTAAACTATCTGCGCTTTTTTCATTTGTGAAGTAGCAGTTAGTCAATGCAACTTTCCTCATGGGTCATCTGGAAACAGCCGCTTTATGTTTTTAAACACATGGGTTAGACTGCGTACATCCGACCCCCCCTCATCTCACAATGAGCGGGAGCCTTTTGAGGCATTGGAGTATGTTGTTGTTGTTGAAGAGCATGTGTATTATGAAGCATTATCATTTTCATTATCTCAACTAGATCCTTGAACAAATCAATGTGAGCAAGAAGTTCAAAAGTTGATTTATTTGTAAAGTATTACAAATCAACTATCGGATGCATTTACTAACCTTTCACAGATTGCTAAATCGCATGTTCCAACTGCTAATGCTCAAGCAAGTTAATGCCCCAATAGGGCAACTTAGTAAGACAAATGAATCTAGGCCACACTTAAAACGTAAAAGACCAATTGATTCCTAGGATAAAAATCCTCAAAAAACAAAAAAAATAAATAATCAAGATGATCATATGGAGACAATTGCTTATGGAGAGCCCCGAGACATAAGAAATGATGATACTACCGATGAGGTTCAAGTACCTGAAAATAACGATAATGAAGAAATCTCAATAAATTATGTTTCAACGAGAAAGTGGTGGAATCGAAATAATATTGTGATTGATAATTTTGCTTGTAATGTTACTATTGAAATAATGCAATAAGATGAGGATTCAAAACCAAAATTTATCAATGAATGTAGGTAGAGGAATGATTAATCCACATGGAAGGAAGCAATTCAAACAGAATTGACTTAACTTAAAAAACATGAAATTTTCAAACCAATAGTTCAAAGACCTGAAGGTGTCAAGCCAATTGGTTACAATTGAGTTTTTGTTCGAAAACACAATGAAAATGGGTAAAGTCATAAGATATATAACATGACTTGTGACACAAGGATTTTCGCAAAGGCTTGACGTTGATTATGAGGAGACATATTCTTCTGTGATAGATGCAATTACTTTCAGGTATCAAATAAATTTGACAGTTCATGAAAAACTTGAAATGCATCTAATAAATATGGTTACAACCTATTTATATGGCTCATTGCACCATGATATTTTTATGAAAATTCCTAAAGCACTGAAGAGTTCCTCAAACATATAAAAAGTAAAAAAGAAAAAAACTTATTCAATAAAAATTCAAAAATCTTTATATGGATTGAAATAAGCAGAGCGAATATGATATAATTGTCTTAGTGAATATTTGCAAAAGAAAGGGTGTAAAAACGATCTTATTTGTCCTTATATTTTTATACGAAGGTCGTCATCTGAATTTGTTATAGTATCTGTATATGTTGATGACTTGAACATTGTTGGCACTCCTACGGAGCTTTTAAAAGTTATTGAATGTTTGGAGAAAGAATTTAAAATGAAAGATCTTGATAAGACAAACTTTCGTCTTGGCCTACAGATTGAACATTTGACTAATGAGATATTTATCCATCAATCAACATACACTCAAAAAGTTTTGAAGCAATTTTACATTATTAAGTCACACCCTTTGAGTATTCTGATGATTGTGAGATCACTCAATATTAATAAAAATCCATTTCGACCTCAAGAAAAGGATAAGGAGATTCTTAATGATGGAACTCTATATCTTATGAGTGCTATTGGCACTAATGTACCTTGCCAACAACACATGACCAGGTATTTGTTTTGCAGTAAGTCTATTAGCGAGATTCAGCTCATGTACAACAAGAAAATATTTGAAAAGGTGTTAAGTATATATTCAATTATCTTCAAGGAACAATTGATATGGATTATTGTATTCTAATGCATTCAAATCAGAAATGATCGATTATACATATGCGGGATAGTTGTCTGACCTACATAAAGCCTGATGTTAGACAAGCTATTTATTTATATATAAAGGTACAACTATATCATGACGTTCTATGAAACAAACAATAGTGGTTATTTCTTCAAATTATGCAGAGATAATAACTATTCATGAAGTCAGTCAAGAGTGTGTATGATTGAGATCAATGACTTAACATATTTTATAATTATGCGATCTTATTATGTGAAGATAATGCTCCTTGCATAGCTCAATTAAAGGAAATATATATCAAAGGAGACTGAACAAAGCATATTTCACCAAAATTCTTTTTCACACATGATCTTCAACAAAATGATGAAATAGATGTTCAGCAGATTCGTTTGAGTAATAATCTAATAGATTTATTCATTAAGGCATTATTGACGTCAACATTTGAAAAGCTAAGATATAAAATTAGAATGCGTCGCCTCCAAGATATTAGATAAAGTTTTCATCAGGAGGAGTATAATACGTGTTGTATCTTTTTTTCTTAACTAAGATTTTGTCCCATCAGATTTTCATGATGAAGCTTTAATGAGGCAACACTTAAGAAGTATTACAAGATATGTATACTCTTTTTCCTTTACTAGACTTTTTCTCACTAGATTTTTCCTAATAAAGTTTTAACGAGCCACATTATCTATGAACATCTAAAAGGGAGTATTACAAATTCATTTAACTTAGTGGATGTTTCATTCACTCATGCATGTGTCTTTTTTATTATATTAAGTTAATATTTTGCTAACGTAATGGGTAAAAATTGTAAACGGATAATGCATACTTCCTATAAAATGGTATTGTCCAGCATTGTGAAGGATACACAAAAAAGAGAATAAAATAAACAATACTCTCTATATACTACTCTCTCAATATTATTTTTATTTTTATTTCTAGTTTAGTATTCTTATACTTTCTCTACTTTACAACAATGTTATATTTAAATATGCAATTTAACATGAATGGCAATTGTGTGACATTTTTGATGAATTTTTTGATATCCTAAGGTGTGTTTGGCTTGAGGAAATATTCATTTTTATGATTTTTTTTGAATTTGAATAATTTAGATAAATTTAAATTATTTTATTTTTAAAAATATGCTCGTTACAGATCTTAAAATATTTATTTTTCTAAGAAAATAAAAAAATATATTTTGTCTGATTATCTTATTCGGATCTCTAAATTATATAAAATAATATTTTAAAAATAATTTTTTCTTCCTAAATATTAAAAATGTAGGAAGTATTTTTTTTTTATTAACGCTTAACACAAGTTCAATGAATTTTCTTGTAAAAAAAGGAGAAAATATTGCACATTGGTTGTCTCATCTCAATTTTGGGACTTCTAATTCACTAATTGAATTATTTAAGAATTATAATTTAAGGATTGCAATTTTTCGACTAACTTATTTTACATAAAAGGTGGAATAAAATAATCTCAAATTTAATAAAATAGTACGAGGTATTCAGAAACAATCTTGTGATAAAATTTATATCGTGTTTGATTAATAGTACAAATAAATAATATTAAAATAAATTATATTCTTCCTAAATGCTATTTTTGCACCAATATATGTGATTTTTTTCGCTTTTCAAAAGTCATATAGAAAATCTTTGATCATGATTCATTCACATGCCTTTAAATTATTAGTCATTGATACTTATGGTAATTTTTTTTTAGTCTAAATATTTTTCAAAAATTTACAAACAATAATAAAATATCCATTATCCAGTGAAATCTTATAAGTGCAGATTAAAAAGGATAAAATGTATACAAATCTTATCATCATCTTATAAAAAAAATATTAAAACATCATATGTTTCAAAAATTGAAAGATCACATATACACATTCATGTTCCAAATGAAGAAATTTAACTCTCAATAAATTATATCTTATAAATTGAGATAGAGAATATAAAAAAAGAATCTTTACACAAATAGCTGAGTATATTTGTTGTTTTACTTTTCTAACCTACCATATATATAAAAAGAATTAGGCAAATACTCCTTCTATCATTTTCATGTGATACTATTTTTTTTTAGTTTATTCCAAAAAATAATATTTTATTTAATTAAGAATAATTTATTTTTAGATTTTTTTTATTTTTAATAAAACAATTTTTAATTATATAAATAAATTAAAAATAATTTTAAATTATAAATTTTAAAAATATACTTTTAAATATTATATTAAATTAAAAAATATCACGTAAAATAGGATGGTGGAAATATTATTGTACACATCCTTGGGGAGTTTCGTTCTTCGGTGCGCCATGGCAGAGAAGCAGCTTGCCACGCGTGAAAAGGCTTTCAATGCCTTCGTATCACCAGCCAATCAGTACAAGCCTCACTGCCACCTAGGACAGAAACATTAAAATTTGTTATTGAATATCCCCACGCGCAATGAACGACGCGCCGTGTGTAACTCCTCTTAGGTGATTGCTCGCTCACAGAGAGAGAGAGAGAGAGAGAGAGAGAGAGCGGCTGCCGGTTACTTTCCCCGTCTTTGGGGAACTTTCAAATAAATCACCTTCAGGTTTGATCTTCGCTTTGCCGGGAGCAAAATCTCTGCATCAATTCGTCATCAGGTATGTGAATTTCTCTACTGAAAAGTGTAATTTGGGGATTCTCCTCTTTACCAATTCTGTTCTTTTCTTGGTTTCCTAGATTTGACGTCCCGGAATAAAGGCCTCATCTGGGTAAATCCCGACTTGGGTGCGAGAAATTCTGGTAAAATTGGCATCTTTCCTGTTTCTTTTGGCGATTTTTCATTATATATATGCCTTCTGTGGTTGTAAGATGTGGGGTTTTAATTTATCCTCTTCTGCTGGGGTTCTTTTGTAGATTTTTTTACCGACTGTTGTTGCTGAATTTTCTTGACATAGAGCCGAGGAGATCTTGGATGTGGCTGTGGAGGGTTGGTTTCTTTTAATCCTCTAGATTCTTGGGCTGATTTTTATCTTGTTTGAAATCTTTGGGAAGTTTCATTGTATGCCATTTTGATGGCGAAGCGACCTGAATCATCAGTTGGATACTCTGTTGCCATTCCACCCACTCAGCAAGGGACTCAGTCACCTAGACCCGACAATGTATTTAGTCCTCCTCCTTTCCCATCATCTTCAACAGGTCCTATATTTCCTCCACCTATTCTCCAACTAAATCAGATTCCTTCTCCATCCATAAAGACTCCCAATTTACCATCACCTGCTAATGGAGTTAGAACTGGAAGCCCTGCTCCTCATCTGAGCACCCCACCTGGTCCTCCTGTGTTTTCGTCGCCGCTCCAACCTGCTGCAGTGCCATTTAGAACTTCTCCAGCTACCCCGCAGCCTGTGGCCTATTCCTCTGCTTCATCTCTGCCCACATCATCACCTCCCCAGTTTTCAAATGGGTCTGTTGAGCTACATCACCAAATTTCAGATGTTACTGAAGATTGGACACCTGCTTCGGAATCTCCAAATGTTTTATTCTCAGCTCACAAGGTATCCTTTTGAAGTACTGATTTAAATCTTGTTTCAGTTGTAGTGTAAACCTTATAAACTGATAGTAACTCATTTCACTATAAGTCGTACTTTAAGAGAGGTGGGCTCATAATAGTGATTTTTCTTTTTATCCAGGAAGACACTAGATTGTGAATTTTAATATTTTCTCCCTGTCCCTTTAGAATAATTGCATTGAGGATCTTATTCTTCTTTTCTGAAACATCATACTGCAGGTCATTTTTCAATTTGATCATTGCTTCTAACATCAACAATTATCATAATGTTAGAACTCATTGAATGTTGCTGTTTAAATTTAGCCATTTATTCTTACTGACGACGATTAACTTCTACTCTGAAGGTGTTGAAGCAGAAAAAACTTGCTAATATTCCAAGTCTAGGTTTTGGTGCATTAGTTTCCTGCGGAAGGGAGATGTCACCTGGTCCGCAAATGATACAACGCAATCCCCATCGTTGCCATAATTGTGGTGCATATGCAAATCTCTATTGCAACATTCTACCTGGCTCAGGTCAGTGGCAGTGTGTGATATGTCGTAATCTCAACGGGAGTGAAGGGGACTATGTAGCTTCCAACAAGGAAGAACTGCGCAGTGTGCCAGAACTATCATTACCTTCAGTTGATTATATTCAGACAGGGAACAAGAGGCCTGGTTTCTTTCCAGTGTCTGATTCCAGAGTGTCAGCACCAGTTGTTCTTGTAATAGACGAGTGCTTAGATGAACCTCATCTCCAGCATTTTCAGAGCTCTTTGCATGCATTTGTGGATTCATTGCCCCCAACAACAAGACTCGGGATTGTCACTTATGGCAGCACAGTCTCTGTATACGATTTTTCTGAAGAATTGATTGCATCCGCTGATGTATTACCTGGTAACAAATCACCAGACCAGGAGTCATTGAAGGCATTGATTTATGGGAACGGGATATACTTGTCTCCTATGCACGCATCTCTTCCTGTTGCACACTCAATATTCTCATCATTGAGGCCATACAAACTGGATATTCCAGAAGCTTCTAGAGACCGTTGCCTAGGTACAGCAGTTGAAGTTGCTTTGGCAATTATTCAAGGTCCGTCGGCAGAAATGTCCCAGGGTGTTGTTAAACGGCCTGGTGGAAACAGCAGGATTATTGTTTGTGCTGGTGGACCAAATACATGTGGTCCTGGATCGGTTCCTCATTCTTTCTCGCATCCAAACTATGCTTATATGGAGAAAATTGCATTGAAGTGGATGGAAAACCTAGGCCGTGAGGCATTCAGGAAGAACACAGTTATTGACATATTATGTGCAGGCACATGTCCAGTAAGAGTGCCTGTTCTACAACCTCTTGCCAAAGCCTCAGGCGGTGCACTTATTCTCCACGATGACTTTGGAGAGGCTTTTGGTGTGAACTTGCAGAGAGCATCTGGGAGGGCTGCAGGTTCACATGGCTTACTTGAGATCCGCTGTTCTGAGGATATTTTTGTTAGTCAAGTTATAGGCCCTGGTGAAGAGGCCCACGTGGACAGCAACGAAGCTTTTAAAAATGATGATGCTCTTGTTATTCAAATGTTAAGCATTGAAGAAACACAGAGTTTTGCTTTGTCAATGGAAACCAAGAGAGACATTAAGCGTGATTTTGTGTATTTCCAGTTTGCATTTAAGTTTTCTGATGTCTACCAATCAGATATAACCAGAGTCATCTCTGTAAGATTGCCTACTGTGGACAGTGTTTCATCATATCTTCAAAGTGTTCAAGATGAAGTGGCGGCTGTTCTTATTGCCAAGAGGACACTTTTGAGAGCCAAGAATGGCAATGATGCACTTGATATGCGAGCCACTGTTGATGAAAGAATCAAAGATATCACAAGCAAATTTGGTTCTCAAATGCCCAAATCAAAGCTCTATCAGTTCCCGAGGGAGCTGTCATTGTTGCCCGAAATCTTATTCCATCTTAGAAGGGGGCCACTTCTAGGAAGCATTCTTGGTCATGAAGATGAGAGATCTGTGTTGCGGAACTTGTTTCTGAATGCAGCATTTGATTTATCCCTCCGAACGGTGGCTCCTCGCTGTCTGATGCATAGACAAGGTGGCACCTTTGAGGAACTACCTGCTTATGACCTTGCTATGCAATCTGATGCAGCAGTTGTTCTTGATCATGGAACTGATGTCTTCATTTGGTTGGTACGGAATTACCACTTTCTTTAGACTGCGAGCTTATATTTAGCAATTTTAATAGATCCTGTAGTGTTTCTCGTTGCTTGTCTTTTTTCTGTCAATCTTGAACTTAAAATCTGCTTTCTGAAATCCTTGGTTGAGATCAATTTTCAAGTAGAAGCCAAATGCACCTGGATATTGACTTATATATAGATATATATCTTCATGTCTGTGCTTCTTTTCCATTTTCTATGTATTTTCTGTCACTAGAGATATCCCCACTGAGCCCAGGTGATATACAAGGTTGATGATCTGCAAGCTATTTGTTTTTATCTTGTTCAACTGCTCTAGATTCATACTGGATGCTACTTAGAATGAAGTGCAGTGTTGGAGTTTTGCTGTTTTGCCGTCTGTTTCCTATTTCAAATTAATGCAGTCACATGTCACTCGTCAGACTTAATTAAGGAGTTATGTTAGAGCTTTGAACATAGGAAGTTTATGCTTTCATCTTTTCGTTCCATTGATTTTTCCCTTTCATTTCATCGGATATGTTCAGGGTGCGGAACTTGATGCTCAGGAGGGAAAAGGTGCAGCAGCATTGGCAGCTTGCAGAACTTTGGCTGAAGAGCTCACAGAATTGCGATTTCCAGCTCCTAGGATTCTTGCATTCAAGGTATATTTGTTTTTTTGATTAAGATTATGCATTCTCTTATGAGGAAACAATGGAGATTTAAATTTTGGTGTGCCACAGGAAGGAAGTTCTCAGGCTCGGTATTTTGTTTCCCGGCTGATACCTGCACACAAGGACCCTCCTTATGAACAGGTAAATGGATTTCAAGTTATGCCTGTCATTAGTCACTTTCAGGTACTGTCTGTTTTTATTATTTCTGTTTAACAGATTTTTAAGCAGCATTGAGTTGTTAAATTATGATTTGAAAGGAGTGATCTTTCAAGAGATTCTCGCTCTCTCCCTATCTGGTTTAGGAATTTGATTTGTCGAGTAAGTTCAACCTTCGGTTATGATGACGAGAAATGAAATCAAGCCAATGAACAAGCAAAATAATATTACTTCAAATTACGCTGAAGAGGAAAATATACTCTCCAGTAGGAGAAAAATCTATCGAGCTTAGAGCTATAGAGAATATTCTGTCTGGTATTCTGATAGAGGTAGTTTGTCAGCAGATCTATGTAGAGAATGGAACCTGGCCATGCAATATATTGGAGTTACCATTAAAGGGACCAGAATCCATGTAGAAGATGGGGGATATCAATGCAATTGTAAGAAGATTGTTGTGCAAATTTCAACATGTAAAAGAAGACTGTTTGAATAGAAAGGGCAGCCCGGTGCACTAAAGCTCCCGCTATGCGCATGGTATGGGGAAGGGCCTAACAAATCTTATTTTAGAAAAAGACTCCTGGATAGAAAAATAACGAAGTAGAAGAGGAATTATCGAAATTAGTCATGTGAGAAATATGAGAGGAAAATATTATTGAATTGTTTATTTACATGTATGTTTACATTACTACATAAATACCTTATTTATAGACACTACAACCTAATCCAAATCCAACTAGGAAAGACCATACTATTCCTATTCCAATTCTAAATAGGACTATGTAATCCTATTCCTATTCTAACACTCCCCCTCAAGCTGGTGCATAGAAATCATAAGCACCCAACTTGTTACAGATATAATTAATACGAGGACCTGAAACCCATTGGGTGCAAACAATTTCTGAGGGCCATCGGACTGGGTAAAACCTGAATTAACCATGGTGCACTTGCGAAAAACTCCTTGCCAAGGGCCTGTGCACCCCCGGGATTAGTCGGGGATCCAAGAGATTCGGACACCCGATGCAAATAAAAAAAAATAATTAATACGAGGACCAGTGAGGAACTTGGTGAAGACATCTGCAAGCTGATCACTTGACTTCACAAACTTTGTAACAAAATCTTTTGAGAGTAATTTTTCTTTGACGAAGTGACAATCAATCTCAATGTACTTGGTCCTTTCATGGAACACTGGATTTGATGCAATATGAAGGGTCGCTTGATTATCACACACAAGTTCCATATGATCAACTTCGCCAAATTTTAGCTCCCTTAATAACTGCTTGACCCAGATAAGTTCCCAAGTTGTTGTAGCCATTGCTCGATATTCTGCCTCTGCACTTGACCAAGCAACCACATTCTGTTTCTTGCTCTTCCACGACACCAAATTACCTCCTACTAATACACAATATCCGAATGTAGATCGTCTATCAGAGGGTGATCCTGCCCAATTGGCATCTGTATATTCTGTGATATGCTCATGGCCTTGATCTTCGAAGAGTAGTCCTTTTCCTGGCGCTGACTTTATATATCGCAGAATACGAACAACTGCATCCCAATGACTATCACAAGGGGAAGTCATAAACTGACTTACAACACTCACAGGGAATGAGATGATAGGTCTAGTCACTATGAGATAATTTAATTTTCCCACCAGCCATCTATACCTTTCAGGATTACTAAGTGGCTCCCCTTGTCTTGGAAGCAGTTTAACATTTGGATCTATAGGAGTGTCAACGGGTTTGCATCCCATCATTCTTGTCTCCTCAAGAATGTCTAAGACATACTTGCTTGAGAAATAACAATACCTGATCCAGATTGAGCAACCTCAATACCTAGAAAATACTTTAATCTGCCAAGGTCTTTAGTTTGGAAATACTTAAAGAGATGTTGCTTCAAACCAGTGATACCATCTTCATCACTGCCAGTGATAACAATATCATTATTATAAACAACTAAATAAATACATAAATTTGCTGTAGAATGCCGATAAAATACAGAGTGATCAGCTTCACTATGAGTCATGCCGAACTCCTAATTTATTGTGCTGAACTTTCCAAACCAGGCTCGAGGGGACTATTTCAGACCATAGAGTGACTTATGCAATCGGCATACAAGTCTACTAGATGCCCCTGAGCAATAAAACCAGGTGGTTGCTCCATATAGACTTCTTCGGCATTCTTAAACCCTCAGGGGTTGGCCTAGTGGTAATAGACTTGAGCCTTGGGGTTTGCTCCCTTTCAAGGTCTCAAGATTAAAACCCACTAGGTGCAAACAATTTCTGAGGGCCATCGGACTGGGTAAAACCTGAATTAACCGTGGTGCGCTGCGGGAACTCCTTGCCGAGGGCCTGTGCACCCCCGGGATTAGTCGGGGCTCTAAGAGACTCGGACACTGGTGCAAATTAAAAAAAAGGCATTCTTAACGTCCAACTGATGAAGAGGCCAATGACGAATGGCAGCCATAGATAGAATAATACGGACATATGCCATTTTAGCCATTGGAGCAAATGTATCACTAAAATCGAGCCCAAATATCTGTATATATCCTTTTTGGCAACAAGACGAGCCTTAAGTCGATCAGCCTGACCATCTGGACCAACTTTTACTGATAAAACCAACGGCAACCAACAGTGGATTTACCTGCAAGAAGGGGGACAAGTTCCCAAGTACCACTCGTATGTAAAGCAGACATCTCATCAACCATAACCTGCCTCCATCCCAAATGAGAAAGTGCTTCACTTGTAGTCTTAAGGATGGAAATAGAGGACAAAGATGATACAAAAACATAATAGGATGATGTGAGACGATGATAACTCAAGAAAGTATAATGTAGGTTAGCATTCAAGTGGACTGTATACCTTTTTTAAGTGCACTCGGTTGGCTAGGAGCAGGCAAGTCTGCAGTAGGAGCAGGGTCTGGTACATGACATGAATCATCTGGAATTGGTGCTGGACGTGGACGTTGATGATAAGTCAAGAGAGGTGGAGGTTTGGTAGGTTTTGTTAGAGGTGGCACTACAATTGGAGATTCCTCGAAAGTCGGTACAGGTAGGACCTCAGGTAGAGGTAAGACCTCAGAGATATCAGGACAATCAGGGGATGTATAGTAAGATTGAGACTCAAAGAATGTGATATCAGCGGACATAAGATATCGATTAAGATCAGGGGAATAACAACGATACCCTTTTTATGAACTCGAGAGTAACCAAGAAAGACACATTCGAGAGCACGAGGGGGTAATTTATCTTTTCCTGGAGCTAAGTTATGAACTAAGCATGTGTTTCCAAAGACACGAGGAGGTATAGAATAGAGATGTGACAAAGGAAACAGTATGGAATGAGGAACCTGATTTTGAATAGAAGATGAGGGCATTCTATTAATTAAATAACAAGATGGAAGGACAACATCACCCCAAAAATGCAGCGGCACATGGGACTCAATAAGAAGAGTGCGAGCAGTTTCAATTAGATGCTTATTCTTTCGTTCTGCCACACCATTCTGCTGAGGGGTGTACGGACAAGATGTTTGGTGAATAATTCCTTGGTGAGTCACAAACTCCTGAAATTGAGAGGAGATGTATCCTAACGCATTATCACTACGAAGAGTACGAATGGAAACACCAAACTGGTTTTGTATTTCAGCTAGAAAACTTTTAAATATAGAAAATAACTCCAAATGATCTTTCATTAAGAAAATCCTAGTACATCTTGAATAATCATCAATGAAACTAACAAAGTAACGAAATCCTGAGGTTGAATAACTCGACTAGGACCCCAAATATCAGAATGAACTAAAGAAAAAATAGACTCGGAACGACTCCAGTACTACGTGAAAATGTAGCACGAGTGTGTTTCGTAAGTTGAACGACTCACAATCTAATGAGGATAAACTAGACAAACTAAGCACCATCTTTTGCAGTTTAGATAGACTAGGATGTCCCAAACGTTTGTGAATTAGGTCTAAAGTATCTGTGACGGAACATGCTGTGAAGGAATTTGAAGAGGTAAAATAGTAAAGGCCTTGTGATTCATGTCCTGTGCCAATCATCTGTCCCGTACTGCGGTCATGCATAAGGGAAAAATCATCAAAAAAATAAATGCCACAATGTAACTCCCGCGTCAAACGACTCACAGATGCCAAATTAAAAGGAGAACCAGGAACATAAAGAACAGAATTTAAGGTGACAGAAGGTAAAGGTTGGGCTTTTCCAATCCCTTTTGGTTTTGTCTGGATTCCATTGGCCAAAGTAATAGTAGGAAGGGACTGTGAATAAACAATATCAGACAAAAGTGTTTTGTTACCAGAAATATGATCAGAAGTGCCTGAATCCATAACCCATGATCCAAGAGTACTAGACTGTGAAACACAAGCAAAAGGATTTCCCGCAACAGGAATAGTAGGTTGAGAAACCGATGCTGCTTGTGGAGACAATTGCTTACTTGCTCGATACTGAAGGGACTCATCATACTCGGCCTGAGCAATATGAACATTGTTGGATGATCGGTCAGTTGGAGCAACAAAAACATTAGGCTGAGCAACAATTTGCTTAGTTGCTCGATTTCGAAGGGATTCGTTATATTCCTTTATAGCAATAGGATCAAAACTGGGGGGTGGACCATGCAAAGTATAACATGTCATGAGTGTGTCCAGCCTTGTGAGAATAACTACACTTAGAGCGAGATCTTCCAGAACGGCCTCCTCCTCGTCGATTCTCCATAGTAGATGTTCGTTTATCAGTAGTTTGAGATGCAAGAATAGAGGAATTAATGGTGGGTGATGAAACTAATTTAGTACTGGCGGCGCAACAAGACGAAGTAAACGAGAGAATAATTCATCCATGGTAGGGATAGTAGGACTAGTTAAGATTTGGTCACACACATAATCATGATCAGTAGGAGGTCCAGCAAGTGTAAGGACTAAAAACAATGTCTGCACGTGTTCTTGTTGTGTTGTGACGTTTGCAGTGATTGGCATCAACATTTCAAATTCCTCCATGACTGCCTGCACTTGTCCCAAGTATGTAGACATATCAGATTCATGTTTCTTTAAGTTGGTCA
>JAOTQJ010000001.1:19954726-19976304 GCA_025642045.1 Solanum sejunctum | reverse complement strand
ACCATAATTCAACCGAGGAAGCCCATGCTAAGTAGTTGGAACTACCCATTAATGGTTCTGAAGTGATCATAGGATTAGCACTTCCTATTCATATACTTTTGGAGCCAAACATATTGATCCCAAAAGACATCTTTAGAATCAATCTGTTGTAGCCAAAAGAAAACTGGTCGGAAAAAAAAAATGGCCGGAAACACTGAACAGTCGCCGGAACCCTAATTTCAGCGATCGGATCTGGGAAAAAATTGCACGTGTAGCCTCGGAATGGAGAGGCGACCCTGCTAGAAAAAGAATCGACAAAAAATATTGCCGGAAACAGCCACACGCGCCTGAGCGTGAAGCAAATCTCGCCGGAAAACTGCAACTTCCGGCGGCGCGTGAGGGCGCGTCAGGCTATGTTTTCCGGTGGGTTTGGCTGGATTGTGGTCGCCCGGACTATCCGAGCCTAGTGATGATGTTGGTTTTTGCACAACACCTACAGAAACGAAGAAGACACCAACCAGCCACCGGAACAGTGACACTACTTTTCTTTTTTTTTTCCTCACGAATGCTCTGATACCATGTGAGAAATATGAGAGGAAAATATTATTGAATTGTTTATTTACAAGTATGTGTACATTACTACATAAAGACCCTATTTATAGACACTACAACCTAATCCAAATCCACCTAGGAAAGAACATACTATTCCTATTCCAATTCTAAATAGGACTATGTAATCCTATTCCTATTCTAACAAGTCATAACCAGGGATGTATATTGCTAAGGAATGCTATAATTTGTGGCAGAAGGATCTCATCTGTGAAAGGAACTAGCACAACAATTGATATCGAGCCAGCCCATGTAGGAATCTGAGAAATGGTCACAAGACTGTAAATAATTATCAAATTGTGGCTGAAGAAAGCTCATTAAAACAGAAATGAATTTCATGTATAGATGTTGGGGGGGTGGGCTGATGATGGTATAATGAAAGTTCCCTACTCTTCATATATATAAATACAAAGATGGACTGGTGTTTCCTTTTTTTGTTTGTTTAGGTTTGGGTAGTGAGTATCTCATTCGACTTTGGGTGGACGGTATTCTCTTAAAATGTTTGTTGCTACTATCAAATGTTTGTGGCCTCAAATCACCATACTCTGAAACTGAAAAGGACTTGCAGAAAAATCACATAATTTTAGAATTTTATTTGTTCAAGAAATCTGAGTGATTTTTTTCTTTTCTGTTTTGATGATTCGCTCTCCTTGTTTCTTTATCTAACTTTGGTTATTGGTTGCTTCTTAGAAGTGCTGATAGATCAAGTTGGTTAATTTCATCTCTTGGCCTTTCATAAATAATTCCTAATTGAACTCATTGACCAATAACTACCCTACTTTTACAATTCATTTGGTATTTCCGTTGCCATTCTTGTGCTCCGATCACTGAAGAACCAACAAACTGTGTTCCCTGTTAAGAATCTTTTCACCAGCCACAGCTGATACTGTCTCAAATTGTCCCCCTCATTATTTACTGCTTTGCTTGCCATCTGACTGCACCTTGTCCCCTGTCCATTTTATCTTTCAGAGCTACACCACATGCTTTTATTGTTGGCATAAGTGTTTATCCTCTCTGTTCTGATTGCAACGATATAATTGGGTATATGAATGGCTTAATTGGGGAAAGCAGAATTGATCATTCCGATTCAGATAAATTTGTAGGTTTGAGATCTTAACTGCTGTAGGTCTTGTTTTTTCTCCTTTAATGTAACAAAAAGATGTCATTAGCTTGCAAGTTTAGATAGAGCTTCTTTATCATTACTATTATTTTTTTTTTGGGTAAAGAAGTCTAGATAGAACTTCTGTAAGTGAACCTCAGACAAATGCAAAGCTAGATGATACAGATTCTTACAGAAAAAGTGATGCAGATTCTTTATTATTCATAATGATTGAGATGAACAATTCTCTTTCCTCTGCTAAAATGGTTAATGATTTTCTCTTGTCCTATGTTATATCTGAAAAAAATTATATAACAAGTTTATCTAGAGAACAAATTAAAACTAAAGTGTGAGTGGTCAAAGTAAAACTTAACTGCTGCTGCTCGCTTATCTGAGCTCTGATATTCCATCCTGTACATAACAAGCATTCGGAATTGTAACTTTTTGCTTAAATGACTTTGCAGGAAGCAAGGTTCCCACAGCTTCGGACTTTGACTGCAGAACAGAGAACGAACTTGAAAAGCAGCTTCCTTTACTTTGATGATCCTAGCTTCTGTGAATGGATGCGAAGTTTGAAAGTTTTGCCACCTGAGCCTAGTTAAAGTCCCTAACAGAACGTTTATTGGCAAATCTTCAAGGAGCAAGTCCTGAGAATTGCATTTGGATGTTGTACCATCGGGTCCAATAGCATAAACACACATAGTTGGGTCACGGGTGACAGAGGCTCCATCTCTCAACTTTCTGCTGATTCCTGGTTATCGTGCCTGGAAATGAGCTCTTCCATTGTGATCCTGTTCTGTATGGAGTCTCTGAAACTGAGTTCTTTTGAAATAAAAAATTCACTATTCTACCCACCCCTTACCCTGTGATATTTTTTTCCAGTTAGGGAAGCCAAAGGGACATGCATTTTTTTTGAATGATTTATAACAACCTTAGTACAAGTTTGCAGTTGGCTGGCCGTATTAGTACATAGTTGATGTTATGAATTGGTTAATTCTGTGTAGACATCAATGAAGCATTTCTTCAGTGCACAATGAGCTTCTATGCTATTTTATGCTTGAGCTTGCATTTGGACATATGATATGAAGTTATGATTTTAAATTATTTTCGACATATAATTTGGGATTGTCACAAATTCTCTAGAAAACTTGGGGAAAGACTGTTTGTACCACGTAAAATAGAGAGATTGAATTATTTGCGGCTCAATTATCGAGTTATTGAAAGTAGAACATAAATTTATCGATCCAAGCAAATATATTTTTGCATCAAAATGCACACCATGGTATATAATTTCGTCTTGGTTTTACTCTTTATATATTAAAAAAATGTATTTATAGTAGGCATTGGACATAAGCGAGTTGAGGGGAAAAATTAAAACTAAATGTGGATGGCTCAGCCCTGGACAAGGGGGATTTGGTGGTGTCGTTAGGGATCACGCAGGAAGATGGCAATCGGGTTTTTTCGGCGCAACCCCTCTAGCAATTCTCATCGAAACAAAGCTTAAGGCACTCTTACGGGGACTATAACTAGTTACAAGGCACAACTTCATGTCCTTGCGTATTGAAACAGATGCACGGAAGATCATTGAAATGTTACAAATAGGTAATCCAAGAATAGGTTGGAAGCGTGGGAGCTTCCTCATGTGTTTAGGGAACAGAACAAAATAGTTAATTTTATGAATAAGGACTCAAATTGGGGTATTTTGAAGATAAGACTATTCTTGTAGTTCCCTAAGTGTTTGTACAAAAACAACAAAGTGCAGACACTTAGAAAACTATCTATGGTAGGAAAAATAGTTAAATATCTTCTACGAGAGTCGAGATGTGGTTCAGTTAAACTGTTTATCGTCTTACTCTCCTTTGTTAGGTAACTTGCCTCTAAGAAATAGCCAAGACTTGCCACAAATTTAAGTGATAATATATATATCTCACTTAATTACCAAAAATAAAAAAAAAGAGATCTTTACAAAATAGCGATTAAAATTATAAAGAATATTTGAAAATAAAAGTTATATTTGAACATAAATGTACAATTTAATTTTAGAAGTGAAAATTTTCTAAAATGAATGTTTTTAACTTCAAGTTTAAAATTGAAATAGCTGCCCAGTTTGATAAACAAACTCTTACTATTCGATATAATTTTCACATATTATTTCAAAAAAAATATTTGAGCCAAAATGTAATGTTATTTGTGGATATTAAAATCTTGCATAGTTAAAAAAACTCGCACACTTTTGGTTTGTTAGTTAGAGGTTAAGACTATAGTATAAGTAGACCATTGGTGCCTTATCGGTTATCTCCTCATATAAATCCCCAACCCCTACTCTTCTCCTCTCTTTCCGTAACTTAAATTTCCCACCGGAAATAATGGAGCTGGTCGTTTCACCGCCGTCCGTTGACTGGCCGGCCACCGCTGTTAACCGGCCTTCATCTTTACTCAACCGTCGTAACACTGCCGATAACAAGGTCCGAGGTCTAATTGGCGCCCGCACTTGGCTGCAAGGAGGAGAGAAATCCTCGTGCTTGTTTGGTTTTGAGCAGAAGGAAAGCCGGAAGAGTAGGAGTAGGAGGAGAGTGATGACTCCAATGGCATCTTTGGGAGGGTTATTGGGAGGTATTTTTAAGTCTTCAGATTCTGGAGAGTCTACAAGGCAGACGTATGCACCAACAGTCTCACTTATCAATGGAATGGAATCAATGATGTCTTCTTTATCAGACACTCAATTGAGGGAGAAGACAGCTGCTCTGCAAGAAAGGGCTTGCCGCGGTGATTCCTTGGATTCCCTTCTACCGGTGAGCTAATTGAACTTACGCAAGTTATATTTATGAACACCATGCTTCGCAAAAATGTTTAGTTCAACTTTTGTGAGTCCTCCGGAAAAGAATGACTATACTTGGGAAAACTATAATTTTAAACTTAATGAGATTGAATTTCAAAAGCCTTTCTTTCTTTTTTTCTCAGAAGGAGGAACTGAGGGAGTACTGTTTTTCTGGTTTTTCTTTTACTAAAAGTTGGAATGAGCTTTTGTTTCTGTGATTGAACTATGATTTGTTTGCAGGAAGCATTTGCTGTAGTCAGAGAGGCTTCAAAAAGGGTTCTGGGCCTACGTCCTTTTGATGTGCAACTTATAGGTAGAATTCCCGACTATAATGATGTATAGAAGCTTGTCTTAAGAAATAACTAAACGTGAACATGTTCAACAGACATTTAAACAGATTCTGCTAAGTGTTGCATTACTGAGAGCAGCACATTTCTGTTTGCACATGAATTTTATCTCTGTGAAAAAATGTAAGAATATGGAATGGTGGAAAATAAGAATATTGGAGTGTGATTGAGGACATAAGCTCCTATTTTATGAAGTGACTTTTTCAATTTCTGTTGCAATTTGGATCAGTTAGATGAGTATTATCATGAAAGAAAAATCGGACAAGCTTTCCTCAACTATATCTCCTTTAATTAGATATAAATGGTATTTTCTTGTTCACGTTTCGGTTAGTTCATCATCCGTTATATAAGAAATAGTCTCATATAAAATGAAGCAATTATTTGATAATCATGCGAGTGATGCACCTTTTTTCTTTTTGTTTTTGGTGTAGGTGGTATGGTTCTCCATAAGGGAGAAATAGCTGAAATGAGGACTGGTGAAGGAAAGACTCTTGTTGCCATATTACCTGCTTACTTGAATGCTTTGACTGGAAAAGGAGTTCATGTGGTAACAGTCAATGACTACTTGGCACGCCGAGATTGTGAATGGGTTGGTCAAGTTCCCCGTTTTCTAGGGCTAAAAGTTGGCCTCATCCAACGTATGTCTCGTTATCTTACTCTATCTTAGATCTTCTTTAAATTGTTTTTATCTTAACATTCTGATCTTTATGCTTGCAGCTCTTTCCATCACTTTTTATTAGCTACATCAAAGCTCTTAAGTTTCATCCATTTGTATGTTGAAATCAAATTCATCCATTGATGAGTACATAATTAGTAAATAAGTAACCTCTAGCAGGATCAGTCTAGGTCCCTAAGCACTGAGAAAAGTGTCTTTCTTTACAGAAGCACAGGAGGCACCCTAATAGCAGAAAATTTGATAAGAAGAAGAATCTACACCAGTTTTGTGCACTAAAACAGGGTAAAATGTCAACCCATTTGTGGCTTCAATACTCATCTTTTGCAAGTTGTGGTGCATATCATGGAGTATGTTTGGGGTTAAATGAGGGGTGGAAGTTCAGACGAAACAGAAAATATCAATAGAGAGCTGTGAATGTTTTCCAGTAGCAAGAGCACTTCTATCTCTACAGAAGGTTGGGATTTTGAATCAATGAGGAATGAGGGGGGTTTACCATATTTGAATAAAAATGTGAAAGGTCGTAGAAACTAAAAAGATTTTGTTTTTGGTACATTTTTGGAACAAATACAATAATCCAGTTGATATTGACTAATTGTTTAGAATTCTCTATCTTTTGTATACCAGAGATTTTCCATAACATTAGTAAAAGTTGTTGAGATGGTGGAGTCTTTTCTTTTTTTTAGGGGTGGTGGTGGTGTAATCAAGAATAACGTGGGTGGCTTGCCAGAGAATACTGTGTGAGAGAGATGAAGGCCATATTGACAGTGCATGGTGGGGTATTCACAAGCTCCTTTGGGCACACCGTGGAAAGAAGAAGAGAGGAAGGAGAAAAAACAACCCATGATAGTGCGTGGGGAGGGTTAGGTAACAATTAATAAAGAATAAGTCCACTTGATCCAGAGTATAATCCTGTGGATCAAACTATTGGTAAAGGCTTATAGAAAGACATGCTAGCTAGATGCTCTGCCAATTAACTACTCCCTCTATCCCTATTTGTGTGTAGCACTTCTTTTTTTAGTGTCCCTACAAGAATGCCACCTTTCTATCATTAGAAACAACTTAACTTAATATTTTCCATTTACCTCTAAGGTTTGTTTTAGACCATAGAAGTCTTTCTTTCTTTTGTGCCTAGTCAAATGGTGTCACATATATTTGGGCAAAGGGAATATGAAATACAAAATTAGCAAGATATGGTTGACTTAAATTTTTAGTAATAAAAACTGACCACTTGCTTTAAGAGATTAAAAAAGAAAAGAAAGTAAAACACAAATCTATACTTAAACCCACTAAGACATACCTCCAAGCATGCATATTAATAGTAAGGTCTTATTGTTTACGCTCTGGTGACTGGTGTTACATTTTAGCCTTTATCATCTCAATTGTCTGATCATTTGGAGTTGAGCAACTTTTTTGTGCTCATGTTTTCTGGTAAGAGGTCAATATTCTTCTTTACATGACAGTAATATTCAAGACATTCCAAATAAAAGAAAGGAATAACTAGTCTAAGGTGTCGTAAATTGTGCTGATTTTCTGCCATTCTACCATATTTTTCTTATTTGTTAGCCATGTATAGGTCAAAACTTTTTATTTCACTTAGTTTTCTGACATTTATCTTACATCAGAGACAACATTCACTTCATACCATGTTCAGAGAAACTGTATACTTATATATTTTTGTTGTTTAAAATCTTAACAGTTGCTCAACAAAATATTCTTTGAGTTAATTTCCTGTCTAAATTCTGCACTAATTTCTCCTTAATATTTCTGGGCTAATTTCTATTTAACAAAGTCCCTCCATGTTAATTAAGTGATACAATTTGATGGGGCATGAAATTTAAAATGAACCTGTATATTGGATGAAAGGTAATATTAAAGTATTTTCTGAAAAGTTAGTTTAATAGGAACTTGAATATTTGTGATTTAAATTCTTAAGATTTTCAAAAGTTTTTAAGTAATCTTAATAGTAGACAGATCATTTCAAAATGGAAGGAGTGCAGATGAAATGAAATAGGAGTAATGTTTTTTCTTTTTTTGGTTAGTCAATATTGGTAAATTATGTTTTACTTGGTCAAAGAATAAGTTAACTTACCGAAATAGCATGATTCAATTTTTATAATGGTGATTATTTGATTCTTTTAGCTTTTCTTCTTCTTCTTTTCCTATCCTTCCCTCCACTGTTCCATTTCCATAAACCTTAAAAGGTTGGATATATTTCACATTTAATTCAATGATCATTATTGTTTTAATTCTTAATTATTGTTATTGTCATTATATTTTGGGGGTAATCCACGTGGTTTACTTTTTCTTGTTAAGATTATCAAGTAGTGTAGCAAAATAATTTTTCCCTTGCAAGGAGTCAAGGCCATCTTTACAGCAACAACAACAACATACCCAGTGGAATCCCACAAGTGGGGTCTAGGGAGGGTAAAATATACGCAGACCTTACCACTACCTCTTAGAGGTAGTGAAGCTATTTCTAGGGAATCCTCATTTCTAAAACCCATAAGCAGAATAAACCAGATATTTAAAAAGGAGAAGGAAGAGAGAAACAAGGAAACAAGGAAGAACGACTAATAACGAAAGCAATGATAGAAAGTAAATACTGTAAAATTAACACAGATAGGACAAATACTGACGCCACAGGATATAATGACCCGCTAAACCTACTAACCTATCCCTACTATCCTATTCGCCTTCTACTCTAATACGCGGCCTCCACTCCTTTCTATCCAAGGTCATGTCTTCAGTGAGATCAAGTATCGACACATCTTGTCTGATCACCTCCCCCCAATACTTCTTCTGTCTACCTCTACTCCTCCGTGTAGCTTTTAAATCCAACCTCTCGCATCTCCTAATAAGAGCATCGATATTTCTTCTCTACACATGTCCGAACCATCGCCGTCTCATTTCCCTCATCTTGTCAGTCACAGGGGCCACCCCTAGCTTCTCCCGGATGGTCTCATTCCTAATTTTATCGCTCCTAGTATGTCCACACATCCATCTTAACATCCTCATTTCCGCGACCTGCATTTTCTGAACATGTGAGTTTTTTATTGGCCAACACTCCATTCCATACAACAAAGGTGGTCTTACCACCATTCTGTAAAACTTATCTTTAAGTTTAGGTGATATCTTCCAATCAGACAGTACTCCAGAGGCAAGCCTCCATTTCGTCCATGCTGCCCCAATACGATGTGTGACATCATCATCGATATCTTCACTACTCTGGATGATGGACCCAAGATATTTAAAATTTTCTCTCTTGGGAATAGATTGTGTCAAGCCTCACAATACTATCTGCTTCATCCCTCTCAATACTGAATTTGCACTCCAAGTATTTAGTTTTGGTCCTGCTCAGTTTGAACCCTTTGAATTACAAAACATGTCTCAAAACCTCCAATCTATCATTAATTTTAGCCCGAGGCTCATCAATCAAAACTATGTCATCTGCAAATAACATACACCATGGAACCTCCTCCTGAGTAAACCTTGCCAGCTCATCCATCACCAAGGCAAACAAAAAATGGCTCAACACAGATCCTTGATGAAGTCCCATCTCAACAGGAAAGTACTCTGAGTCTCCTCCCACCGTTCTTACCCGAGTTTTGGCTTCGTCGTATATGTCCTTTATCACCCTAATATATGCCATTGGGACACCTTTTACCTCTAGGCACCTCCATAGGACATCCCTCGGAACTTTATCATAGGCCTTCTCGAGATCAATAAACACCATATGAAGGTCCGTCTTTCTTTCCCTATATTTCTCTACTAATCTTCGAACAAGATGAATCGCTTCAGTAGGCCACCGTCCCGGCATGAATTCAAACTGATTCTCTGAGATGGACACTATTTTTCTCACCCTCATCTCCACCACTCTTTCCCAGACTTCATAGTGTGACTTAACAACTTGATACCCCTGTAATTGTTATAGTTTTGAATATCACCCTTGTTCTTGTACAATGGAACCATTGTACTCCTCAAGGGCCATCTTTGCCCTTTGTAATTTGTAGTATCTTGTATTCTGACTAGCTTTGAATGCTAATTTTTTAGCGCAACCTTTGAATGCTAATTTTTTGATTGCTAACCCTTTGAATGCTAATTTGAAGTATCTGTAATGTTCTAGTTTCTGAGGAGGTTTTTCAGTACTCAATTTAATTTTTGATTGGAACAGAGAACATGACAAGTGAACAACGGAGGGAGAATTACTTGTGCGACATCACTTACGTGACTAATAGCGAGCTGGGCTTTGATTACCTGAGAGATAATCTTGCCACGGAAAGTAAATCTTTTACTTTGTTATAGTTTGATATGTGTTGCTTAACGTTCTATGTGCTCTGAAGTTACCAGGATTTCCCATGTATATCTGGCCAAGTGATTGTGTCTTTTACTCTGCAGAGTGTGGATGAGCTTGTCATGAGAAATTTCAATTACTGTGTGATTGATGAGGTTGACTCTGTTCTGATTGATGAAGCCAGGACTCCCCTTATCATATCTGGACCTGCTGAAAAACCTAGTGATCAGTATTATAAAGCTGCTAAGGTGGCAGCTGCCTTTGAGCGAGATATTCATTATACGGTGAGGATTGAATTCTGCCAGATGATATATCCATTAACCAACAGGATTTCAGCTGTTGCTGAAAATTCTCATTTTGCTAAACATTTGACTAGGGATCTTTCACTATGACTTTATATTCTTGGTTACTTTCCAGAAACAAAAATTACATACAGGAACATAATATTGTTGCTTGCTGTGAGTTGCAAATCACTTTAATTACATACTCCCACTACAATTGCAGGTTGACGAGAAGCAAAAAAATGTCTTACTGACAGAGCAGGGGTATGCAGATGCTGAAGAAATTCTGGATGTGAAAGACTTGTATGATCCGCGGCAACAGTGGGCATCATATATTTTGAATGCAATAAAGGCCAAAGAACTTTTTCTTAAAGATGTGAATTACATCATTCGCGGGAAGGAGGTTCTTATAGTAGATGAGTTCACTGGCCGAGTCATGCAGGTGACTTTTTTGCTTCAAGTGTTTTAGCTTGACTAAGTTAAGTAATTGAAGAAACTAAAAGAAGTTTTATATCTAATTTATAGCATAATGTTAGATGCAATTGTATCATTCCTATTTGGAAAAGCATTGACTAAGCGGTTAGATGTAAGTTTTATTGAGACCCATCTCCCACTATTCTGGTACATGAGCATGCCATGGTATGTCTTAGGGTGAGCGACAGTTAACCCTCACCCTCTTTTTTTTCATGGGATGCATTGTGGGCCATGAGGGGAGATTTAGATGACAAGAGTTTGTTGGCTCACAAGCTCAGATGTTCCTATCCTTTATTTTAACATGAACTCTATTAATCAATTGCTCCTACTGCATGTTTTGGACTTTGGTTGTTTCATGTCATCTCACCATGAATGTCATTAGATTCATTACCTTGGATTGAAGTTTTAGCTGTATTCTATTAATTAGGTTATTATTGTTATTATTTTTTTGAAGTTGCACTACAATAAAAGTTTACAAATTTGCATGTACTGAAGCCACATGATTCTACTTTCGTCTTAACATTGTATGTGAAATCGTGCATCTTTGCACAGATAATTCCATAACGTAGTCAGTGGATTGTCAACATCGGTAATACTGTAGGGTTATGTTTTCCTCTAACCTGCATACCGTGCTCTTCAAAGTCATCTAGCATTTGCCAGACCGAAGTCTGGTGATTAGCGTTTATGACATACACATTTACAGTCATTTATAAGTTTTCAGGGGAGACGTTGGAGTGATGGACTTCACCAAGCAGTGGAAGCGAAGGAAGGTCTACCCATTCAAAATGAAACTGTAACCTTAGCATCAATTAGCTACCAAAACTTCTTTCTCCAGGTTGGGTTCCCTTGGCAGATATAATACATTCCCATTCTGTTAAGTTTTGCCTGGATTTTAATGATATCTGTCATTCTGGGGGCTAAAGATTGTGATATTTGGTTTAATGAGCTTGTAGTTCCCAAAGCTTTGTGGCATGACTGGTACTGCTGCGACAGAAAGTTCAGAATTTGAGAGCATTTACAAACTCAAAGTAACTATGGTGCCTACAAACAAACCAATGATAAGAAAGGCAAGTCTTATTAAGGCTTCCACTTGAATGATTTTTCTTCACTCAATGCTTTCTTTCTTAGTTCACGAACATGAAACTCAGAGGTAATTAGCTGCGACATGCATCAACTTTCATGTAAAATATGTCTATTTATCCTAAGTAAGAACATGATGGTAGTAACATAATTGGCACGTTAGAATCAATGCTCTCGTTATGTAAATGCTGTTGCCTGAAATGTAGCTGCTATGGCAATAGCTGATGGCCTATGCCACAAAGCAGTCCAATTGGCCCTGTGAATAATAAGCCGAGCATTGAAAAATGGTCAATCTATTTGCGGTCAGGGCCTGGCCAAAGCATCCAATGTTAATGTAGTAGTGTTAGCATTGTAAAAGTGACTTTTCAGTGAAACGTGTTTTGAGTCAACACCAGTCAATTTCATGATATTTCTCATATGATGCTGTATGCAAGTGAATAACCATACAAGGGAATATATTTTTCAACCAAGTATGTTGAAATGAGGATGGCTGTCTAATGAGTGCTAGATGGTAATGAGAAAAGGGGAAAAGGAGGTAATGTAAATATGCTGTTTAATTGATCTAAAGACACAGATGGTAGAAAAAATGTTGTGGTTCTGAGCTTCCAATGTATAAGAGCCGATAGCAAATAGCTTCTGCATTTCAAGGGTGCTGGAGATGATATTAAAAGAAAAATTGTGACGTGAGATTGTATTTTCGCCGAGTCTCTGGAATATATCTTTTTGTTCTGAACTTAACAGGTTGTGTTGGAAATTTGTGTATTCCTATGCTCCTTAAAATTTCATTATACAATTACTAGGCTGTGCTTGAAATTTGTATATTCGTATGTTGCTTGTGATACTGAGAAGCGCAACATTATATGTAGTTATGTACTGCTTCAGAGTGCAAATAGAGGTGATTTGGGAGGGAGAAAAGGAATACAGATTATAGGGATAGGAAAACAGTAGTGATATGTTGAAGTTTTTTAGTTGCTGGGAAGAACCTCAAAATGGTTGGAGCATTTAGATCTAACTTGTAGGTACCAATGAGAGTATTCCAATTCTTTAAGAACAATGGAGGCTAGCTGCTGATGAGAAATCACTGTAGACAGAAGCTACTAAAACTAAGTATGGGCTTGAGGATAGATGGACTACCAATCCAGTGAATACACCTTATGGGGTCAGTGTATGGAGAACCATCAAATTGAGAAAGACTAAACTTAAGGTGGGCAATAGTATGAAGGTGTCTTTCTGGAAAGCATTTGGTCGACTCATGAGCTATCACAGCATACATATCCAGATATCCTTCATTTTATGCATGAAAAAAGAGGCGTTTTGGTCATCACTGGGGGTGGAACTTGAGCTTCAGAAGATACCTTAATGATTGAAAGTGAGCAGGGTTGCAGACTTCTGCAACACTCTAGCACAATTTAAAGGGTCCTATGAAGCTGAGGGCGGCAAGGTGATACTCAATGTAAGTTCTTTTCAAGATAGAGAACTCAATATAACTAACAATCAGGAAGGTTGTTAGCCTTGGAAAATTATCTGGAAAGTTAATACGAAGTGACCTGTTCTCCTGGTTACTGACTTGCTGGTCAAAGAAGTAGTTCTAATCCAAGACAACCTGGCTAGAAGGAGCCTTCAGCTGTGTTCTGGATGTAACCTATGTGGGGAGCATGCAGAGACTGTCAATCATCTCTTTCTCCATTGTCCCTGGTCAAGACAATTGTGGAGAATTTTCATCAATTTGAGGGTATCTGATGGGTAACGCCAGGAAAGGTATCTGGTTTATTAGACAATTGGAGTATAGAGGGAATCTATCTAGTCAAAAAGAGATGGAAAATTGTCCTAGTCCGTATTTGATGGACAATGTGGAAAGAAAGGAACCAGATATGTTTTGAAGACAACAAAAACTCATACAGAAGATGAAGATGAAGATGAACTGTCTAGTTTTGTACTACTTTTGGTGTAAACAGGAACTTTTAGGAGATGCTGAGTCTATTTTTGATGTATTAGATTACATATAGGATCTGAGGCTGCTGCATCCATTCTTGTTTTTGGCTCCCTTGTAAACTTTGGGGTGGCTTCACAACTTGTGCAGTCTACCTTTACAAGTATATATGAAAATGTACCTTCCTCAAAACATAGAAAATAAAATCGTCAAGCATTTGTTTTAGTGCGAGAAAAAACGATGTTTAATCTTCATGGAGTTATAGTGTGTGCTAAATGTCTAGCTTGAAGTGTATTCCTAGTAGCTCTGTTATGCAAGGGAAAGTCAGTACAGCAAGCTCAGCAAAATAGGTAATTTTAAGAGGTTGGAAATTAGGTAGACTGTTGATATATAATTAGCACCCAAAAGATTAAATGCACATGCAGGAAAAATGAAAGCCACATATCTTGAGATCTATTAATAGATTATTTCAAGTAGCTGTTATATCCGAAAAGTACATTATTTTCAACAGAATAGGTGTATGGGAAGATTGCACCATCTCAAGTGTATGCATTTATGTCACAATTTTCGAGCAACTCTTGATTTTGTGTTTTTTCTCAAGATAATATAGGAGACAAGTTTGACATTTAAATGTGGTGTTTAATGAGGCAATCGAGCAAACATGTAATGTGCCAACTATGGAATTTTCTAAGGTAAATAAAATTGAGGTGAGATGAAAACAAGTATATAATAATTTGAAGGTGTTTTACACTATCAAAGAATTTATTCATAACTGAAGGAGTTCAACATGAAACATTATGGGGCTTCTGTCTGCTATTGACTTTCTATAAATCATGGTGAGCTTCTATCCCTCACAAGCTCAGTAGTTTACCTTTTTCTGGGGAGCAAGGGAGTTCTACCTGAAGATTGATTGGGGCGAATTGCCCATACTGTGTTGATAGTGGATAACCAATACTGAAGGTTTTAAGTCTGATTCTGTTGAAAACCATCTGGATAGAAATTACAATATGGCTTCTGCTCAATCTTAGTGTAAAAGTCTTTTAATGATTGTAAAGAGTAGACATTGAACCATTAACTTTTTCATGATATCAACATGAGAATGTATGTGCTATTAGCGTTGCTAGTTCATTTCCAAAAGATTTTCCAAATGTGAAATTTTCATCTGTGAATAATTTTGTCTTCCTCTTTTCCCTTTTTTACAGGATGATTCTGATGTAGTCTTTCGTGCAACTTCTGGCAAATGGAGAGCAGTTGTTGTAGAGATTTCTAGAATGCATAAAATAGGGCGGCCTGTACTGGTTGGTACAACCAGTGTTGAGCAGAGTGATGCACTGTCGGAGCAGTTGCGTGAAGCTGGGATCCCCCATGAGGTGAGCTCTAAAGTTCAAATATGACTTGAAAGCAAGGATTTTGAAAATTATGGTCTCCTTTTCTCATGCTGATTTTTCTTATATTATTTTAAACATATATTGTGTACTATCAAGTACTCCAAGTTAGTTATCCTCTAAAGATTTTTTAATAGACATTGTTTGTCCAAGGTTCTGAATGCTAAACCAGAAAATGTGGAAAGAGAAGCTGAGATTGTGGCACAGAGTGGGCGTCTTGGTGCAGTTACAATTGCAACTAACATGGCAGGTCGTGGGACAGATATAATTCTTGGTGGTAATGCAGAATTCATGGCAAGACTGAAGTTGCGAGAAATATTAATGCCAAGGTTGTTGCTCCATGGATTATTTTTGTTCTCATGAATTCTCAATAGATGCACAGTTGAATGCTATTGCATTAGAATTAGAAATTTTTTCTCCTAAGAGGAATAAGTTGGTGTTTCTTATAGCAGTTGATGGCATATAGAATTTGTGTTGTCCCTAATTAATTTTTCATTTAGGAAAATTAATACTAGACTGAGAAAGCACTGGCTAATGTGAATTATTATCTTACAATATGTCATTGCTTCAAAGTATAACAATGTTTAGTGAATAATATGAATGCTGCAGAGTTGTCAGACCAGCTGAAGGAGTTTTTGTCTCTGTAAAGAAGCCTCCTCCAAAGAAGTCATGGAAGGTTAGTCTTGAGTCTGATTTTGCAAAGCAACTTCAGAAATATTCTTTAAATTGTGATTACTATGAAATTGATATCCACATAATCATTCAGGTTAGTGAAAGTCTATTTCCATGCACACTATCCAAAGAAAAGACCAAGCTGGCAGAGGAAGCTGTAGAAGTTGCTGCCAAAATGTGGGGTCAGAGATCGTTAACAGAACTAGAAGCAGAGGAACGATTGTCTTATTCTTGTGAAAAGGTGAAGTTAAATTATTAATTATACTGTCGTTATTTTTGTCTTGACAAGGAAAAAGAAATAGGAGTAGATATATATGGATTTTGTGGTAAGATGAGGTATATCTACTAGTACTCATGGGCTGGAGATATAGGTTGGTACTCTGAATTTTAAAAGAGTGGACTTATTGTCCAATGGGGATAGCTATCCCATAGCAAGGTATGTCTTACAGAGGAAAATTCTAAATTGAAATGGAAATCATTAATTACTGAGATTGTAGCGTACTAATTATTCCAAGCTCTCCAAAATCCAACTTGATTATATCAACTTCCTAATATATCAAACTACAAAAATATGTTCATACTTTTTCCTTCTACTGTTTGGAAAGATACAATGCACTCAAGCATATTTGGGAAACAAGTAGAATTTATTGTTTTTGATTACTCAAACTTATTATTATGTCACAGGGTCCTGTTCAAGATGAAGTAATTGCAAAGCTACGCAGTGCTTTTCTAGAAATTGTTGGAGAATATAAAGTCTACACTGACGAAGAGAAAAAGGAGGTAATTTATGCTCTTAAATTATCTTGGGTATTCCTTTTTCATTTCGAACTATGTGTAAACTTCTGAAATTTCCATTTCATATATTACCAGCATTTCGTCCAAGCATAAACCTCTCTTTGTTTCTGCTGCTTGAATATACTGAACATACATATGATTCTGTGGCACACAACTACTACCTCTCACTCCAATATAAAAGAATCCCTTCCTCTAAAAAGTAGCTCTAGCCTCCCAGTTTGACTCATTTATGCCCTAGAAAGTTTCTTCTCCTTTTTCCCTTTGATTGTATAGTCTTCCGACTTAATTTATTTTGACGTTCAAAGGTAATTTTGGCTGGTGGGCTCCATGTGATCGGGACTGAACGACATGAATCGCGGCGAATTGACAATCAGGTATGATTTTGACATTGCTATTGCAGTACATCGGTGCAAAACCAATTTCATCCCGTTGTTCATACCTATTCCGTTGGAGATTTGATTGGAATATTTATATGGGTGAAGCTGCGTGGTCGAAGTGGTAGACAAGGAGATCCTGGAAGTTCCCGCTTCTTCCTTAGTCTTGAAGACAACATATTCCGTATATTTGGTGGGGATCGGATTCAGGCAAGTAATCCTGTGCTCTCTCTCTCTCTCTCTCTATATATATATATATATTAACAACCATGGTGTTTAAGCCAACTTGCGGGACCCACCCCACCCCGCAGCGACTATTCCCACAGATTACGTGCTACCTTCCGCTGGCCATAGGTACCAAGTAACTTTGTCCGCCAAGGTTTTTTGTTGGGATTTGAACTTGTGACCACTGATCATTGACCTCATGGTTCTTGTAAAACATTGTTATGTTCATGCATTCAGGGGATGATGAGAGCTTTTAGAGTGGAGGACCTACCTATTGAATCAAAGATGTTGACAAAAGCGCTAGATGAAGCTCAAAGGAAAGTAGAAAATTACTTTTTTGACATCAGGAAGCAATTATTTGAATATGATGAGGTATTGAATAGCCAAAGAGATCGGATATACACTGAGAGAAGAAGGGCCCTAGAAGCGGATGACCTCCAAGCTCTCCTAATTGAATATGCTGAATTAACAATGAATGACATCTTGGAGGTAAAAGGATTTATTAATTTCTAAACTCTAAAAGTCAGTTCTTTTGCATATGAATTTGTGACATCTTTTTTCTTCTCTGTTTAAACATAACAGGCAAATATTGGTCCTGATGCTCCAAGAGAAAGTTGGGATCTCGAGAAGCTTATTTCAAAGCTGCAACAGTAATAATCTCGTTACAATTCTCTACTGTGTCTTTTTGTTCCTGACTTCATGCATTTTTCGGTATTTGTGAATCAAAGAAAAGGCATTGGTATCTAAAGAGTGTTGTAACCAGTTGTTAGCTTCATGTTCTTATAATTATTAACACCTATCCTCCATTTCCCCAAAATTCTGAATAGTACTGTCGTATTATGATTCTACTCTGACTGTTTGACCTTCGCAGGTATTGCTATCTGTTGAATGATTTGACACCCGATATATTGGCGGCTTATTGTTCAACTTATGAGGAATTGCAGCAGTATCTTCAGCTACGTGGACGTGAAGCATATCTACAGAAGAGGGTCAGTTTTCTCTGGTTGTACTTGCCAATTTCCTAAATGTCCTTGCAGTTCTTACTTCCACTTAGGTTGAGTGTCTTGCCAGATGAACATAATTAATGGATTCTATACTCAAGTATTTAAAACACTCCAGCATTTAAAAAGAAATGGGTGGTGGCCTACTGAGTACTGGCAGAGTAGACGGTGGGTTGGGATGTAGGGGAGGGGATCAGGCATGGGGATTTTTGCTTCAGCTCTTTCTCTATGTGAGGTGAAAATTCTCATCCCTACAGAAAAGGTCATTACACATAATCTGTTGGACCTGCTTGCGATGGGAGATCTTGTTAATTTTAAATCCGAGGGCTGGTTAACTTAATATTAATTCGAAGGAGCATAAAAGTAATTGTCATTTCTCTCAGAAAAACTAGTATTCTGGTGCAGACCTAAAAATAAAAAAGATCCTTTCTAGCAATTTGTGATTCCAGAAGACGTGTGTTCACCCGATGCAATAAGTACCATTATTGTCAGAGATCCTATGTTTTAAGTCACTGCACCCTTCAATAGAATATTTCAAGTGGGTCAAAAAAGATAATCAGGACCTAAGTTAAATGAATACAACTCTTAGCCTTTAATTGAGCCAGTTCACACAATTCATACTCCACATCAAGTTGAAATGTGGAATAGCCCTTAAAATTCTTTTTATTATTTTAGGAAAGTCCTTCCTGTACCTAAACTTCTACAATCATTAGATAGTTTGAGCCATCTCGTGGGATGCATATTATTGAGGTGAAAATGGAAGAAAAGAAAAGGGTGGAGGAGAAAACTACCTCAAAGTCCAACTGCTATCTTAGATTATTTTCCCCCTTTTCTTGCACACCTACTATGTGTGATAAGAGTGGTCGCTATAGATTGATGCTCAACGTTTAAATAGTCTAATTTCAACGAGTCTTTTGAAGGATACAAATGATTCACAGTCGACCTAGAGTACTTTTGGAAGAGTTCTAGATTTTTTAGGGCATCAAACAGAAATTGCCCTGGGAACTGGCCAAGATTAGTACTTTATTGGTTCAGATTATTTCACATGTCTTGATCAATATCTTTTCATCAGATTATTATGGTTAATACATTTTTCATCAAGTTCCAAGTTTTGAAGATTCTGAAAGGAACATTTCAGTTTCTCTTGATATTTTGGTGTATTGAATTGCTATCATTAGGATATTGTGGAGAAAGAAGCTCCAGGTTTGATGAAAGAAGCGGAGAAGTTTCTAATATTGAGCAACATTGATCGTCTGTGGAAAGAACACTTGCAAGCTCTCAAGTTTGTTCAGCAGGCTGTGGGATTACGAGGCTATGCACAAAGGGATCCACTAATTGAATACAAACTTGAAGGATACAACCTTTTCATTGAGATGATGGCACAAATAAGAAGGAATGTCATATATGCTGTTTATCAGGTTAGTATTCTCGACTTTGAGAATCTACTCATCTTCAAGAAATTTCGCAGAGGATGCAATATTTTTGTTTGCTCCCCTCCCAATTAACCAAGTTTACACCTGATTTTTATTATTTGTTTTCTTTTATCAGTTTAAACCAGTCATGGTGAAGCCGCAAGACCAGAAAAAGAGTGCTGAGGTGAACAAAGTCGACACAAATGGGAGGGGTAGCAATGGTGCTACCAATCCGTCTCCATCAGCTGTTAGTTCACAGTCTAGCATATAAGACATTGTTCTGGAAGCGACACTTTGGGGGAGAGCAGAAGCCATATGTGGTAGGTTCTCTCACCAACACAATTTTGAAGTGCAATGTATCCCAAATGTCACTTGCAAGTGGAAATAAGGTTCCCACAGGACTGATACATTGTGAGTCGAGCAGCGCCTGATCTCAGCTAATATTAAGATACAAAATTCAGTAGGCCTCTGCAACATGGTATAGTTAGGCATGAATACCATGTAAGTTGTGTTTCCATATGTACATGTCATTGTAAAGATTGATGAAAGCTTCTTGAAACTACATATTACAATCAAAAACTATATGAACCTCCACAGTACACTATTGATCAATGTCTCTGTATGAAGCCTCAGTTGCAATCATTCAAACTTATGGAGTATTTCAGTGCTGATAAATTGATTAAACTGGTTTCCTTTATCCTGCATGGAGCATATCATATCACACATTTAAATTTGGAAAAGTCCAGTTCAATATCCACAATGAAAAAAAGTAGAACTCCCCTACCTTAACACCAATGGCAATTGCAGTTTTAAGTTTAACCAGTTCACCCAATCTCAAAGAACCTCTTTTCTTGTCTTTGACAAATACAACCGGTACCTTTTTTGAATTAGCCAAGCTTTCCACATGTTTGGTCAGCAACCGCGGATGACAATCAGATGCTATTAGTATGACCTAAAGAGGGGAACAAATAAATGCATCAGACCAAAGAATATGCTATCCTGTAGATACTGAAAACATGCAGGCATTGAATTGGAAGAAGACACAACTACAATGTGGAATTGACACTTTGAAGCTCAATCATGTAGACCCCGTAGGAATGTCCAAGTCAGGTAAAACTAAATGAAAAAAACCTGAAGTCGAGTTGAATGCATTTTAAGGGATAGTGATGAGCGTTCATTAGCAGGAATGGGGGGCATTCTCTCAAGCATCCGCGTCACTTCATTCACCCCTATTGAAAACTGTTGCTGCACAAATATCATATCAAATCAGCAACTTGAGTATGACATGAAGAGAGCAAATCAGTTCAGCATCCTATATAATGGAAAGCTTTTGCAAAAAGAAAAGTTAATTGTAAGAGGTGTCAGATTCAATGAAGATAGAAAACACCAAGTCCTCTGGTTTCTTCCTAATCATCATTATAACCATTAAGTTTGGGGATTACGAATCAAACCTTTCTCAATTTGCACACATCCCGTAATTGCTGTTACTAAGCTATTTCCTTCCTAGTCATATCTAGAGGAGAGTAGGAACCAACCTTAAGCCAAAGTTTCTCAGGTAAAGATATGTCAGATTTCCTGGCTGTCTCTATCTCCCTGCGGCAGGTAAAGCGTCATTAATATCTTTCTGCCATAAGAAAATCGACAAATAGGGAGAAGGATAGATAAATTTACCTCTTAATCGCTGTGAGGAGACGATCCAGTACTTCACCTTCATAGCAACTGGATGATACATCAGAAACACAGCCATTAACAATGCTTAATTACAACTACTTTGACTACTTACTCTCAATCGAAAAAAAAAAGAGAAGAATAACAAACGAGGCTTACATAGTCGACTGCCGGAACGTAGTCCGGCGAACGGAGACTTCCTCTCCGGTAACTAGGGTTCTGGAAGCAGTAATTGCCATACTCATCTTTCAACCCTCGGCCTCAGTTGTGTTTTGCCATAAATATAAGGAATATTTATATAAATAATATATTATATATTATATATTAAATATTATCTTTTTTAGGGTATTTTTTATTTATTATGTTTATTTTTTTTAAATTCTCTTTATGCGGGAAGCATCACAATAGATCACATACCCATCTGGACCTTCGGGCAAGGTAAAACCTGGAGCCGTAGTTAAC
>JAOTQJ010000001.1:19819850-19951564 GCA_025642045.1 Solanum sejunctum | reverse complement strand
TGTGAAATTCCTTAGCTGTCGTAAGTAAAGATTCAGTATAAGTGGTTGTCGCGGTGTCCTATCGGCACCATTCACGGTCCCTGGGTTAGGTCATGAGACTTTCCCTTTTTGCAACTGTCGCTTTAAGGACATTAGCGACCTCGCTAAATCAAGGAAGGGCTCACTACAGCAAGCCGTCGCTAAAGTGACTAGGCTTCGCTTTAGCGAAGGTTTCCCTTTTTGCAACTGTCACTTTAGGGACATTGGAATCCAGGTTTTCAGACCATGGTCATGAGGTTTAGGCATTTTCTACATTTTTAAACTTTGGGTGCTCGGCTTGGACGATTTTCAGTTGATCTTTTAAAGAAATTTCACTGAAAAAGGTATTTTCAACTCCCCTCTTCACTAACCATGGATTATTTCTTGATTTAACATCAAATTTGAATTTTTCAATTAAGAAAATTGAGATTATTCCCACACTTGAGTTTCTCATAGTGATTTTTATCTCATTTTAGCTCCATTTTAATTGATTTTCACCGATGGACTTCTAATTATGTGAGGAATATTTTCATCTAAAAATTTTAGATCTTAGCCTCAATTTTTTATGTTGAATTTTTAGATCATTTTGCCCTTTTCTCCCAGTTGCTTAATTTTAGTGTCGTTATTCTTAGAATGTGATTGTGAACCTACTCTTGGCTATATGGTGTGTTGGATCCAAGTCTAAAGGGGAAGGCACTCTCAATGAATTGATTGAATAGCTAGTTCGAGGAAAGTGAATTCCTAAAACTTGTTGAGTTTGATTGAAATTGGTATCTTCCTTTCTTTGTGTATTTGAGGATTAGTGACATTATTTAGCATATATGATGGGGTAATGGGGATATGGAAGTGGGTGAATGATCCATGAAACAACATAAGGTATCGTAATAATAGAATTATATGATAATATGTGAAAACTTGACTTATGACTTAGTATATGATAGTTGATGTTATTTAAGTACTTCAATATCGATATTTGATGTTGTTGACTCTTGTAATTGAGATTATTGATTGTGTGGTCAAGATGTTTCGTGTTTGAGAGTTGTACAATTTATATATTGACTCCAATATATGAATTGTACCATTGTTGAAAGTGTTTATTGTGACATTATAAGTGTGAAAAAGAAATGAATGTTGTATGAAGTTATTATTGTGTTGGAATTTATTGAGTAACACTTATGTGGATATTGATGTGTGATGAATAGGGTTGTGTACGGATGATAACACTTGTCTTGATATTGATGTGTGATGAATAGGGTTGTGTTGTGATGATAATAGGATTATAGGGAAACCTTAAGAAATGATATACTAGTGATTATGGATGACTTTATCGGTGTCGATACTATAATTGAAGTCATAATGAGATTGATTGGAAGTGATCATTGGATGTATGGATTGTGTGACTTCTTTGCATACTCTCATTCTCAGATGAAATGTGATTGTGTGTTGCATTGAGATATGCCAAAGGGAAATGGTTTTGGCAAAAAGAAAAGAAAAGGGAAAATCGAAGGGAAATAGTTCTGGCTATATATGAAAGATAAATACTGAAAGAAAATGGTTATTGTGGATACAGAGTCCAAGTGGGCCTCCATAGGTTTCAATCTGATTATATCGATAGACAATTATCGTAGGATAAACATGTATCACGATTACTTGACATTGCATTGTGTTGCTTGCATATCATTGAATTTCATTCTATTCCATTTTATTCTTAATTTTGAATGTATTAATTTATACTAAATGTGATATGTGTAAACTACTGAGATTAATTGTTTGAGATGTTGTGGACTGAGACTGTAATTATGTATATTGTCTATATTGTGTTCACTGACCTTTTTGGCATGTAGTTTTTTTTAGTTTTGGAGGTGTGTATTTAGGATCGAAGGAGTGACTGAGTTTTTCATTCTTGACCTGAGTTTAGGTCCTTCTGTTGGGTGCTTTTGGTACTCAATCTTATTTTCTACACATGTATGTAGGTTGTGAGCTCAAATACTATTTATGTTCCTATTCTTCCTATGGACCGAGCTTGTGATAGATTGGGAGGTAGTTACTTTTTTTTCAGCCTACTGTCAAGATTGTCAGACTTCTTATATTTGGTTTTGTTCTATTTGGAATATAAAAACTATTGAGATTTGTATCGTTTCTTTCTAATTCTGTTGTCGTAGAGTCTTGTACATGTAACACCTATTCTGGGATGATTTTAGTTTATGGTCACATTCCTTATGTATCATCCTTCGCTATTAGATTGTATTATTATATTAGCTTTGCATTATTTAATTAATATCTGTTTAGGCTAACATGTCTTGGCAGGTCAAAGGCAAGTGTCATCAAATTCGATTTTGGGTCTTGACAATTTGGTGTTCAGAGAGGTCTCACCTGTGTACAAGCTCAGTTGATTAGAGTCTCAAGTATTGGCACAAAGACGTTCTCTGCTTATATTTGAGAGGCTATGGAGACTGTTAGAAAAATTTTCTTTTACTTCTTTCAATTTAATCGTGTGTGATTATTATATTAGTATTGGGTGTTGCATGCTCTTTTAGCAGATGGTCAGGCTTAGGACTTTATCTGGTAGGAGAGGATGGGGTTAGCTCCCTAGGATTTTGCTGAGACCTTAGTTTGGGGTAGAGGTGGAGGCAGAGTTGGAGGCCAAGGTAGGGGTTGGGGCCAAGGAGCAGCGCTAGCTTGAGTTTATGAGAGGGGTATCTTCTCCAAGCCTAAGATCGAGGTTGGAGGAGGTCAGGTTCCCCTAAGTATATAGCTGCACTGTTACTATAGGATATTTTATAAAAGATAAAGGATATGTTCACTAGTCTTGCACATGGTGGTTGTATTGCAGGTACATCGACAAGTTTGTGGACTCGTGTAGGCAAACAGATTCCTATGGTGAAAGGTTCCACAATTTAGGGTCAAAAGAGCTAGCCATATTTGTTTCCTACATTGGTACTAAGGTGATAAGGTCAGCCACCCAACATTTGTGGTAGATGGTAAGCTTAGCTACGGGAGGTTCCAAAAGATGGAATCTCCTAAGTTCCTAGGTGATAAGGGTGAAGATGCTTATGAGTTTTTGACGCTGTGCTATAAGATATTGGAGGTTGTGGGGATAACTGATCCTTGAGGTATTAAATTTGTTTCTCTTCAACTTTGAGGCACCACCATAGAGTAATGGAGGACTTACATGAGATCAAGGTCATCGAGATCTCCTCCAGTGGAGTGGAATATGTTTTTAAGTGCCTTTCAAGAATATTTCATATCTCAGAGTATATGAGAGGAGGGACAATTAAGGTTTGGGAGCTTTACTCAGGGTGTTATGTCCATTACTAAGTGTAAGGCACGTTTTGTCTAGTTGATTCATCATGCTATTTCATTAATTTTGACAGAGGCAGAGTGCATCCATTGACTTTTGGAGGGTTTTATTGTCTCTATGAGATCTTATGTCTTCAAAATAGTGCATGAGAGAATTCCTCTTCAGTATAGTGTAAGCACTACCAAGGAGGCGAAGGTGGTGGTTCGTGGGGAGTAGGGACCCCAAGAAGGTCAGTTCGTCTAGCCAATTTTCAAGGACCTTATTTGGAGGTAAAGATTCTTTTAGGAGGAGTGATTTTTCTCAACTCCGAGGACTAGTTCATACATCATTGTTAGCATTCAAGGATGGTTCTGGATGTCACATCGACTCATTGAGGACATCCCATCAATTTGCTCATGGAATTAAGGTCCTATTTTGCTTATGGGACTCGAGGACATCTTACACGACAGTGCCATATATAGGGTCGAGGAGGGCCAGAGCGATTCAACAGTTGCATCTAGGGGGTCAGTGTCTCAAACTAGAGATCACGGTGGAGTTCAGCCTATAAGAGATGGTCATGCTTCCGGTAGAGATGTGAGTGATACTTTGATTTGGCAGAGAAGTGGAGGGGATATTCAGTCTAGAAGAGCTTAGTTCTATGTTTCTCCTAGGGGAATCGAGGTAGAGACTTCAAATGCAATGACTATAGGTATTTTCCTAAAATAGTTATTTATATGTTTATGTTGCTTGGCCATTGAGTCTTCGTACTCCTATGTGATTTCTATTTTAACTTCTGGGTTAGCTTGCTATTTGACTGTATTACCTGAACATAGGTATATCCTTTCCATCTGATAGGTGAGCCTTTAGTGATGGATAGTTTATACCAACCCTATTTTGTGTTGGGGTGAGTTTGACCCTTAGATAAGTGTGATTATTTAGGGATTGTGAGATCCTTGAGAAGATGACTGATGGATTTTCAATGTAAGGATTGTTCAGGTAATAAAATGATTAATTATAGAGATTATAGAGCAATTGGGAGGATTTGTGCATAACTTTGATTGTAGATTCTATTACTTATTATTGTAGAAGATCTTAATGAAGTTTCATTTGAATAGTTTAGTGAAAGGTGAGATGCAACCTACTATGGAGTTGGTTAAGGAATGATTAAAAGTGAGAAAACTTCAAGTTAAAAGTTAAATTATGAAAACACCTTTAATCCTAAATAAAATTACTTAATTTTTCATCAAATGAATAATTTATCTACATAATTCAAATTTATCTAATGGTATCTTGATGGTAATTCTTCATTAGAAATAGAAATCAATGAAATTGAAAAGGCAGACCCACTAATTAAAACAAAGAAGTCCAGTAATCTCTTCTTTAATTTCATTTTGATAATGGTCAAGCTATTCTGCTATATATTAAAAAATTTGCTTTTCAATTTTTGACATTTTAAAGGTAAAACAATATCATCCTTTAATATGTAATTTTCAGTGTTCATCCGCCAATACACTTTTCCTTCTCTTTGTAATTTTTTTCTAAATTTGAATTATGAAACAATCCATCAAAAATGATTGACATTTTCACCCTTTAGTTAAACCCTATTGCAATAATATTTGTTGTAAAAAGTTTGAATATAACTCTTAATAAATTTATGAAGCTACTAATATTCTCTTGCTATATATTATGTACATGGACGTAAAAAAAAGAACTTACTGATTATTGCTTTAAGTGGGTAAATATTAATTTTTACAATTGAGGAATTTATAATAACTTAGTATTTATTTATTCATTGATGATAGGTTAGATAGAAAATTATTTTAAATACTATATAATGAGAAAAACATGTGATTGGTAGATTCAAGGTCTCTCTCCTTCTCCATTATTTTTAACATAGCTTTCAAAGATTAATATTTTTGCCCCATCGCTTTGGCCTGTTTCTTTCATGCATTTTCTCTTACATTCCTCGTGCACTTATCTTTAACTTCTCCTAAAGTACCTATATTAAAATTAATTAGTATAAGCTATTGATTAATTCAATATAGATCATTATATCGGTACATGAATCAACCACCATAAAGTTTCTTGAATATAAGTTCTTTCTATTAATTTCATACTATTGGAGTAAATTCATGAGTTTTTTGTTATATTCATCTTCCAATAGAAAATATGAATGGTTATGTTTAAACCTTCACGCAGAGAAAAAATTATATCAATATATATTATATTCTTTTTTTATTTATAAATGTTTGTATTAATGTGAAGTACATTACATGAATTTTATTTTCATTAACTCTCCATTATGTAATGAATTTTTGAGACGAGGGTTCCCTAGAAATAACCTCTCTACTTCGATGAGGTAGTGGTAAGGTCTATGTACATTCTATCCTCCCCAGACCCTACTTGTGGGATTTCACTGACTATGTTATTGTTGTCGTCGTTGTTAACTCTCCATTATGCAAACATATGTAACTGCCACTAATTATGTTCATTATAATTTTACTCCCACTTTTCATCTATAATCTCATAAAGATTAATGAAATATTGATGACACTCTTTGAATTCCTCAATCTTATCTTATAAATAATGATACTTGACATAATATTCTACACACTTGAAACAATTGGAATATATATATGAGAAAATCTCTATCCTCTCTTCTCTTGTCTCTTTTTATTTGTTATGTTTAATATTTATTGCATAAGCTATTATTTTGTTATTATTATTATTAAGAATTTATAGTAGTTTGATGCTTTTTATATATTAATCTAGCACATAGTATTTTAATACCCTTATTTTGAATATTGTATTTGGACAATAGTTAGTTATTTTTTATTTTATGCACTTCTAGTCAATTTTATAATTAAGAATGTATCTTTTTATTAGAAAGATATAAAAAATATATTTAAGTAAATACCAATAGATTTGAAGGGATAAAATATATTATTTACAATACAAAAATTTATGAAAATATTTTGAAATAAACGTGCAACGCACGTTCGGAGGACTAGTATTATTAAAAGTGAGAAGCTTCTAATATCAAAGTTAGATTACCATTATACCCTTAAACTAAATCAAATATAATGTCTAGTTAATTAGTTAAATATTAAATAATAATAATGCAATCATGGTATTCGTTCATGTACTAAATGTGGCAAATGACGAGTCTAAGATAACCTTCAATTTTAATTTATAATAACTGGGGGTAATGAAGAGTCTACCAAAGACACTCACCAACAACATCATACATATTCTCTTTTTCATCCCAATTTGTGATCATCTTGCATTTACGTTCGGTTAGTATTCATAATTTGTAAAATTTTTATTACCAATTTGTAATTGTAATATTTCTTACTAATTTATTTATTTATATTATTTATTTTTTCATGCATAATCCTCTTCTTTTTGTTGAGAAATATGTAATTTGTCATTATTACAAGAAGAAATTTCTTCGAATACGAAATTGTAAGTGAATTTTAATTTTTCATATCTTCAGCTTTTTGAGTTTTCAAATATAACTTCATAATTAGTTATTATATTTTCTCATTCTTTTGCCATTCCATCTTTTGTATATAAATATAATAAAGTTAATCCAAATTTGTATTTGTAATTAACCATTTTCAGGGTAAGCATCTTGTTTTTACAATTAGGCCCATAAAAAAGTAAGTCTTTGATTAATATTTATACCTATGTCTTTTTCGTTTTTTAATAATCATTCGATCTTTTTAAATCATGTAATCTCAAAGGTTTGAAAAATTAATGTACATTAATCCTTTAATATAGTTCAAGAAATATGGTGTATCTTTATATAATTTAGTCATGTTCTTTTTTTTCTGTTTATTTTTTATTCATTTTTATAGAATTATGTTTTTATACGTATGAAACATTTTGTCTATATCAAGTCGACTTATAGCAAAAACTAATTCAAACAATATGACTATTTTTTCTGTATATTCAATGTGATGTCTTTCATTATGTAAGGCAGATCTTTATTGTTATTCACTTTTTTTTCCTGTTTGAACTTGTAATTTTTTCTTTAATTTTGATTTTACACCACTTAAATATTTTATAATATTTTTCTTTGTTCATGTATCTTTTTGATTATCAACGTCTTTTCTGACAATGAAAAATTATGTTTAGTAATTAAAATATATTAATTTCTCTGATATAATAGAAGGTTAATTTTTCATAAACAATAAAATATCAAACCTCCAACATACACAAAATTTCAACACTATATTTTATAAAGTATTATCTTCTTATATAAAATTTACATATACAAGGATATAACTTTGAACCCAATGATGGATTCATGTATACGACATTATGATAAATGTAATAGCATAAATTAAGTTTTCTGATGTCAATAAATATTAAGTATTGAATCATGTAACCACCATGGTTACTGATCTTGAGTGCTTCACAGATGAAGTGAGAATGAACCACTTGTATTACAAAAGCTGCTTGAACTGTATTAGTTACATTCACACACAACTTGTGAACTCACACTTACTGATTTCTAGCCTAATTACACTATTTATAGACACTAACCTTTCCTAACTACTTGTTAACAGAATGTGCCAATTATCATATAGCTGGACAAGTCCTTTTAACTAACTTAAGTTAGTTACATTCTAACTGCATTGGATCACATTATGCATTGCTTATTTATGAGTCATTTGTCATTGGTCCAACACTCCCCCTCAAGCTGATGGGAAGAAATATATTCTGCACACCAATCTTGGACAACAGATAATGATTTTGTGACTTACGCAATCCCTTTATGAGAATATCAGGTAGTTGTTCTTGAGTTTTCACATGTTGGCTTTATATAGTTCTATCTTTGACTTTCTCTTATATGAAATAGCAATCTATGCCTACATGTTTTGTACTCTCATGAAAAATTGAATTTTCTGCTATCGTTCTGGCAGCCTTGTAGTCACAAAACATCTTCACTAATTCTGTTCTCTTCACCCAAATTTCTCCAAACAGGCCTTTTAACCAATACACTTCTGCAATAGAAGCCATACTTCTGAATTCTGCGTTAGCTAAACTCCTTGCAACTATCTCTTACTTCCTTGATTTCTAGGAAACCGATGCATTACCAATGAACAACATGTAGCTTGTAACTGACTTCCTAGTCTGTAGACATGATCCCTAATCAGTATCACAGTAGGCTACTAAATCTCCATTTCTCGTAGATGGCATTAGTAGTCCTTATCCTGGTGTAGACTTAATGTATCTAACCGCATTGATAGCAACCTCTATATGGGATTACATGGGGGCATGCATGTACTCATTGAGTAATGAACAACAAAAGATATATTTGGCCTTGTCATGGTCAGATATAGGATCCTTCCTATCAATCTTTGATACACTTTTGGATTTGGCAGCAACTTGTATGTTTCATTTGTACTTGTGCCGTTATTTTCAATCATGTAATCATACTCAACATATGTTAATTTCCTATTGACTTCAAGGGGTGTAGCAAATAGATTAGAACCGCTCAAACCAAGCTTAGCAATTAACTCTAGTGCATACTTTCTATGGTATATATCTATTCCCTTATCACGCCTAGCAAATTCAATTCCAAGGAAAAACTTAAGCTTTCCCGGATCCTTCATCTTAAAGCATCTTTGCGAGTCATCTCTTGTCATTGCAATGAGTTCACTATCATTGCTATTACTAGCAAATCATATGAGTACCAATGTCATTTTTGTTCCTTCTTGTTTTGTAAAGAGTGAGTAATCATAGTGGTTTTGACAAAATTCTTGCTGATGTAGAGCTTCACTCAGCTTGAGATTCCATTGTCTTGAGGCTTATTTGAGCCCCTATAAGGAGTTATAAAGCCTACACACCAATGTCTCCCCCTGCCTTGCAGCATGTGATCCAAAACCTAGAGGAACAGTCACATACACTTCTTCAGGTAAATCACCCTTCAAGAATGCATTGTGCACATCTATTTGAATAATATCCCATCCATAAAAAGCAACTACAAAAATAATAGATCTAACTGTAACTATCTTGCCTATTCAGAACTTAGTGTCTGTATAATCGAGTCATTCTTTCTATGTAAACCCTTTTGCAACTTGTCTGGCTTTGTACCTTTCTACCGCTCAAGATGCCTTGTATTTGATCTTGTAAACCCATTTGCGTCCTATGGGATTTTTTGTCTAGTGGTAAAGGAACTATGCTCCATGTATTATTTTCTTCCAAGGCAAGAATTTTTGCATTTATGGCATCAATCCATTTAAGATCCTAAGCTGCTTCCACATATGAGTTAGGTTCTGATTAAGAAGAATAAGCTGCTAGGCATTTGGTGTAGTTAGGATTTAAGGAAGAAATAGTCAACAAAATTATAAATGGGATAGGAACAATTGGTGGATAGTTTCTTGACTATATAATCATATAACCATGTAAGAGGCGTGGAAGTTCTGGTAGATCGTATATGTGGTGGATTTACATCTGGAGCAACTGAAGGAGTAGGCAATGAATCAAAAAAACTAATAGGGTTGTCAGATGATATGATTGGTGGTACTTGATTATCATTAGGAAGTTACTCTCCTATTGGTTGATCATCAAGAAATAGAAAAACTTCTTCTCATCAATGTAGGTAGCTGGCTGTTCTGGTGCACATATCTTGAGATCAATCTTGCAATCTAGGAAAGGGAACACATTATCCTTGAAAATGACATATTTGCTAACGAAACAAGTGTGATTTGTCAAATCATATAATCTATAACCCATTTGAACTGAAGAGTATCCTAGAAACACTACAGGAATAAGTCTTTGAGAAAATTTATACTACATTTTAATGTTTGTTCCATAACAAAGACATCCTATGACTCTAATATGATTAAGTGTTGGAGCTTTATGGAATACCATTTCATAAGGACTCTGACCATGTGTAGTATTGGAAGGGATCCTGTTGATTATATATACAACCCCTAGGATACACTCACCCCAAAACCTTAATGAAAGCCCACTTTGAAATTTTAATGCTCTAGCTATGTCAAGAATAGATCTATGCATCCTTTCTACTAGGCCATTCTGTTGAGGAGTATATGGATAGTACAAGAGAATTGATGAGTGATTCCTTCTGTACTAAGTAGTTCTTTCACCTTATGGTTCATGAATTCTCCACCATTGTTTGTCCTAAGAGTCTTAACATTGCAAGAACACTTAATTTTGACCAAAGTGATGAAGTATCTTAATACCACATTACATTCATCCTTAGAGTTCATCAAGCAGACCCAAGTATATCTGCTATAATCATCAACCAATTTAACAAAGAATCTCTTATGATGGGTAGGAAGCGTGAAAGGACCCCATACAGTACAATGAATTAATTCTGCAAAACAAGAGCTTTTATTCACACTATTTGGAAATGATAGTCTAGTTTGCTATAATGACTTGGACATTATGCGATTGCATCGGAGCTCGAGATTTTCATTTTTGATAAAATTTGGACCAAGTGTCACCTCAAGGAAGACTACTGTAACAACCCACATCTTACGTATACTAGTCCTATGCATATGGAACAAGATATGGTTTGGTCAAATTAGTGCTCATTTTACAAAGTGCTTGAATTTCAAATTAGAGGGCGATATGTATGTCTAACACTTAAGAGGGTCGAGTGTATATAAGTTTTAAGTCAAATTAAAGAGATCATGACCTTAAATAAAGTGAAAGAAGTAATCTACTTGTACGACTTAGGAAGCTAGTAGATGAGTCACCTACTTGCTCAGGACATGAGGCCTGACGCTGAATTTGTCCAAGTTTGATAATGAATAAAGTCTGTGTAAAGGGTGTAACTTTATGTCACGACCCAAGCCTAAGGCCTATATGTGACACGACGAATAGAGAACCTGAAGGAACCCCACACAAGCCTCTTAATTTGTCATTACACATTCTTGGTCGCGAAAGCATATAAAAGACATGCAGAATAAAATGGGGCATTGGGCTAAGGGAAGGCTTTACAACACATCAAGATCAAGAAACAAGGAGTCATAACTCATACCATAAATACATATCTTATGGAACAACACCTCTATATACATAGATTGAGCGAGGGCCAAGACAAAGTAATTGGGTTCACCCATATAATCAAGTAGAACATATGGTAGTGTCTCAATACATAGAGAAGAGGAAAAACATAAACCAAAGTCGTTAAAATGGAGGACTCACCAACAAGCTTGGAATAGCATCGTCTAGCCATGTACAGGAGGATGATGATCAACTTGGGCACCGGTCCCTACATGGTGATATCATGTAGGCAAGAGTATGCGTTATTACGTTTAAATGTACTAAGTACATGAGTTGCAATGCAATAAGAGATAAACTTCACAATCAACATGCATAATAATAGGTATTAGTCATGATATAGCAATATGACATGTATGATCAATGCATAAGTAAAACATGCTTTAGAAACCCATGCTCACATATAATATCATATATGTAGAAGAGACCAAGTTAATTTCCAAAGTGTGAATCCCTTGGTAGGTTAGTGATGTTGCCACCCCATCACTACGGTGGAGAAGTACAAACCCTTTCCTAGGTTGATGAGTACAAATCCACATCTAGGTTAGTGATGATGTTGCACCATCACTAGGTCGAGAAGTACCAACCCTTCACTAGGTTATTCGGGTGCTCAAACCCCCTGGACTGGGCATGGTCGATTCTACACTTTATAAAGGATTCATCATATGCTTTAGTGCAATACTTCATATAGGAATAATCACATACATAAGCTCATTTCATCATCATAACATCATTCATATCATATCTCATGCTTTGGACCTTTATTTCCTCAAGAAACCATAACCGGACATTTTATCAAACACCTTAAGGGGGTGTACTAGGGGTAAAATGCAATTTGAAGATGAAATCATGGAAGAAAATCTATAGTAAAACCATCTATCAACAACTTGCAACACCCCTAAGATATTTACATCAAAACACCTCAGCAAATCTAACATTAGATCTAAGATTTAATGCTCAAAACATGCTAAAACAACCATACTTTCATGAACTAAAATCACTGTGTAATAAATTTCTCATTATATAAGACCCACTGTAAAATCAACTTTAAATCATGCAATATTAGTAAAAAGAAGTCTTAGGCACTATGGGTGAAAGGTACCAATAGTTCAACACCACATACCTTAGCTTTGGAGAAGTTCTTAGTGAAGGTTGACAATGGAGACTTGAAGCTTGAACAGAATCCTTAAATCCGAATAAAGGTTTTAAGTCTTGGAGTTTGGAGTGAAAATATTGATAAGTGTTTTAGGGAGTATTGGGAAGTGTTTAGGATGATATAAGGGTGAAATATGACTAAGTATGGGTGAAAACACATATGAGAGCTTGTAGGGGCAAGACTTAAAGTCTTGGACCAAAGCTGAAAAAGAGAGTCCAAAGTTACATAGGGGCCCATCGCGAGGGGGACGCGAAAACCTCTCTGGAAATTGATTTTTAAAATTTCATAATTGCTAAATTTTTGCTCTTAAATTGGGGTTAGATACTTTTCCTACTAATTTGGACCTCCTGAACAAGAATGCGAAGTTAGATTTTCAAAATCACAAATGGATTTTGAGATTAAAGGAAATTAAAATTTAGAGCATTCTGATGCACGTTTTGGGCACTTTTTGGGGTCGTTACAATATCTCCCCCTGGAAAGATTCATCCCAAAATGTAAAATAGATGCACAATACAAGGGTAATAATGAACAAATCAGCCCCCAAAAGAATGCAACATATCATGCAAAGCAGTATTTTCAAAATGCAAAGCACTATTTTCAAAATCTCAACATAAGCGTGAAATCATCATCATAAGTTTACCTACTTAAACATGAATGCATATGAATAATATAGGGGCTGAAATGTAAGACTTGAAATCATATGTAGGACTTAGGATTTGTACCTTAAGCTTTAGTAAAGTGGAAAAGATGAGGATTACGCTTTTGCATGTCCGCTTCGGTATCCCATGTAGCACTTTCAACTTGTTGGTTCCTCCAAAAGACCTTAATGGATGCCACTTCTTTGTTCGTCAATCTCTTTACTTGCCCATCCAAGATTTGAACAGGAACCTCCTCATAGGTCAAGTTATCCCCCACAACACCCATAATATCAAGAGGCATAATGACATTAGGATCACTAATACATTTTCTCAACATAGAGACATGGAACACCGGATGAACCAAATTCATTTCACTAGGCAACTTCAACTAATAAGCTACCTTTCCAACTCTCACTATTACCTCATAAGGACCAATATACCTGGGCTCAACTTCCCCTTTTTACCAAAACGGACCACAACTTTCATTGGAGAAACCATCAAATAGACCCAATCACCCACTTGGAACTCTAGGTCTTTTCTCCTTACATTGGCATAGGATTTTTGATGGCTTTGGGTCCTAATCAACTTAACCTTCTCAACAAAATCCATAACGAGATCCGGCTGCAATATAGTCACCTCTCCAACCTCAAACTAACCCACCGGTGATCTATAGCGTCTTTCATAAAGAGGCTCAAAAGGAGCCAAACCAATGCTAGAGTGATAGCTATTGTTGTTTGCAAACTCAATTAATGGAAGATGGTCATCCCAAATACCTTTAAGCTCCAAGACACAAGCCCTAAGCATATCTTTAAGTATTTGAATTTTCTTTTGGCTTGGCCATCCGTTTGAGGGTGGAAAGCCGTACTAAGGTGAACATTGCTACCAAGACCCCTTTGAAAAGACCTCCATAAGTGTGAAGTAAATTATGAATCACGATCTGATATAACCCCATGTAACCTCACTAACTCATGGATGTATAACTTTGCATACTCTTCAGCCCCATATGTAGTCTTAACCGTTAGAAAGTGAGCCGATTTCATCATTCTATCAACCACCACCTATATGGAATCAAAACCTTTTCTAGCTTTGGGCAACCCAACCACAAAATCCATATTAATTACCTTATACTTCCAACTGGGAATATCTATGTATTGGGTTAGGCCACTAGACCTTTGATGTTTGGCTTTAACTTGTTGACAACTATGGCAACTGGGAACAAATTTAGCAATGTCCCACTTCATGCCTCCCCACCAATACACATCGCTCAAGTCTCTAGACATTTTGGTGGAACCGGGGTGGATAGAGTAAGAAGAATTATGGTCCTCATCAAGAGTTCTCTCCCTCAAACCATTAATACATGGCACACATAACCTACCTTATTAGCTAAGGGCACCATCTCCCCCTTGGGAGAAAACCTCTACTTTGCCTTCTTTCGCCAAAGCCTTCGATTCAAGCAAGGAGGAGTCAAGATCTTGATGGATATCACCTCATCAACCAAAGAAGACTTGGACCCATCAATAACTACAATACCATCATTACCTATCTCTCCCAACCTAACCTCCAATCTAGCCAACCTATGCACCTCCTTAGCCATCTCCCTATCACCACCATCCACATGAGCTAGGCTACCCATGGACACTTGACTCAAAGCATCTGCCACCATATTTTCCTTACCCGAATGATAATGCACACTCATGTCATAATCTATGAGAAGTTCTAACCACCTTCTTTGTCTCAAATTGAGATCTTTTTGCGTGAAGACATATTGAAGGCTCTTATAATCGGTGAAGACATCAACATGCACCCCATACAAATAATGACACCAAATATTTAATGCAAACACCATAGCGGCTAATTCAAGATCATGGGTAGGGTAGTTCTTTTCATGCACTTTCAGTTGCTTAGAAGCATAGGTTATGACCTTACCATTTTGCATTAGCACACAACCCAAACCAACTCTAGATGCATCACATTACATAACAAAACCCTTAAGCCCTTCCAGTAGTGACAATATAGGAGCGGACATAAGTCTATCTCTCAATGTTTGGAAGCTTTTCTCACATTCATTGGTCCATTCAAACTTAACCCTCTTTTTGGGTCAATTTTGTCATAGGGGAAGCAATGAAGGAGAACCCATTCACAAACCTTCTATAGTAACCGGCAAGGTCCAAGAAACTCTTAATATCTGATGGGGTCAATGGTCAAGGCCAATTTCTAATCACATTGGTCTTCTTAGGATCCACTTTAATGCCATCCCCGCACACCACATGACCTAAGAATGTAACTTCCTTCAAACAAAACTCACACTTCTCATATTAGCATACAATCTCTCCTTCCTCAATCTTTGCAACACCATACTCAAATTACGCAGATGCTCCTCCCTACTATGTGAATAGATCAAAATATCATCAACGAAGACCACAACAAAGGAATCAAGGTAGGGTTTAAAGACCCTATTCATTAGGTCCATGAAGATGGTCGATGCATTAGTCAACCCAAAGGACATCACACAAATTCATAGTGCCCATATCTAGTCTAGAAGGCCCTCTTGGGAATATCACACTCCATCACCCTTACTTGATGGTACCCAGACCAAAGATCAATCTTAGAAAAAAAGCTAGCCCCTCGCAATTGGTCAAACAAGTCATCAATTCTTAGAAGAGGATACCTATTCTTTATAGTGACCCTATTGAGTTGTTGGTACTAAATGCACATTCTAAGTGACCCATCTTTCTTATTTACAAACAACACAGGTGCACCCCAAGGCGATTGACTAGGTTTAATAAATCCCTTTTCCGATAAATCTTTCAATTGCTCTTTCCTTCAACTCCACCAGGGCCACACGATAAGGGGGAATGGTGATAGGTTGAGTGTTGGGAAGGAGATCTATGCCAAAATCTATCTCCCTCTCAAGAGGAACAGCTGGAAGGTCATTCGGGAAGACATCAAGAAACTTGTTTACAATAGGAACCAACTCAATAGAAGGGACTATGGACGCCACATCTTTAACCCTCACAAGATGATACAAATACCCCATAGAAATCAAATTATGGGCTTTAATGCATAAAATGAATCTACCCTTGACCACCATATCTTGACTTTCCCAATCAAGGACGAGTTCATTAGGAAATTAAAACTTGACCCTACAGGTTCTACAATCAATAGACGCATAGTAGGAATGCAACCAATCCATTCGAAGTATGACTTCAAAATCCACCATGTGTAATTCAACAAGATCACAAGGCAACAACTTATGCAAAATGCAAATAGGACAACTCCTATAAACTTTCCTAGCAACAATAGAGGCACCTATAGGAGTACACACTTCATAGGACTAATGTAATAACTCGGGAACAACATGAAACTTTTTAGCAACAAATGGGGTAACAAAGAAAAGAGTGGCACCTGGATCAATCAAAGTATACATATCAAAGTCACAGATTTTCAACATACCAGTAACAACATCGGGGACCTCACCAATCCCTTGCCTCCTATGTAGAGCATAGAATCGATTGTTCCTTGGGGCACCACCTTGAGGACCACCTCTACCTAATAGAACCACATTTCACCTTGACCCTCGACATGGTTTCTTGGGCAATCTACCTTCGTGTGACCAAGTTCCCTACAATCGAAGCATGCATTAGAACCCTTTAAACATGGGCCATCATGACCCTTACCATACCTAGTACACACACCATTAGGATCCACACCACTGATACCTTGAGGTCTAGGGAAGTCATTGGCAAACTCCCTATCTGTAGCATGAGGAGGCCTTTGGCCATGAGGGAATCGACCACCCCTATGGAACTTACCCCCATGACGGGCTCTCTAAGCCTTATGGCCCTCCTTTTATCATATTTTATTCCTCTATTTTATTGGCATAGGTCATCAATCGAGACAAGTCCATGTCTCCAATAAGCATGGTGGACTGGCATTCTTCACTTACTAATTCAGAGACCCTCATAACAAACTTATTCACCCTTGACCTAGGATCTGCCACCAAATGAGGAACATACTTTGAAAGTTGATTAAATTTGAGGACATACTCCCTTACACTCAAAGCACCTTATTTCAAGTTCATAAACTTTACCAATCCCCAAGTTCCAGAGGGAAAAACCGATTAACGAAGGCCAATTTGAACTCCTCCTAAAGCACCATATTACTAACCCCATTCTCACCCTTCCATTGCTCATACCCAATTTAGGCTACCCTTTTAAGTTGGTATGCCACCAACTCTGCCTTTTTATTTGGCCCCAGACCTATGATATTCAAAATTTTGTAGACCTCATCAATGAACTCTTGTGGATGTTCATTCACCTTTGACCCATGGAAAACCAGAAGATTCATCCTTATGAAGTCTCTTACCATAGCTCCCGGCGTAGTAGCATGAGGGACTTGTGCCCCTTATTGGACATGGTTGGCCATCACTTGGGTAAGCATAGCAAGGGCATCCCAAAGCTCGCCATTGGTAGGTTGCTCCTCGGGAGTTTGGGCATGTCTTCCTTTAGTGTTATGTATGATCTAACATAGTAAAGAACAATTACTAGGGGGAAAAACTCACCACAACTCTATACGATGACTTAGAATGTGAAGAAGGAAAACATTTCCTAAAATACCTCATAGCCTTCTATTCATAGTCATGGCATGCTACATAACTATGAATAGGACTCTATTTGACACGGTGTGTTAGACTACAAGGATCTATCAACCCAGTGCTGTGATAACAAGTTTGTCATGACCTAAGCCTAGTACCTAGACGTGACATGATGAATGAAGAACCTAAAGGAAACCCACAAAAGTCTCTTAACTTTTCATTACACATCCTTGGTGGCGGAAGCATATAAAAGACATGTAGAATAGAATGGGGCATTAGGGCTAAGGGAAGGCTTTACAACACATCAAAATCAAGACATAACTTGTCCAACAACACCTCTACATGCATAGATAGAGCAAGGGTCAAGACAAAGTAATCGGGCTCACCCATATAATCAAGTAGAACATAGGTTAGTATCTCAATACATAGATAAGAGGAAAAACATAAGCCAAAGTCCCCGAAATGAAGGACTCACCAACAAGCTTGGAATAGCACCATCTAGCCACATGGAGGAGCAGGATGATCAACATGGGCACCAGTCCCTATATGGTGATATCATGTAGGAAATAATATGTGTTAGTACGTTTGAATGAACTAAATATGTGGGATGCAATGCAACAAGAGATAAGCTTCACAATTAATATGCATAACAATAGGCAATAGGCATGATATAGCAATATGACATGTATTATCAATGTATAAGTAAAACATTCTTTAGTAATCCATGTTCATATAGAATATCATATATGTAGAAGAGACCAAGGTAAATTTCCAAAATACGAACCCCTTGATAGGTTAGTGATGTTGCCATACCATCACTTAGGTGGATGAGTACTAACCCTCATCTAGGTTGGTGATAATGTTGCCCCATCACCATGATGGAGAAGTACAAACCCTTCCCTAGGTTTATTAGTACAATCCCCCATCTAGATTAGTGATGATGCTGCCCCATCACTACGTGCAGAAGTACAAACCCTTCAGTATGTTATCCGGGTGCTCAAACCCACCGGATTAGGCGTAGTCGATTCTACACTTTATATAGGATTCATCATATGCTCTATTGTAACACTTCATATAGGAATAATCATATATATAAGCTTGTTTTATTATCATAACATCATTCATATCAAATATCATGCTTTGGGCCTTCATTTCTTCAAGAAACCATAACCAGACATTTATCAAACACCTTGGGGCTGTGTACTGGGGGTAAAAGACCATACAATTAGAAAATGAAATCATGCAAGCAAATCTATAGTAAAACCATTAATAAATGCCTTGAAACACCCCCAAGACAGTCACATCAAAAGCCCTCATCAAATCTAATTTAGATCCAAGATTTAAAACTCAAAACATGCTAAAACAACCATACTTTCATGAACTAAAATTACTATGCATTTAATTTCTTATCATATAAGACCTACATGTAAAATCAACTTTCAATCATGAAATAATAGTAAAAAGAAGGCTTGGCGCCATGGGTGAAAGGACCCAATGGTTCAACACCACATACCTTTGCTTTGGAGAAGTTCTTGATGAAGGTTGACAATGAAAACTTGAAGCTTAAAGAGAATCCTTAAATCTAGATGAGGGTTTTGAGACTTGGAATTTGGAGTGAAAATATGGCTAAGTGTTTTGGGGAGTATTGGGAAGTGTTTAGGATGATATAAGGGTGAAATATGATTAAGTATGGGTAAAAACACGTATGAAAGCTTTTAGACCCAAGAAGTAAAGTCTTGGACCAAATATGAAAACAGAGTCCAAAAATACATAGGGGTGCATTGCGAGGGGGACGCGAAAACCCCTCTGGAAATTAATTTTGGAAATTTCACAATTGCTAAATCTTTACTCTTAAATTGGGGTTAAACCCTTTTCCCTCTAATTTGGACCCTGTGAACAAGAATCCAAAGTCGAATTTTCTAAATCAAAAATGGATTTTGAGATATAAGGAAATTGAAATTCCAGGCATTCTGAGGCACGTTTTGGGGCACTTTATGGGGTCATTACACTTTAGCCCATTTTTTAGCATTGTAAATGGACAATATAAACAACCCAAGATGAATTATAAAAGGGCCCAAGTACATCATAATTCACTTGAAGATTTGGGCCCAAATTATGTGAAAGGAGAGGAGAAAAGTGGGCAGCCAAGGCCTATCAAATTAAGACCCAGTTAGGCCCAAGTGAGAGGGCCAAGCTGCTGCATCACCAACTTATTAAGATGTGTTCAAACAGACAAGAGAAGGTTGTCCACGAATCTCCCTTTAAAAGGGGTTACAAACCAGCCACTAAAGTCATTTAACATAGACAAAAACAAAATCAGCTTTCCTAAGTTTTCTCTCTACTCTTTCTTAACCTTGCAAACTAGCCATAAGAGACTATTAAGGTTCTTGGAGAAGCCTTAGACCATGAAGTTAAAGGTAAGTAAATATACCTATGTGTTTAGTATGTTTTTTTCTAATGAAAAACAAGAGACTAGGTTGGTTATACTTGTGCTAAAATTTTGGATAGCCTGTCTTCCAAAGATTGTTGTACACTTTTATTATTTATTTAGGTGCTTTTCTCTTTTTGGTTGGCTTGATAATGAAGGGAGGTTGTTGTTATTAATGAGTTTAAGTTCTGTAATGATGTATAAAGGTTGCTGCACTATTTTGTTCTACGTAAATAATCGAGTTTTAGTGTGTTATCCTAAATGTGTTGATAGTAGAAATTGTGGGCTGATTGATTGAGGACGATTGTCTCACGTCCTCTACCAATTTTGAGAACTATTTTTGGAATATTTTAGGACTACTTTTATGTGTAAATATTGTGGGAATAGTTTGGTTGATATTGGTACAGGTGTGGAATTGTTGATGTTGAAATGTAGGGAAGGGACGTAATGTTATGCTGCTTACTTGTATGTTGTGTACAATTATTATATGTTGTGTGTTGTGGTCTGTTATGAGGTTGTTATGGCACTAATAAAAGCTACCTATGATATGTATATGAGAATTTGTATAAGAAAAATACAATTAGAGGTGAAAAGGTTAAAAGAATACGTTCGGGTTGATAATTACACGCTTGCTGCCTGTGAATTGTTTTTGTTATGAAATTGGGCTACCAAGATATGTTTATTAGCTGCTAATACTATTTGTGTCACCTACTCTATTGTAGATAAGTATTTGGGGGAAAATAAGGTTACTTCGAGGTGATAACGAGCTCCTACAATGAGGTATGTAAGGCTACTCGATTTTGTATTACTTGGCATGAAATTGATACTCTTCTTTGGCCATAAAAGCACTTACTAACTCCGACACAACTAATAATTGTGTCTCCACTATTTCACATATTCATATGCTCCCATACATTTTCATTTGCAAATCATCATACATACTTGAATACCATGATACACTAGTTCTTTTTGCGAAACAAAGTTCATGTGTTATTTCATCTCCTACATATTTCATTATTTGTGTAACCTACTCCTTTCATTATGGTATTGTCTTTTATAATTATTTACATGTCATATGCTATATCTATGATTTGAAAACTCAAATATTATGACCACCAAAAGAATCATCTCAAAGGTAAATAAAAGATAAAGTATATTGCTTATTAATGGGTGGCATCCTAGAGGTGGAAGAATCACCTAGCATGGGTCGATCCCATAGTACGGGGAAAGGAAAGTCTAGCATGGGTTGATCTCGATATTGATTTACCAATGATCAGCTAGTCATTTTTATTACATGCTGTGCACAGATTATACAGTAAAGAAAGGTAAAGTAATAAAAAGGACAAAAAGTACATGATTCCACAATATGACTAAAGGTGGTCTCTTATCCTTACACCATTGGAGGACATAAATCATTGTGGGTCCCCAACATCAAGCCAAGTTGAAAAGAATTTCCTTTGGCTAAGTTTTGCAAAAGTATAGTAGAAGGATCAACTATAAAGGGGAATATCTCTTAGCACGGAAAGAACTAGGCTGCCCACAACCTACCAAATCAAAGTTTTTTGAGTTATCTTTCCAACTCACTTATCACCTTATTTAGAGTTCAGATTAAGAAGTTATCCCATTTTCATAGAACTTATATGTGCAGGGTATATACGGGTTTTTGCCAAATTCTGCCTCATTAATGACATTCTGTAACTTTAGCCATTTCTATTGGTATATTAGGAATTCCTATTCTATCTTAACACCTCCTAAAGACCTAACACTATTCCAAAGATCAAATTCACTGCTCCCAATTGGAATACACTCTCAAATCCTCTCAAGAGCCTCCATCAAAACCCCAATACGAATTCAAGGAACTCCAGAACAAGCTTTGGATTCCAAGACCCACTTTCAAATTCAAGTCTTTCACAACTCAATTTCAAGAAATTCAAGGTCTAAGGTATGTGGGGTTTTATTCATGGATACCTTTTACCCATAAAGCCCAATCTTCCATTTCTATGAAAATTACATATTTTTCAGTTGTGTTGCTTATGGGTATTATTCGTTAGAGATTATGATCACAACAACAACAACATACCAAGTATAATCCCACAAGTGGGGTCTAAGAGAGATTATGATAATATATTATATTGGGATTTCATGAAAGTTTGATTTAAAATACATGATTACTCATTTTTAAATCTATACCATGAGATGATTTACCTATTATGATTATGTATGTTTTAAGCTATAGAACTATGATCTCCCTTGATGTTTGATGAGGGTTTTCAATGTATTTTACAAGATGGTATCACAAATCATTGGTGGGCTATTTCACTTTAAGTTTTCTTTCATGATTGCATCCATAAACTGCATGGTTTTACACTAGCACTACACACTCGCCAACTATTTGATAAAATGTTATGGATTCTTGAGTTGTTGAATCTTTAAAGCATGACATATGAGTTGAATGACTTTATGATCATGATAGGAATATATATATATATATATATGTACACACACACACACAGACACACACACACACACACACACACACAAATATATATATGTATATATAAATATATATATATGTATGTATATATATATGAGTTGTTTTCATATAAAAGTACCTATGGTGTTGTAAGTAGATTGTTAGGTTCCCATGTTTGTTGTGTACTTGAGAAATTAGAGAAGTCCCTCGTTTGATGCTTGAAATATAATACTTAGATGAGCTAGTTCTATGATTCCTACCAAAAAGGCATGCCATAAGGTAGAGTGACTAATGGTTCCTATTGAAAAGATCATATCGTAAGGTATGGATATTCTACCGAAAAGGCCATGTCGTAAGGTAGAATGACTAATGGTTCCTACCAAAAAGATCATATTGTAAGGTTTGCAAACCCTACCAAAAATGTCATGCCATAAGATAGAAAGACTAATGGATTCCACCGAAAGGATCATGTCATAAGGTGTGGATATTCTATTGAAAAGTCCATGTCGTGAGGCATAATGAATCACGCCTCCTACCTAAAAGATTATATTGTAAAGTAGTAGACATCTTATACTACCTATGAAAAAGATCATGTCGCAAGGTAGGGGTATTGGTAACACTCCCCAAAAAGGTTATACCATAAGGTGAGTGAGGAGGGAATTTGACCCATTTCATGAAGGTTAGTAAAAAAGGTTTGAGTATATACTACATATTGGGTTCTCATTACTTGTTCATGATTTACATGCATGTTTTACCTTAAGCATTGATCATAAATGCCATATTGCTATTATGCTTTGTATTCTTTATCATTATACATTTTGACTATGTTATCTATCTCTTGTTGCATTGCATACTACATACTTAGTACATATAAATGTATTAACATATACTTTATGTCTATATAATATCACTATGTAGGAACTAGAGCTCCTATTGATTCTCCTCGTGGCTAGACAGATTGTTCAAGTTTGCTTTTGGTGAGTCCTCATGTCTGGGGTAAGCCTGGTTACTTGTCTTGGCCGTCGCTAAGTTTTATGTCCAGAGGTGTTGTTGGATAAGTTATGTATTATGCTTGACCTTTGACTTATTTATGTTATTCAAGTGTTTAACTCTTTCCCTTAGTCCTAATTTCCCTTATTTATGTTTCTTACGTTGTTTTGTCTTGCTTTCGTGATCAAGGATGTGTGTATGATATGCTAAGAGGCTTGTTTGGGGTTCCTTTGGGTTCTATTCACCAATCACATTTAGGACCTAGGCTTAAGTCATGACAAAGATGGTATCAAAGCACTAGATTATTAGGTCCTCAGTGTACAACACACTGCGTCGATTAGAGTCTTGTTCATGATTGTATTGTGCACCACAACTCTGAGTAAGATGATTTTAGAGGTTTTAGGAAATATTTCCCTTATTCATGTTCTAAGTCGTGCTATAGAGTTAAAGTAAGTTTTTCCCCCTAATGAATGTTCTTTGCTCTTCTAGTTGATAATGCTGGTTCAAAAAGGGAGGCAATTAAAGGTAAGTTGAAGGTTTTAATTTTGATGGATCTGGGTTCCGCTATTCCTTTCATTATTACTTTTGTTGGCTAGTGGGCTTCTTGTGTGCCCGAGTTGTTATGTGAACCTTTGGTGTCTACCCACCTTGTTAAGTCTATTGTTGTTTGAAAGTTCATAGGTATTGTTCCATGTTCATATTACATTAGATCTTGCCTTGTGACTCGTTAGATTTGATGTAGTGAAATAGATTTTATACTTGGGATTTAATAGTTGCATGCATGTTATATCTCCATAGATGGTAGGACACGTAGATTTAGATTCTGGCTCCCTAATGAACTCGTCATTAAGTGGAGGTTATCAAGTGGTAGTAAAAGAGGTAGGTCTATTCTTGTCTTAAGGTTCAATTGATCTCTAAGGGTTGCCCCATGTTCTTATTGCATAGAGTCTTGTCTTGCGATCTTGGTTGAACTTGGTTTGATGGGTTGGAGGTCTTGGAGTGGTTTGACTACTTACATAGCATGTTTTCAATGCATGTAGAACCCTTAAGGTTGTAGTATGATGGTGAAGGATCGGTTGATCTGTATGGTCGACTACAATAGGTTAGTCACTTCTCTAAGATTGATCTTTGGTTTTGGCTTTGTTCCCAAGTGAGGATGAGGGTAGGTGATATCCCTAAATGTATTTCCAAACTAGGAGCGAGCACCTTGAGTTTTGGTGGAGTTGTTTGGTTAACCTATGCACCAGTATTTTTTATAGGTTTCATGAATAGGGTCTTAAACCCAGACCTTGACATGTTTTGTGGTGATCTCTATTGGTGGAATATTGGTTTATTTAGAGCTTGTGAACCATTTGGGGGTAGTGTTACCAATCTTAGGAGATAAGAGGTTGTTTGCTAAATATGATACGTGTGAGTTGAGGATAAAAAGAAGGTGGTTAGAACTACTTAAGAATTGTGATATGAGTGTGCATTATTTCCCCGTTGAGGCTAATCTTGTGGTTGATGCCTTATGTAGGGTATCTATGGGTAGACTAAAATGTGTTGATGATGGTGGCAAGGAGGTGGCTTAAGGGGTCCATCATTTAGCTATATTGGGGGTTAGGATGGAGGAAGTTGAGCATGGCGGTGCAGTTTTCCCGATGGTTACATATCTTCTTTGGTTGAAGAAGTCAAGATTAAGTAAGGCCTTGATTCCATCTTATTAGAGTTGGAGGTTTTGGGTGAAAGGAGGTAGAGTGGAGGTGTCTCCTAAGTGGGAGATGGTGGTTTATGGTACCAAGTGGGCTATGTGTAATTAAGTTTGACATTGATTTTAGGGTTGTAAGCCCTTATAGGGTGTAGATAAGGATTGTTAAGGTTGCTTAAACATTCGAAATTCCTAGTGTATGGTTATGGGTTGTCCGGTTCTTCATGCTTCTAGGTTGAGGAAGCGTGTCATTGATTTTACAATTATGTTGAGATTTTGAAAATGGTGTTTTAAAGTGTATTGTTGCTTTCTTGTTGGGGCTGACCTCTTTATGATTACTCTTCTCTTGTACGTTTCTTTGATATTTGAGAACGAATATTCCCAAGGGGGAGATATTGTAATGAACCCAAAAAGAGCCTGAAAATATACCTCGAAAATGCTCGGAATCATAATTTTTATATATCTCAAAATTCGTGCATGATATCAAAAATCTGACTTTATATTCTTGTTTAGGGGGCAAAATTGAGTGGAAAATGGGTCTAACATGAATTTTAGAGCAACCGTAGCAAAATTCAAAATTTTCAAGTGAGCGAAAAATAGTGTGCCAGCGCACCCTTAGCGCGATGCGGCTGGGGAGCTCCAGTGCATTATTTTGTGCCCAATTTATTTTATTCCAGTCCAAAGCTTTTGGATCTTAGGCCTAGGTCTTCATATATGTGAAAATACCTATACTTAACCATATTTTACCTTCATATCATACAACACATTCCCCAATACTTTCTTAAACACTTAAACTAATGCTTCATCCAAATTCAAGTGTCCTAAACTCATTTCGGATCTCAAGAAACTCATTAAACCTTTAATCACTCATTCAAGTCTAATTCAAGCTTATTTATGTCATTTAAGACCGTCGTGGATCCCCTACATCAAGCCAAGTTCAAAAAAAATTCCATTGGTAGTTTTGCACAAGTACCAATAGGAGGGTCAACTTTAAAGGGGCATATCTCTTAGCACACAAACAAATAGGTGGCCCATGGCCTACCAAATCAACGCACTTTGAATTAGCTTTCCAACACACTTAGTTTCACCTTATTTAGAATTCGGATGAAGAAGTTATGATCATTTTCTTACAACTTGTATGTGAAGGAGTATACGGTTTTTTGCAAAATTTTGCCTCATTATTGGCATTCCATAAATTTAGCCATTTCTATTGGTATTTTTGGAATTCATATTCTATCTTAGCACCTCCTAAAGACCTAACTCTATTAATAAAGATCAAATTCACTCCTCCAAATTGGAATACACTCTCAAATCCTCTCAAGAGCCTCCATCAAAACCCCACTACAAATTCAAGGAAACTCAAGAGCAAGCCTTGGAATTCAAGACGCGCTTACAAACTTCAAGTCTTTCACAACTCAATTTCAAGAAATTCAAGGTATAAGGTATGTGGGTTTCATTCAAGGGTATCTTTCACCCATGAATCCCAATCTTCTATTTCTATGAAAATTACATGTTTCCAAGTTATGTTGCTTATGTGTATTATTCATTAGAGATTATGATCATATATTATATTGGGATTTCATGAAAGTTTGATCAAAAATACATGATTACCCATTTTTAATACCATGAGATGAATTAACCTATTATGATTATGCATGTTTTAAGCTATAGGACTATGATCTCTCTTGATATTTGATGAGAGTTTTCAACGCACTTTGCAAGATGGTATTACCAGTATTGGTGGGCTGTTTTACTTCAAGTTTTCTTTCATGATTTCATCCATAAATTGCATGGTATTACACTAGCAATACAACCCATCAAATGTTTGATAAAATGTCTAGTTATGTATTTTTGAGTTCTTTAAAGGTCTGAAGCATGACATATGAGTTGAATGACTTTATGATGATGATAGGATATATATATATATATATATATATATATATATATATATATGAGTTGTTTTCATGAAAAAGTAACTATGGTGTTGGAAGTAGATTGTTGGGTTCCCATGTTTGTTGTGTTCTTGAGAAAATGGAGAAGGCCCTCCTTTGATGCTTGAAATGTAATGGTTTGATGAGCAAGTTATATGATTCCTACCAAAAACTCCATGCCGTAAGGTAGAATAACTAATGGTTCCTAACGAAAAGATCATATCGTAAGGTATGGATATTATATTGGAAAGGCCATACCATAACGTAGAATGACTAATGATCTCTATCGAAAAGATCATATCGTAAGGTTTGGACACCCTACTAAAAAGACCATGTCGTAAGGTAGAAAGACTAATGTATTCCATCAAAAATATCACATTATAAGGTGTCGACATTCTGTCAAAAAGGCCATACCATAAGGTAGAACGAATCGCGACTCCTACCCAAAATATTATATCGTAAAGTAGGGGATATCTTATACTACCTATCAAAAAGACCATGTCGTATGGTAGGGGTATTGGTAAAACTCTCCAAAAAGGTTATATTATAAGGTGAGGGCGGAATTTGGCCCATTTCATGAAGCTCGGTAAAAAGGGTTTGAGTATGTACTACATATTGAGTTCACATTCCGTGTTCATGATTTACAAGCATGTTTTATCTTAAACATTGATCATACATGCCATATTGCTATTATGCTATCTATTGTTTATCATTATACATTTTGACTATGTTGCCTATATCTTGTTACATTGCATCCTACATACGTAGTATATTCAAATGTACTAGCGCATACACTATTCCTACATGATATCATCATATAGGAACTGGAGCTCCTATTGATTTTTCTCGTGGCTAGACAGATTGTTCAAGTTAGGTTTTGGTGAGTCCTCATGTCCAAGGAGAATATCTATCTTCTTTCATGCTTATTTGTAGACTATATCTTGTGTATTTTGGAATACTTATGGCTATGAGGGTGAGCCTGGTTGCTTATCTTAGCCCCCAGTAAGTTTTAGGTCTAGAGGTGTTGTTGGACAAGTTATGTATTATGCTTGATCTTTGACTCATTTATATTATTCAAGTGCTTAACTCTTTCCCTTAACCCCAATTTCCCTTGTTTATGTTTCTTATGTTGTTTCGTCTTGCTTCTACTATCAAGGATGTGTGTATGATATGCTAAGAGAATTGTTTGGGGTTCCTTTGGGTTCCCCATTGGCAGTCACATCTAGGCCCTAGGCTTGGGTCATGACATGGAACTCCAAAGAAACGGGTTATTGTGCATAGCGTTATGAAGTCTTCATTGGTAATGAAGGTGAAAGAAAAATAATTCGAGGATCTTATCCTATGAAACCTTCAGGAAAAGGTAGATCAGGGTACGATGAAGGCCTTTGAACTTATAGAAAATAGAGTACTTTGTTACCAAAATAGATTATGTGTGCCTGATATTAATGGTCTAAGAAGGAGGATAATCGAAGAAGCACATCATTCAAGTAATTCCATCCATCCGGGATCAACTAAGATGTTTCATGACCTAAAAGGAATATTATGGTGAGGAGGCCTGAAAAAAGGACCTTGCAAAATTTGTTGCACAATGTCCAAATTGCCAGCAAGTCAAAGTAGTGCACCAAAAGCTAGGAGGTTATATGCAATTTATAGAGCTTCCAACATGGAAATGGGATATGATTAAAATGGATTTTGTTAATGGGTTTCCTCGCTCATTTCAAAGGTTTGACTCCATATGGATGATAGTTGATGGATTCACAAAGTTAGCACACTTCTTGCTGATTAAGAGTTATTATAGAACTGAAGAGTATGCAAACTTATACCACAAAGAGATAGTTTGGCTACATGGGTCCCAATTGCCATTACATCTGATCGGGGAGCTCAATTCACTGTAAAATTTTGGAGTCCTTCAAAAGGAGTTTAGGAGCACAAGTGAATTTGAGTACAACTTTTCACCCTCAAACAGATGGTTTGCAAGCTTGTGCATTGGACCTCAAGGGTAGTTGGATGGACTATTTTCCACTTATTGAATTTACATATAATAATAGCTACCATTCAAGTATCAAAATAACACCTTATAAAACCTTGTATGGAAGGAAATGTAGGTTGCCAATTAGATGGTTTGAAGTGGGTGAAACTACCTTTCTTAGGCTAGATCTGGTACAACAAGCCATGGAAAATGTTAGGGTAATACAACAGTGGCTAGAAACATCCCAAAGTCGTCACAAATTTTATGGAGATGCTAGGAGGAGAGGACTGGAATTCTCAGTAGGGGATTGCATATTCTTAAAGGTGTCTCCAATGAAAGGGGTTATTTAATTTGGTAAGAAGGAAAAACTAAGCCCGCATTACATAGGGCCATATAAAATTATTAAGAGATTCGGGCAGGTTGCATATTAATTAGAGCTACCCAAAGAGCTTTCAATGGTTCATCATGTTTTTCATATCTCAAGGCTTCCAAAATGCATTGGTGACCTATATCGTATCACTCCTATTGAAGATGTGCAGGTTACAGAATCCCTCACCTATGAAGATGTACCAATTGCTATTCTAGATCATCAAGTTAAGAAGCTAAGGAATAAAGAAATAGGTTCAATAAAAGTAATTTGGAGGAACTAACAAGCAGAAGAGATAATCTGGGAGGCTGAGGAAGTAATGAGATCTAAGTACCCTTACTTATCTGAAGCTAGAGAGGGCGTCCAACATTCAGTGTTGGGGCATTAATAGGTACGTGTCTTTGAGTACTTGTTGTATTGTCAAAACTTTGTTTTACTAAATTCTTGAACTTAGTTAATCAAATTATGCTAACATTCGAGGACGAATGTCCTAACGGGGGAGGATGTAACACCCCACATCTTACGTATACTAGTCCTATGCATATAGAATAGGATATGGCTTGGTCAAATTAGTGCCCATTTTAAAAAGTTCTTGAATTTAACATTAGAGGGCAATATGTACATCAAACACTTAAGAGGATCAAGTATATATAAGTTTTAAGTCAAATAGAGGAGATCATGGCCTTAAACAAAGTGAAAGAAGTGAGGTGCTTGTAGGACTTAGGAAGTTAGCAGGCGAGTCACCTACTTGCTTAGGAGACGAGGCCTGAACCAAAACTTGTCCAAGTCCAATAATGAATAAAGTATATATTAAGGGTGTAAATTTATCCTATGTTTAAGCATCATAAATGGACAATGTTTACTACCCAAGATAAATAATAAAAGGGCCTAAGTATATCACAATTCACTTGAAGATTTGGCCACAAATTATGTGAAGGGAAAGGAGAAAAGTGGGCTGCCAAGGCCCATCAAATTGACACCCATTTGGGCCCAAGTGAGAGGGCCAAATTGCTACATCAATAACTTGTTAACTTGTGGTCAAAAAGTCAAGAGAAAGTCTGCCAAGAATGTCCCTTTAAAAGGGGTTACAAACTGCCACTTCAAGTCATTTAACATAGACAAAAAGAAAATTAGCTTTCCTAAGTTTTCTCTCTACACTTTCTTAACCTTGAAAGCAGCCACAAAAGACTTTTAGGGTTCTTGGATAATCCCTACACCTTGAAGGTAAAGGTAAGTAAATATAACTATGTTTTTAGTATGGATTTTTTTTTATGAAAAACAAGAGCCTAGGTTGATTATACTTTTGCTAAAATTTTGGACAACATGCGTTCCAAAGATTGTTCCACACTTTTATTGTTTATTTGGGTGTTTTTGTCATCTTGATTGGCTTGATAATGACGGTAGGTTATTGTAATGAGTTTTAGTTCTGTAATGATGTAGAAAGGTCATTGGGACTATTTTGTTTTATGTAAACAATCGAGTTTTAGTGTGTTATCCTAAATGTGTTGTTAGTAAAAAGTGTGGCCTGATTGATTGAGAACTATTGTCTCACGTCATCCACCTATTTTGAGAACTATTTTGGATTATTCTAGGACTTCTTTTATGTGTAAATATTATGGGAACAGTTTGGTTGAAGTTGGTATAGGTTTGGAATTGTTGACGTCGAAATATAGCGAAGCGACATAATCTTATGTTGCGTACTTGTATATTGTGTACAATTGTTATGTGTTGTGCTCTGTGGGCAGTTGTGAGACTTTTATGGCATTAGAACAAGATGCACATGATATGCATATGAGAATGTGTATTAGAAAATACGATTAGAGGAGAAAAAGTTAAAAGAATATGTCCGAGTTGATAATTACACGCCTGCTGCTTGTACGTTATTTTTTGATGAAATTGGGTTGCCAAGATGTGTTTATTAGCTTCTACTACTAGTTTTACCACGTACTCTGCTGTGGATAAGTATTTGGGGGAAAAGGAGGTTACTTCGAGGTAATAACGAGCTCGTACAACAAGGTGTGTAAGGCTACTCGATTTTGTATTACTTGGCATGAAATCTAGGTTCTTTTTTGGCACATAAAGGCACTTACCAACTACGACACAACTAATAACTATGTCTCCATTCTTTCACATGTTCATATTCTCCCATACATAGTCATTTGTAAATATGCATGCATCCTTGAATACCACGATACACGAGTTCTTTCTGCTAAACAAGGTTCATGTGTTGTTTCATCTCCTACACATTTCATTATTTCTGTAACCTACTCCTTTTATTATGGTATTGTCTTTCATGATTATTTACATGCCACATACTATATCAATGGTTCTACAAGTCAAATATTATGACCATCAAAAGAATCATCTTAATGGTAAATAAAAGATAAAGTATATTGCTTATTAATGGGTGGTATCCCAGGGGTGGAAGAATCACTTAGCATGGGTTGATCCCATATTACAGGGGGTATCCCAGGGGTGAAAGAAAAGCCTAGAATGGGTAGATCTCGATATCAATTTAGTATTGATCAGTTGGTAATTTGTATTACATGTTGTGCACAGATTATACAGTAAAGAAATGTAAAGTAATAAAAAGGACATAAAGTACATGATTCCACAATATGACTAAAGGTGGTCTTTTATCTTTACACCATTGTATGACATCATTTGGGTTCTTATTTCATATACAGTGCTTCTTGCCTTATATATTTAGTAAATTATCTCATACTAACATCCCTTATAGGGGACCTACATTTCATGTTGAAGGTATAGGTGCTAGTATCTCTCCGCAGTAAGAGTACAAGATATCCAGCTGTTGTTACTAAGCTTCAGGTTTCTTCGGGTCTTTTAGTGTCTAGAATTTATATTTTTGTATTGTATAGTTAGTCATAAGGCAGGGCCTATCCCGACACTATTATTCCTTATTTGGAGGCTTTGTAAACTATGTAAATTAAAATGTGGTCATGTCATGTATTTTAGACATCGTAGCTTCAATGGCCTAGTCATATGCATTTCCTTTTGACTTGTTATTATTGTCTACATTCTTCAAAGCATGTTGATTGTTAAAAACTCTCATAGTGTCCATAGAAAAGCATGGTTATAGATTGTTTCTCCTAAGCCTTGTCAGCACCGGGTGTCAGTCCTTCTTCATGAGACTTTGGGCGTGTCAACTAAATTGTTCGTGTGAGGTCACATGGCTGGTGTGGCCTCCAGCGGTGTGAAACTTGGCCTTCGTTTTGGGTGTGTGTCCTTCGAGTGGAGTTTCAGGCTAAGCCACATCACATTTGGACCCTACATGGGCCGTGTGAAACTTCACAGACTGTGTGGAGAGCTGTGTGATGGCCTTGAGCTTGGAACACCAATGTTTGGAGCTAAGTAGTAGGACACGACCACTTCACATGCACCATGTGAAGGTACACGGGTCGTATGGCAAACCATATATCCTCCCATGCTAAGATATTTCTAAGTATAGCTTCAGTCTTAGCATGAGAGATTTTATTTTGTGTTAGGGAGGTGCCAAGGGAAGTGTTAAGGACTGTGTGACACTATACGACCCATGTGACATCACACGGCCCGTGTGGCCCTTCCGTGTAGAAGATTCATTCGTTAAAAATATTCTAAGTATGGATCTTCAAGCTCAAGATAATTTCACTCTCAAGCCTTCCATTCAAGCTTAGTCATATTTTTTAAGGCCATAATGGGTATCCTACATCAAGTTAAGTTGAAAGAAATTTCATTAGCTAAGTTTGTCATATCACTTAACACAAAATATAATGGATGGCCTATGACCTATCAAATTGAAGCTCTTTGAATTATCTTTCCAATGCACATGGTTTTACCTCTTTTATAGTTCAGATAAAGAGGTTATGCCTATTTTCGTAAAGCCCATCTGTGTAGTGTTTTCTGAAAATTGACTAAGTGTTGCTATACGGGTGGGTTTCATGGTCCGTGAAGTATTCTACGGACCTTGAGACCTCATCACGGATCCCAGCAAGGAGCATGTTTTTTTGCTTCATTAATGGTCTTTTTGTAATTGTGGATCTTCCTGAGGGTCTTTTATGACTTCTAATGCTTTCTTAAGACCTCCAAATAACCTAAAATCCTATTCTTCTCATTCAAACTTCATCCTTACTCTTAGACATTATCTCAACACTATTAAGAACTCTAGTAGGGATTCAACTTGCGATTCAAGGAAGGCTGATTCTTCTTCAAATTTCTCTTGAAACTTCTTCAATTGTAAAAGGTATGTGGGTTCTGATCCTTGGTTCCTTCCTATCAAGGAGACCCAAATATTTTCAAGTAATTTCATGAGTTCTTAGCTTACTTTAAATTGCGGTTTTAAATATTGTCATTCCTTAAATTCAAATAGTGTATGGTTTATGTTTATTTACTGATTTTAAGTTGATTTAAACTATTATATGATGAATTACATTGAGTTTATGGAATTATGAATATGCATCTCCTCTTTTCAAGGCTTGTTTATGCATGAGTGATTTATATTATGATTTTAAATGTGAACTTAATTATGTTTCACTTTAATTTCATATTATATTAATGATTTTAGATTCAATTACTCATGCTATCCCTATATCATTCATCGCATATGTATTCATAAACATTGAAAATTTTGGAAATTATGAAGTGGGTTAAGCCCACCTATGTTTTATGAAAAGCTTTTGATAAGATATTGGTTATGACAAGAATGTGATCGCATAAATATTTATGATTATGACTCTTTAAGCATTTTGGGTGCTTACACCATATGTAAATGAGCTATTTCTATGCATGAGTATTATGATTATGAGCTATGATTTGGCATTTGATCCTGATTATGAATTATTATGAATGGTGTTTGGCTGTTAAGCCTATGAATGCATTGAAATGATTTGGTAAGACTTGTATCTCTTTTGAAAGCATGTATATGTATATGTATATGTATTCTTGTGGGATGATGACTTAGCATCGATAGATTGAGGGTTCCCTCTCTTTCCTCTAACTATGTGCCTAACATATATTATGAGAATTCTATCCAAAATGAGAGTTCCTGTAAGGAAGCTTGCTTCAGACGAAATGTAAGATAAAGTATAAGATGATATGATTATGTGGAAATCCTATCCAAAATGGGAGTGCCCATATGGAAGGTTGCTTCATACAAAATGAGAGTGCCCATAAGGTGAAGTATGGTTTACCTCTGGCAAGTAAACCATATCTTTACCCGTTAGTGGTTTTCACTGGATTCCAAGTAGTAGATTGCTTGGTCTTACTCATAGCGATTGAGGTTACTTCCCACTATATATTACATTTTATGCATCATTTGTTTCATGACATATTGTACACTATTGTTTTGATATATGATCTTTTCTATAATATATGCCCTTGTCATCTAACATTAAAGTGCAAGTTTGGTAAGTTATAAGCATTGAATCCTGCATACTTAGTGCATTCAAATGTACTAATACATACTTTTGCCTACATGATCTCACTATGTAGTTACTGGGGATTACTTTCATCCATAATTTGATGCTAGATCAGAATTGTGATATTTGTTATGGTGCGTCCTATATTCCAAGGATAAGCCACCATTCCTCTACCTATGATGTGTTGTTTATATTATTTACTTTGAGGGTGAGCCTGGGACATGTCTTGGCCCTCGTCCCATCTTATGACTAGAGGCATTGTTGGACATCTTAATAAATCTCATAGGATCTATATATTATATGTTGTATTTGAAGCTCATGATTATGGTTGTCTATTAAATATGGCTATTATGGATTGGTTATGACAATTATGATAAGTATGTATGTTTTGATAAGGAAATGTGGAAGATCCTGGGTTTTGTGTTTCCCACGATAATTTGGAAAATGAACATTTAAATATCCATCAAAGGTAAGTAAATAGATCCAAAACATATAAAATGCGGTTAATCCCGCCGTGGCCCAAGCTATTATTGCGAAAATTAGCGAATACAATCAATTATAATTAAGAATTTCTTCTTTGGACCAAAAACAAGCAGGAGGTGGAATACCACAAAGAGAAAGTCTACCTAATAAAAATGTGATTTTGGTAATTTGTACATGTTTTCTTAAACCTCCCATCAGACCCATATTCTGGCTTTTAGCTGGAGAATATCCAACAATAGTTTCCATTGAATGAATAATGGATCCTCCTCCTCAAAATAATAATGCTTTGGAATAAGCATGAGTAATCAAATGAAATAAAGCGCTAGTCCATCACTTTCATAGAGGAGAGGAAATGTGGAAGATCCTAAGTCCCAAATTACCCCATAGTGTGAGTCATACTTACCCGGCCCTTAGTCTTTATGTGCTATGTATTACGTGAATCCATGTTAATCGCTTTTCTAATGATATACCTATAGAGTAAGTCCTACTTTCCCATCCCTTAAAATTATGTGCTTACTATTTAAATATGCATTTGGACCAATGATGTGAATTTTGGATATTTTGAGGCTTGTTTGGGGACTCTCGAGTTCCCATTTACCATGTCACTCCTAGACCCTAGGACCAAGTCATGAGAGAGATGGTATCAGAGCACTAGATTTATAAATAGTCCTCGGAGTCCAATATGATGCATCAATTAAATTCTTATTCATGGGTGTGAAGTGCACCACAATTATGTGTAGGAGGCTATAAGCCATTTTAGCAAATGTTTCACTTTTTTTCATGATTCTTATCATGCCATGAAATATATCTTATCTCCATCCCTCCCTACTAGATAAGGAGAGATTCTTTGGGCTCGTAATGATATCCAAGCAAGGAAGATATTGTATCTTATCTTATAGATGATGTCAAAAAGGGAGTTGGTGAAGGATATGCATTTTTGGACAAGCTTGCTCCTTCAGGTATTCGAAGTTTTTCTTGGGTTGGCTGTTTATTATAGAAGTTTTATTGAAGGTTTATCATTTATTACATCTCCATTGATTAAGTTGACTTGTAAGAAGGCTAAGTTTGTATGATCAGATTTGTGTGAGATATTTTTCAGACTTTGAAAGGTTGGCTTACATCGGCTTCTATTTGGACTTTATCGTATAGCTTAGATAGGGCGGTGGTGTATTGTGATGCTTCTCAATTTGGGTTGGGTTGTGTACTTATGCAACATGTTAAGGTGATAGCTTATACATCAAGACAATTAAAAGTGCATGAGCATAACCACTCGACTCATGATCTAGAGTTAGTAGTGGAGGTATTTGCTTTGAAAATTTGGATATATTGTTTGTATGGGGTACATGTGGATGTTTTCACTGACCAGAAGAGTTTGCAATAAGTGTTCACTCAAAGGGACCTTATCTTGAGTCAAAGGAAAAGGTTAGAACTACTAAAGGACTATGACATGTGTATGACATCATCCAGACAAGGCAAATACTATAGTTGCTGCTCTTGGTAGACTATCTAAGGGAAACATGGATCATGTTAATGAAGGGAAGAAAGAGTTATCACTGGATGTTTACTGTTTGGCTAGATTGGGTGTTAGGTTGGCCGACTCTAATGATGGAGGTATTCATGTTCAGAATAGGGCTAAATCTTTTGTGGTTGTTGATGTTAAGACTAAGAAAGTCTTAGACCCATTGTTGATTGGGTTGAAAAGGTTTATTGCCAATAAGATAGAGGTTTTTTCTCCCATGGGGAGATGGTATGATTCAGTATGAAGATCGATTGTACGTTTTGAACATTTTTAGTTTAAGGATATTATCATAAGTACAACCCATAACTCTCATTATTTTATTCATCTGAGATCTACTAAGATGTATCGAGACTTGAGAGAAGTTTATTGGTGTCATGGTATGATGACGGATATAGCTGAGTTTGTATCCGAATGCCCAAATTGTCAACAAGCGAAGTTGGAACACCAAAGACCGAGTGGTTTGACTCAAGATATTGAAATTTCAACTTGGGTGTGTGAAATGACCCCAAAAAGTTCTTGAAAATGTGCATCAAAAGTGCCCGAAATCATAATTTTCATAATCTCAAAATCCGTAATATCAAAAATCTGACTTCATATTCTTGATCAGGGGACAAAATTGAGTGGGAAATAGGTCTAACCCTAATTTTATATTAATCATATCAAAATTTCAATTTCCCAAGAATTTGATTTCCAGAATCTATCCGGAATCCTACATATGTGTTATGTTCTATGTAAGTATATTTTACTACAAGTATCACCATGCATGCCATATTGCTATATGCTCACTTATTGCCTAAATATGCATTTTGGTTATATTGTGTATCTCTTGTTGCATTGCATCCAATATACTTAGTATATTTAAACGTACTAACGCGTATTCTATTCCTACATAATTGTTATCACATAGGAATTGGGGCTCCACTTTATCATCCTTTTCCTCCATATGGCTTGTACGAATTCTCACAAAGGAAGTTTGTGAGCCCTCAACTCCGAGGACATGCATCTCTTGATTGTGCTATGTATTAACTCCTTTTTTACTGTCTATTATTACTATGAGGGTGAGCGCAGTTGCTTGTCTTGGCCCCCACTAAGTTCTATGTTTAGAGGTGTTGTTGGACAAGTTGTGTAATGATGTTGTTAGCCTTGACTCTCTTTGATTCTCTTGATATTTTATGATATGAAAGATGTTCCATAGCCCCATTTATCCCTATTTACTATTCCTTATCATTATTTTTATTGATTCTGCGACCAAGGATATGTAATAATATATTAAGAGGAATGCTTATGGTCCCTTTAGGTTCCCCATACGCTGTGTCACGTCCAAGCCCTAGGCTTGGATCGTGACAAACTTAGTATCAGATCGCTAGGTTGTTAATAGTCCTTGGCATCCAACATACCGGATTGATTATAGTTTTATTCATGGTTGTATTGTGCACTACAATTATGAGTAAGAGGCTATGAGACATTTTAGGAATTGTTCCCCTTCTTAATGGTCTATAGCGTGCTATAGAAGTTAAAGTAAGGTTTCTCCCACCGTACCGATTGTACTTTGCTATGCTATATCATGCCTAACACAAGAGCAAGAAGAGCCCACACACCCATGGAATAACTGGCTCATGGAGAGCTCCAAGATGCTCTCACCTTACTAGCTCAAGTTATGGCTAACTAAGCCAACCAAGAGTCCTAAGCCCCCCATGCTCATACTATGGTATCTCAGGTGAGGGATTTTATGAGGATGGATCCACTGGATCTAAAGTGGATGAGGACCCTCAAGAGTTGATTGATGAGGTTTACAAAGTGTTGGCTATCATGGTGTGAGGTCAGAAGAGAAGGCAGAGTTGGTGGCTTACCAACTCAAGGAGTCAGCCCAAATATGGTATACTCAATGGGAGGAGGAGAAGGAGAACAACAATGTGATTGTATTGTAGGAGTTTAAAGGCATATTTCCTCAACAGGTTCTTTCCTCTTGAGCTTAGTGGCCAAAATAATAGAGTTCACGAATTTTAAGCAAGGATCTATGAGTGTGAGGGAGTTTTCCCTCAAGTTCAACCAACTCTCAAAATATACTCCCTACTTGGTTGCCGACCCAAGGTCTAGAATGAATAAGTTTGTGATGGGTGTATCCAATTTTATGTGTGAAGAATGCCATGCTGCCATTTTGATAGGTGACATGGACTTGTCCCACCTTATGACTTATGCCGAATAATTGGAGGGGGAAAAATTGAGGAAGAGAAGGGGGCATGAGGTCAAGAGGCCCTATTTTGATGGTAAGTTCCAAGGTCTTAAAGATGGGCAGTTTCTTCAAGATCAAGGGCCTTTTGATGCTCCTAATCGAAGGTTTACTAATGACTACCCAAAGGTCCAAGGTGCGGGTGGTGTGAGGCCTAATCCTATGTGTCCAAGATATGGTAAGGATCATGTTGGCCTAGGCTTAAGGGCTACTATGCTTGCTATAGCTATGGGGAAGTAGGACACAAGATAATGGATTACCCTCCTAACCGGACTAAGGGTAAGGATGTTCATCCATGAGGCCAAGGTGCTGATGCGGTTCCTTTAGGGAGAGGAGGTCAACCAGGTGGTGCCCCAAGGCACAATCAGTTCTATACAGTCCAAGGGAGACAAGGGGTTAATGATATGCCCAATATCGTCACTGCTATGTTAAAAGTCTTTGATTTTGATGTTTATGCATTAATAGACCTAGGTGCCACTCTTTCTTTTGTTACCCCTTTTGTTGCCAAAAAGTTTAATGTTCAGCCTAAATGGTTGTGTGAGTCTTATGAGATGTTTACTCTTATTAGTGCATCTATTGTTGCTAGAAAGGTCTATAGAAATTGTCCCGTTTGCATCATGCATAAAATATTGTCTTGTGATTTTGTTGAGTTGAACATGGTTGATTTTGATGTTACTCTTGGGATGGATTGGTTGCATGCATATTATGCCTTTATTGATTGTAGAACTCGTAAGGAAAAGTTCCAATTCCCAAATAACCTCGTCCTTGAGTGGAAGAGTCATGATGTGGTAGTTAAGGGTAGGTTTATCTCTTGCATTAAAGCCCAAAGATTGATTTCTAAAGGGTGTCTCTACCATCTTGTGAGAGTTAGAAATGTTGAGTCCAAGGGCCTTCCTATAGAGTCAGCTTTGGTGGTAAATGAGTTCCTTGATGTCTTTTGTCCTGTCCAGTGTTCCTCCCAAAAGGGAAATAGGCTTTGGTATAGACATCTTTCTCGATACTCAACCCATTTCCATTCCCCCTTACCGTATGGCCCTGGGGAAGTTAAAGGAGCTGAAGGAGCAATTGAGGGATTTGTTGGAGAAGGGTTTAATTAGGCCTAGCCAATCACCTTGGGGTACATCGGTGTTGTTTGTGAAGAAGAAGGTCTTAGAATATGTATTGACTACCGACAACTTAATAGGGTTACCATAAAAAATGAGCACCCTATCCCAAGGATTGATGATTTGTTTGACCAACTTCAAGGGCCTAGTCACTTTTCAAAGATTGATCTTCAGTCCAGGTATCATCAATTGAAAGTGAGGGAGTGTGACATTTCCAAGATGACTTTCCAAACTAGGTATGTGCATTACAAATTTATGGTTGTCTTTTGTGTTGACCAATGCCCTGGCTATCTTCATAGATCTTATGAATAGGGTCTTTTAACCCTACCTTGATTCATTTGTGGTACTTTTCATTGATGATGTTTTGATCTATTCTCATAGTGAGGTGGAGCATGTGGCTCATTTGAGGGTAGTGCTACAATGATTGAAGGAAGAGAAGTTGTATGCTAAATATGAGAAGTGTGAATTTTGGTTGAAAGAGGTTGTCTTTCTAGGTCATGTGGTGTCCGGGAAGGGTATTAAGGTGGATTCTAAGAAGACAGATGCGATTAAAAATTGGCCTAGACCATTGACTCATCGGATATTAGAAGCTTCTTAGGCTTAGCGGGTTACTACCAGAGGTCTGTGAGTGGGTTCTCTTCTATTGCTTCTCCCATTACTAAGTTGACTCAAAAAAAGGCTAAATTTGTGTGGACCGATGAGTCTGAAAAGAGATTCCAAACTTTGAAAGATAATCTAGTGTCCGCTCCTATCTTTTCTCTACCGGAATGGTAGGAGGGGTTTGTTGTGTATTGTTATGTCTCTTGGATTGGCTTGGGTTGTGTTTTGATGTAAAATGGTAAGGTGATAGCTTATACTTCTAGGTAACTCAATGTGCATGAAAAGAATTATCCTATTTATGATCTTGAATTGGCCGTCGTGGTATTTGCTTTGAAAATTTGGGGTCATTATTTGTACGGAGTGCATGTTGAAGTGTTCACCAATCATAAGAGTCTCCAATATGTGTTCACTCAACAAGATCTCAACTTGAGGCAACGCAGGTGGTTAGAACTTCTTAAAGATTATGATATGAGTGTGAATTATTACCCCAATAAGGCTAATGTTGTGGTGGATACCTTAAATAGGGCGTCTATGGGTAGGCTAGCTCATATTGATAGTGGGGGAAAAGAGGCGACTGGAGAGGTCCATCGGTTGGCTAGGTTGACGTTTAGGTTGGAAGAAGTTGATAATGGTGGTATTGTGGTTGTTGATGGTTCAAAGTCTTCCTCTGTTGATGAGCTAAAACCAAAGCACGATCTTGACCCCTTCTTGTAAGAATTGAAGGCCTTGGTGAGAGAGGGCAAGGTGGAGGTTTTCTCCCAAGGGAGAGATGGTGCCTTAGATACCAAGGTAGGTTATGCATGCCTTATGTTGATGATTCGAGAAAGAAGATTCTTGATGAGGCTCATAATTTTTCTTATTCTATTCACCCTAGTTCTACTAAGTTGTACAGAGATTTGAGGGATGTGTTTTGGTGGGGTGGTATAAAGAAAGACATTGTCAAATGTGTATCTAGTTGTCATAGTTTCCAACAAGTCAAAGCTGAACACTAGAGGTCAAGTAGCCTAATCAAGACTTAGATATTCCTACTTGAAAGTGGAAGGAAATTAACATTGATTTTGTGGTCGGGTTGCCTAAGACTATAAAGGGTTTTGATTCTATTAGGATTGTGGTTGATAGAATGACTAAGTCAACTCATTTCCTACTAATTAAGACTACTTATGGTGCCGAAGAGTGTGCTAAGTTGTACATTCATGAGTTGGTGAGATTGCATAGGGTGTTGTTGTCTATCATATCTGATCGTGGTACTCAATTCACTTCACACTTTTGGAGGTCCTTCCAAAGAGGTCTTGGAACTAAGTTAAAGCTTACTATGGCCTTTTCACCCTTAAACAGATGGCCAAGATGAAAGAACTATCCAAACTCTTGAGTATATGCTTAGGGCTTATGTTTTAGAGTTTAAGGGTAGTTGGGATGACCATCTTCTATTGATTAAGTTTGCTTATAACAATAGCCATCATTCTAGCATTGGTATGACCCCTTTTGAGGCCCTCTATGGTAGGCAAGGTCACCGGTTGGGTAGTTTAAAGTGGGAGAAGTGGCATTACTGGGTCCATATCTGGTTATAGAGGTAGTGGAGAAGGTAATCTTGATTACAAAAAGGTTAAAAACTGCCCAAAGTCGTCAAAAGTCCTATGTTGATGTGAGGAGAAGGGAGCTTGAATTTAATGTTGATGATTGGGTCAATTTGAAGCTTTCACCCATGAAGGATGTGGTTTGTTTTGGTAAGAAGGGTAAACTAAGTCCAAGATTTATGGGTCCTTATAGGGTGATGAGGAGGACTAGTAAGGTGGCCTATGAGTTGGAATTTCCTAGTGAAATGGATTTGGTTCATCTTGTCTTCCATGTGTCTATGTTGAGGAAATGCATTTGTGATCCAAAGGCTATTGCTCCATTGGATGTTGTGGGGCTCATTGAAGACAACTTGACTTATGAATAAGTTTAAGTAGAGATCTTTGATAAACAAGTGAACTGGTTGAGGAACAAGGATGTCGCTTCCTTTAAGGTCCTTTGGAGGAATCAACAAGTCGAAAGTGCTAGTGGGAGGCCGAAGCGGACATGCAAAAGCAATATTCCTATCTCTTCAATTATACTCAAGTCTAAGATACTAATTCTAAGTCTTCTATGTTATTTCATGTCTCATGTATCAGCCCTATATGTCATATGCATGCATCCATGTTTATGTTAACAAAGTTTATGGTGATTTTGTCACTTCTGTTGAGATTATTGAAATGGTGTTTAAGTACATTATTGCATTCTTGTTGGGGTTGATTACCTCATAATTACTCTTCTTATGTACTCTTCTTTGACATTCGAGGATGAATGTTCCCAAGGGGAAGATATTGAAACTACCCCAAAAGTACTTGACAATGTGCCTTAGAAGTGTCCGTAATCATAATTTTCATATATCTCAAATTTCATGCGTGATATCAAAAATCTGACTTCATATTCTTGATTAGGGAAAACAATTCAGTGGACAATGGGTCTAACCCTAATTTTAGAGCAACCGTATCAAAATTTTAATTTTTCAAAAATTTGATTTCCAAAATCATTCGTGTTGGTACCGCAATGTGCAATCGTTGCAGACCTGTGTAAAAATGTCCTCCTCCTTCGTTCTACATCACGGATAAGACGTGAACCAGTGCTATTTTTTCCCAATTATTTTTTATCTCAATCCAAGGCTTTTAGATTTTGGGCCTAAGTCTTCCTATGAGTAAAAATACCTATACTTAGCCATATTTCACTTTTATATCATACAAGACATTCTCCAATACTCTCTAAAACACTTAAATAAATATTTTACTCAAAATCAAGGGTTTAAAACTCATTCTGGATCATAAGGATTTCACTCAAAGTTGATTTACTTATTGGTCTTATTTACTATGAATTTGACTATGAACTATGTTGAAATTTTGTAGAAGTGCAACTATTTAAGCATGTTTGAGTTATGAATCTTTAATCTATCTTGAGATTTGATGAATTGATATATATTTCATGAGGGTATTACCAAGCTTTAGTAGGTGGTTTTACCTTGAAGTTACTTGCATGATTTCACTCTTGAATTGCATGGTTTTACACAAGTATTGCACACCCACCAAGTGTTTGACAAAATGTCCAATTAATGCTTCTTGAGTTGTTGAAGGCCTAATGCATGGTATATGAGTTAAGTAACTTTATTATGATGAAGGAAATGTTTATATGTGTTGAGTTCATGAATGGTATCTATGGTGTTGCAAGTTGATCGCACCTCATTCGGGGGGTGGTAGGCCCGAACAACCATATTGGGGGGAGGGGGGGTTATACCTCAATTGCCTCGCTCGAAAGGTAGTAGGCCCGTGCAACAATGTTGGGGGGTTTGTACCTCAGTTGCCTAGATCAATAGGTAGCAGTCCCATAAAACCATGTTAGGGGTTTGTACCTCAATTGCCTCGCTTGGGAGGTAATAGGCTCGTGCAACCATATTGAGGGGTTTGTACCTCATCTACCTCGCTCGGGGGGTGGTAGGCTCGTGCAACCACATTGGGGGTTTGTACCTCAGTCTCCTCGCCAAGGAGGTGGTAGGCCTTGGTTACTATTGATGGTCTCTTCCTATACATGTATTATGTTCTATGTAAGCGTGTTTTACTACAAGCATTATTCATGCATGTTAGATTGCTATATGCTCATTTATTGCCTGAATATGCATTTTGATTATGTTGCCTATGTCTTGTTGCGTTGTATCCTACATACTTAGTACATTCAAATATACTAATGCATACTCTACGCCTACATGAGTTACTATATAGGAACTAGAGCTTCACTTGATCCTCCTCCTCCTCCATGTGGCTAGTACGAATTCTCTCAAAGCAAGTTGGTGAGTCCTCAACTCCGAGGACATGCTTTTCTTGATTATGTTATGTATTCAATCCATTTTTGCTAGCTATTATGACTACGAGAGTGAGTCCAGTTGCTTGTCTTGGCCCCTGCTAAATTTTATGTTTAGAGGTATTGTTGGACAAGTTATGTAAAGATGTTGTAAGCCTTGACTCTCTTGATGTTTTATGATATGAAAGATGTCTCATAGCCCTCTTTATCCCTATTTACTATTCCTTATCAATATTTTTATTGCTTTTGCGACCAAGGATGTGTAATGATATGTTAAGAGGTTTGCTTGGGGTCCCTTCGGGCTCCTTATGCACTGTGTCACGTCTAGGCCCTAGGTTTGGGTCATTACAGAGTGGGAGAAGGTAAGCATGAATTTTTTTTTTGGTTTGCCTCAGAGTAAAAAAAAATTTGATTCAATTTGGGTTATTGTTAATCGGATGACTAAGTCGGCTCACTTCTTATAGGTTGAGACTATTGTCAATGTTAAAAACAACACCAAGTTATGTAATTTGGAGTTTGTTTACTAGATAGTATGCCTTCTTTTATTATGTTGGATTATGGTACCGGACTTACTTGTCACTTTTGGAAATTATCTCATTGGGAGCTTTGCCCTAAGATGAAGTTGAAGTATATACTGCCTTTTTATGCTCAATTGTTGAGCAAACCGAGAGGATAATTCAAACTTTGGAGGACATGTCAAGGTCTTATGTGTTGGAATTCAAGGTTAATTAGGGTAATTATCTACCACTTATTGAGTTTGCTTACAACAATAGCTTTCATGCTAACATTGGTATAGCACCATTAGGGGCTTTGTATGGTAGAAAGTGTAGGTCTTTAGTGGGATACTTTGAGTTAGATGAGGTGAATTCTATAGGCTCATATTAGTGGTGGAGGCTATGGAAAGAGTGGAATTGGTTAGGGAAAAGTAGAAGATTGTTTGAGGTCATCAAAAGTTCTATTTGAATGTTGGAAAGAGGGATCATAGGTCTCAAATTGGTGATTGGGTGTATGTGAGGGTCTCACTTTTGAAGGGAGTGATGCATTTTGGAAAGGATGGAAAGTTAAGTTCTCGGCATGTAAGCCCTTATGAGATTATTGAGCGATTTAGGGAAGTGGCATATAGATTTTACTTGTATCGGGGTTTGAGTTTTATTCATTTGGTTTTCTATATGTCTAAGTTAAGGAATTTAGTCGATAATACTAGTGCCATTGTTTCTTTGGAAAGTGTGAGGTTGAAAAGAACTTGTATTTTGAACAAGTTCCAAGTGAGATTTTGCATAGGCAAGTAAACCGGCTTGTCAACTAGGATGTGGCTTCAGTGAGGGTGCTTTAGAGGAATTAACATGTGGAAAGTACTACGTGGGGAGTGGAATCAAGTAGGAAGTGGATATACCTCTACCCTTTCTAATCTACTCAAGCTTATGGTATTGGTTTCTTCCTATTCACAATGGTCCTAATTCTTTCACTCTTGAGTCTCACGACATGACATGCATACATGTGCATGAGAATAATTTATTTTATGATCTTTTAAATGATTTGAAAATGTTTTGATATGAGTTTTAATGACATGATGATTTTCAAATGATGAATTATGCATTGTACCTTTTGTTTGGGAGTTTTATGTTCTAAGTCAAGCCTTTCAAGGCTTGTTCTACCATACTTCAGGATGAATGTTCCCAAGGGGTTAATGATGCACTGACACATACATTATACGACTTCATCGGAGATCAAGATATTTGTTTTTGGCAAAATTTTGATCAAGTGTCACCTCAAGGGAGACTACACAGTTCTTGTGTGGTCACACGACCTGTGTGACCTCCAGTGATATGATACTTGGCCTTAATTTTTGGGTATGGCTTTCGAGTGGAGTTTTAGGCTATGGAACATCACAATTAGACCCCACAAGGGTCATGTGAAGCTTCACGAACCATATAGAGGGTCGTGTGATGGCCTTAAGCTTGGAACACTAATGTTTGGAGCCAGTAGGGGGACACGACCACTTCACATGGACCATGTGAAGGCACACGGGCCATTTGGCCAACCAAATAGCCTTCGAGGTTCAAATTTATCTAGGTATAGCTTCACTCTTGGCATGAGAGATTTTTATTGTCTAAGGGAGGTGCCACGGGCAGTGTCACGGACCATGTGATACCACACAGCCCGTGTGGCCCTTTAGTGTAAGGGATTCTTTTTTAAAAAAAAATCTAAGTATGGGATCTTCAAGCTCAAGCTAATTTAACTTTAAAGCCTTCAACTCAAGCTTATTGATATTGTTTAAGGCCATAATGGGTCTCTTACATCAACCCAAGTACAATGGAATTCCATGGGCTAAGTTTGTCACAAGTATCGATTGAAGGGCCAAATTTAAATGGGCTTAAATTTTAGCACAAAACAAACTGGGTTTCCCTCGACCTATAAAATTGAAGCTCTTTGAATTAGCTTTCCAATGCAATTAGTTTAACCTCATTTAGAGTTCAGATGAAGAGGTTATGCCTATTTTTTTAAAGCTCGTGTGTGTGTAGAGTTTTCTGAAAATTGACTACATGTGGCTATACGGGTAGGTTTCACGACCGATAAAATGTTTTACAGACCATGAGACCTCATCACGGACCCCTGGAAAGGAATGTGATTTTTGCTTCATTAATGGTCTTTTTGTAATTATGTCTTTTCCTAAGGGTCTTTTATGACTTCCTATGCTATCTTAAGACCTCCAAATAACCTAAACCCTATTCTTCTCATTCAAATTTCATCCTTACACTTAGAAATTCTCTCAAAGACACCCTTAAGAACTCTAGTGGGATTCAACTTAGGATTCAAGGAAGGCTTATTCTTCTTCAAATTTCTCTTGAAACCTTTTTATTTGTCAAGGTTTGTGGTTTTTGATCCTTGGTTCTGCCAATCAAGGAGACCCAAACATTTTCAAGTAATTTCATGAGTTCTTCTCTTATTTTAAATTGGAAATTTTAAATGCTGCAATTCCTTAAATTCCAATATTGTATGGTTTATGTTTATTTACCGATTTTAAGAAACTATTATATGACGAATTACATTTAGATTATGGAATTATGAATATGCATGTCCCTTTTCAAGGCTTGTTTATGCATGAGTGATTTATATTATGATTTTAAATGTGGATTTAATTATGTTTCACTTGAATTTTATATTATATTGATGATTTTAGATTGAATCTCAATTACTCATGTTATCCTCACATCATTGATGGAATATGCATTCATGAACATTGAAAATTTTGGAAATTATGAAGTGGGTTAAACCACAACTATGTTTTATGATATGATTTTGATAAGATATTAATTGTGACAAGAATGTGATCACATAAATGTCTATAATTATGGTTGTTTGAGCATTTGCGTGCTGCACCATTCCGTATATGTAAATGAGTTATTCCTATGCATGAGTACTATGACTATGAGCTATGATTTTGAATTTGAGCCTAAATATAAATTACTATGAATGGTGTTTGGCTTTTAAGCCTAAGAATGCATTAAAATGATTTGGTAAGACTTGCATCTCTTTTGAAAGCACGTATATGTATAAATATACGTCTTGTTTTGGGATGACAACCTAGAACTGATGGATTGAGGGTTCCCTCTCTTTCCTCGAACAATGTGCCTAACATATGTTATGAGAATCCTATTCGAAATAGGAGTGCCTATAGGAAAGTTTGCTTCATACGAAATGGGGGTACCAGTAAAGGTGAAGTATAATATGATATGATTATGTGGAAGTCCTATCCAAAATGGGAGTGCCCGTAAGGAAGGTTACTTCATACGAAATGGGAGTGCCCGTATGGTGTAATATGATTTACTTTTAGTTTGTAGACCACATCTTTGCCGGTGAGAGATTTTCATCGGGATTCCAAGTAATAGCTTGCTTGGTCTTACTAATATCGGTTGAGGTCACATCCCACTATATATGAGCATTGCATTTCATGCATCATTGGTTTTATGGCATATTATATACTATTCTCTTGATATATGATCTTTTCTATAATATGCGCCTTTGTCATAAAACATTGAAGTGCAGGTTTGGTAAGTTACATGCATTGCATCCCGTATACTTTGTATATTCAAATATACTAACACATATTTTTGCCTATATAATCTCATGATGTAGGGATCGGAGATTACTTTCATCCACCGTTTGATGCTAGATCAGAATTGAGACATTTGTTGTGGTGAGTCCTATCTTCCAAGGACAAGGGTCATACTTACTCGCCCTTACGTGAATCCATGTTAATCCTATTCACTATGATATCTCCATAGCGTGAGACAACTTTCCCATCCCTTAGAACTATGTGTCTACTATCTTAATATGCTTTTGAACCGATGATGTGAATCTGGATACTTTGAGGTTTTTTGGGGGGCTCTCAGAGTCCCATTCTCCATGTCACTCCTAGACCCTAGGTTCGGGTCTTGACATTTGCTTTGCCAATGGGAAAACTTTACATTATTCGCCAGTATCAACTCGTTTTATGTCTAAGAGCATATGAAACTTCTTTAGAGTGTTTATTAGAACATGTCCTAATCTATTATGCAATAGTTATGCATAAATGCTTTCTAGGGCTACGGAGTTTGAATCATTTAAACCAGCCATTAGTAGATTTCCTATATAACTCTTGTTACTCTTGATATCCAACACATATAGATCACATTCCAGCTTACCGATTCCCTTCACCTTGTCAATTGAGATGTCTTGGAAGACACAACAATCAGGAAAGAAAGATACACAATAATTTGCATCTTTTGTGAGTTTGGAAACTGACAATAGGTTATATCTGAACTTGGGAACATATAAAACATTCTTAATAACTTATCCATCTTGGATTAGTGATGAACCTATATGTGTAATCCTACTAATCTCTCCTATAGGTAATTGTACACCTCTTGTCTCTTAAATGGGCAATTCTAGAGAGTTGGTAAACATGTTCAATCCAGACACCATATGGTTAGTGGCTCCTGAGTCAAATATCTAGTTATCCTTCTCAATGTTACTAAGAAGTGATAAAGGAATACTTGCAACTTCAGTACAAAGAGTGATGTCTTTCGAAACTGTGGCTTAAGACAACATCTTGAGGACCTGTTGATATTGCTCATTGGTAAAATATTTCCCTTGTTTTTGCATATGTTGACTTTCATCCTTTTGATCATCCTTCTGATTATCTTCTTGAGACTTGGAGATATTAAGTTGAGTATTGTTAATTGTAAGCATATTTACCCCAAATGACCTCTTCTTTTATCTTGAAATCACTGGATATCTTAATCAGCTTCCAGCAATCCTTAGTGTGGCCTCTCTTCTTACAATAATAACATCTCATGGCTTTAGACATTTGTCCTCTATGAAATGTTCTTAGATCCCTGAGTATGTCTTGCATTGGTGGTATAATTGTTGCTATGTTCCATCACCTGTGCTCCTAGCTCTAAGGAGTGTGGCACAACTGCCTTCCCTCTTTGAGTCTCTTCCTGTATCACCATGCCATAGGCTTCATTAATTTAAGGTGTTGGAATCATACACATGATCTGACTTTTAGCCTGGGTAAATGACTCATTCAATCCACTTAGAAATGGCACAAGTCTACATTGTTGAAGATATTCTGTAAACACTATTGATTTAGGACATGTGCAGGATGGAATTGGAACTATAACATCATATTCTCCGCATAGATCTCTTAATTTCGACTAGTATGTAGCAACAGAGCCTAAACCTTGTGTTAAATCCATAATTTCCTAATGTAGTTTATATATTATAGATATTTTTCTCTTGTCAAATCTCTCTTTAAGTTCCTTACACACACTAGCAACATTATATTCATAGACTACACTACTGTACAAGTCCTTTGCTATAGTATTCATGATCCAACTAAGAAAAAAGCATCACACTTATCCCACTGTCCATATAAGGACGCATGGTATGAATTCATTGTAAAAGTTCCATCAACAAAATAGATTTTGTTCTTTGCAAATAATGTTATTTGCATAGATCTCAACTATAACACTCGGTAAGATTACGAAAATACCCCTAGATGAGTGACACTTGCATAACGGGTCTTCTCAAAGTCCAATGAGAAATCTGAGGTCGAAAATATGATCAACATGAGAAATTGTATGGGGGAACAGTCTTGGTTGATTTTTAGAATAATCGGATCAAAAGATAATTTTTCGATGCGAAAAAACATTCTAGTAAGAGTGTGCGACATGTCCATATCGTGAACTTGTCGCAGATTCACACTAAGATATGATCCCAATATTTGGTATGGGATTAGAAAACTCAATCAAAAAATTTTGAGAAAAAACCCTGAAATGCACCCAAGTCCCCGTCGCGGACTTGGTTCTCCGAAGTGTATTTTTTTTGTAATTTTTCATGAGGGGCATTCTGCATTTTCCCAACCCCTTGTAAACTCAATACATGATCAACATAAGTCATTTTTAGTATAAAAACAATTTTTACACCCATTTCTAAGTCTTTCTAAGCTTCTAACTAAGACTAGCGCTAAAGAGAATAGAAGAGGAGAGAAGATTCAAGAGAATTGAAGAGAATTCTTACAAGATCGAGAGGAATAGCGAGAATTTAAGAGAATTGAGGAGAAATCCTACAAGATTGATTGTTGAAACCTCGTACCAGGAATGTAAGGATAAACTAAAGCATAGAATTACTCTTTCATGTGCCCCTTGATGGGGAAAGATTGATATATGTATGTATTGAGGCACTATACATGTTTTCCATGAAGGTTTTCTTGCAAATTATATACATTCTATGTGTTTTCATATGTTTATAATCATCATAAACTTGATTTTATGAATTAAATACTTTTTATGCATCACTGCATTAATTCTATATGATATTTTATAAAAGATGCATGAATGACCCTAGTAGATTGATAGAACTTGATGGTCCTATGAGCATTCATAATTGAAATCTAGAGATTGATCTAATTAACTTCCGCTTAATGACTGATCTAAGCCCTTGAGTTATTGAATAATTGAGTTGATGAGATGATTGATATGATAGGACGAAAGGCCCAACTAAGATAGAGCTAATGAGATGATGAGAGTCTTTATCAGACTAATTGAGATGATTGATTGAAATGGATGGTCTTATAATCATTGAGTCTTGGGAGAAGTATAGAGCACCTAAATAAGTGAGAGTAAGTCCCACTAGAACTCAATAACTATGTCGCTAAGCGTAGGAATGGACTAAGTCCGTTAAAGTTGGACAAGTTCCTATTTTGAGGACTAAGTCTATTAAAGTCAGAGATGTCCTCATTTTATTGTCCTAAAACAATAGGACTTGATCAGCTAATTCTCCAGATTCATTATGGATTCGATTTGTTCTGACCCAGCAAGGTGTTGAATGGATGTGGCAACATTAGCGAGATTGTTGTACGATCACTAGCTCATAAGTAATTATTGTCGGATAAGAGAAATTCCTAAATAGGTTCTATTCTGATAGTACTCTTATTTGATTTGATTTGATTTGATTTGATGGTTGTAATGAGTCATTGTCTACTCTTGTTTTTGCATTGGATAGACACTTTACATCCTGATTGAGTGAGTTCTGAGTTGATGTGATTCTATATTATTCTTCCTATATCTATTTTATTCAGCATTTTACATTTTTGTACATTCCACGTACTGATGTCCATTTGGAATACATATTTTATGATGCAGAGGCATGTATTAGAGATCACCATCAGGCGCATCGTTGAGGATCTATTCGAATTTAGCTAATTTGTGAGACCTTCTTGCTTTTGGAGGATTTCCATGTTAATATCATCTAGCTTGATTTCATCACTTTTATCTTCTTTTGGTTGAGGTAGCCATGGACTGTCATTGGTACTATCTTGATAGTAGAGTTAGAGGCTTCATATACTAGAGTCAAGTTGTTTAATGAGATTATGTTGAGCTAGTTTCCTTCATACTAGCATATTTATTTGATATGATTTTTAAGACTTAGAATGTCCACCATTTATTATCTTTAGTCTACCACTGATTGGTTAGTTATGTTGAATGAACGAATGTGATGAGGACAAATGGTTCTCTTGGGGACTAGCATAGTCTCTAAGTATCAGTCACGTCCAGGGTACCCTATCAGGCGTCACAAACTTGGTATCAAAGCATAGAGTTCAACTATCCTAGAGGCTCTATGAAGCCGTGTCTAGTAGAATCTTATTCATAGGTGTGCTTTGCACCACACTTGATAAGGAGGAGGATATGGGACATTAGGAATTATTACACTTCTTTCTTATTTGAATTTGTGCAATAGAGTTAAACTCTATGAAATCTACCTTCTAATTCATGTATTATGAATTTATAGAATTTTGATCATGCCCCCACAAAGAGCCGTCAGAGAAAGAGGATGTCCTGCTAGACAGAATGCAAACTAGGGCTGGCAATTAGGCTGGTTAGGTCAAATTTTAATGGGTTATAATGGGTCAAGATACCAAATGGGTCCAGGACCAACCCAACCCAAATTTGCTTTGGTCAAAAGGAGTTGGGTCAAAACCGGTTGAGTAGCGGGTCAAGACCTAACCTAACCTAATTGTTACTAAGTTCTACTTATTTTATTTATTCTCTTTTGATATTTTAATACTTGCTTAAATTATATCTTCTTAATTATGGCTATATAAAACATATCAAATTGAAAAAAAGTGTTCTGAAAATATTTTTGCTAGAAGTCTCTCGAATTAATTCGGGTTGCATATCAACTCAATTTTAAATGGGTTGAAATGGGTTAGGTTAAGATGGGTTCAGTGAATAATTAGGCGGGTTATTAACCCACCCAAACTTTAATGGGTTGGGCTTAATTTTACCACCCCTATTCCCAACCTCGTGAACCCCAAAATCATGATGAACCCATAGGCCCAGTCGTCCCTGAACAACCACCATAAGCTGAAATCTCAAATGTTGAGCTAATCCAGCCATCCAAATTTTGTCCTGGGGTATGACAACACTAATTGCTAGAAAGGGAGCAATTATATAAGATGCTCTAAATGCATCTAAGGTTTGTGAATTCTTGAGGATCAACCAACCTGAGTTCACAAGGTCTACACCTAATGAAGACCTAGAGAACTACATTGATGAGCTCCTAAAAGTGTTTAAGGTGATGCATGTGGCTGATGTTGATAGAGTTGAGTTGGTTGCCTTCCAACTCAAAGGTGTTGCCAAACTATGGTTTGATCAGGTGGATAAAGGGTAGAGGAGATAAAGTCCCAGTACTGACTTGGTCATTGTTCGAGGAAGCTTTCTTGGGGCACTTCTTTTCGAGAGAATTGAGAGAGGCTAAGGTAAGAGAGTTCTTGAATCTTAAACAAGCCTCATGAGTATACAAGAGTATGGACTTAAGTTCACCTAACTATCTCACTATCCTTCGGATATGGTTACAGATATAAGAGAGAAATAGGTTGTACGTTAATGGGCTGAACAAAGGGCCAAAGAAAGATGGAAGGGGAGCTATGCTTGTGAGTGATATGAATATTAAAAGATTAATGACATATCCATAACAAGTTAATGAGGAGAGGTAGCACAACAGGGAAGAGTACAGAAATAAGAAAGCAAAGACGTCCAGCCATGAGGATGGTAAGAGAGAGAATAGGGATGGGAGCCATTTTCAAACAAGGCCCTCATCTACTAGTGCACCCACACATAGGAATGGACAGGGGACTCATAATTTTAGAACATCGAAATCTTAGTCACTTATAGAGTGGCCCGAGGTTCCCAAGGCATGACCCCTTGTGGCATGTGTGCCAAACTTCACTTGGGAGAATGCAGTGGAGGGGGTACTGGATGTTACAAATGTGGCCAAATGGGTCACCTTAAGAGGGAATGTCCAATATGGTCCAACAAAGCTCAATCATCTATGCTAGCACCACCAGCTAGTGGGAATCAGAGGGGTACTACTTCGAGCATAAATTGATTGTGTACTATGAAAGTTGCAAAGATAAGGAGAAACCACTAGATGATGTTACTAGTATGTTTTGAGTCCTTCACTATATAGCTATTATTCGTTTGATTGAAATGCCACATCTTTTGTTCCCTTCCTCTCATTGACGAGCTTATTATAATTGATAGAGTTGATAGTGATTATACCATTCTCGTCCACCATAGAGGTGCCACAGTTGACCTGTTTGAGTTGAATATGAATGATTCTGATGTCATTTTATGCATGGACATATCTTAGGCTTGTTGTGCCACTATTAATGGTAGGATTTAGAATATCAAGTTTTAGATGTATAATCGTGCTTACTCTTGCATGGACTGGTAGGGGTTTTAGGTTTCATCAAAGGGGGAGCTGATGAGCTCCTTCACGTCCAAACATTAATGTTGATAGGAGTAAGCTTAGACTAAGTGTAGATAAGGAGGAGTGAGTGTGTCCTTATTGTGATGATGGTGTTATGTTGGTCTAGTATAAGGGTAGAGATAGGGAAGAGGGGAGTGATGAGACCTTATGATGTGCAATAGATAGGTAAGAGTAAGTTAGAGTTTCTCTAGGTAAGAGTATGTTGGTTTGTCTTTGAGGGAAAACTCATTCAATGGTGGATGTTGGAGTGCTATGTAGGATTGACAGTTCTCGGATGTAGTTGAAGTGGTTAGAGTGATAATCATGAATATGTGGTTGTCATTATATAAGTAATTGGAGAAGGCTATTAATGACTTTTGAATTGGTTTCCCAAGTAGATGCATTAGAATAGTAAGAAGTAGTAGTATCTTCTTAATGAAAATCCCCGTGGAAGTATAGAGCTTGAGTTTTTTAAGGGTTAGCTTTGTATGAATATGATCATCTTAGTAACATCACCTTGAGGATTAGAAGTATGCCTGAATGGAAAAGGAGGATGTCATTAGGTGGAGATATGAATAATAGATACGGGCTTCAATTGATAAAGTATAGTGCCATGAAAAGGAGTACAGTTGAGATGAGGTGATAATCTTGAGAGCTATCCATAGAGTCTTATATATCACGATGGTCCCACTCTCGATTAACGTTGACAACTCCCTTCTTGAGTTTGAATAACTAATTTTTGAAGTTTCTAAATGATTCAAATTGATTGAGTTTTAATGTTCCATTAGTGCCTAATAGTGAGAATATCTAAGGAATGTTTGTACTTTTGGTCTGAACTGATTTGTCTATTCTGACCGATCTGTGATTGTCCATATTGGTTGATAAGTATGATGGCTATTGGTTGATTGTGATTTGTTGATTAGATAGAGTCCTGAGTGTTTGATTCATACTATCAGTTCACCCTTATTTTGCGCATCATTCGAGGAAGAATGATCTCAAAGGGAAGATAATGTAACACTTTGTAAAATTACCAAAATACCCCTAGATGATAAACGCTTGCATAATGTATCTTCCAAATCTATGATGGCGAATTCAAGGCGGAAAATGCGATCAATACAAAAAATTATGTCGAAAAATGGTCTTGGTTGATTTTTAGAGCAAAATCGGATCAAAAGATAATTTTTCTATGCTAAAACGCATCCCAATAAGAGTGCGCAACATGTGTGTGTCGGGAACTTATCGCGGATACACACTTTGATGTGATCCCAATATTTTCTATGGGATTAGAAAACTTGATCAAGAAATTAAGCGAAAAAATCCTGAAATGCACCCAAGTCCGCTATGCGAACTTGATTCCCCGAAGTGTAATTTTTCAATTTTTCGTTAGGGGCATTCAAGACTTTTTTCAACCTCTCCTAAACTTAAAACATGATCAAAATAGGTCGTTTTGAGTATAAAAAACTTTTTTAAACCCATTCCTCAAACTTTCTAAGCTTCTAACTATGACTAGGGCCAAAGAGAAGAGAGGACGAGCTAGAATTCAAGAGAATTGAGCAGAATTCCTACATGATTGATTGTGAAAAGTCCATACTAAGTATCTAAGGCTAAACTAAAGCCTAGAATTGTTCTTCCATATGCCTCTTGATGGAGAGAGATTGATAGATATATGTATTGAGGCACTATGCATGTTTTCCAGGTTTTCTTGCAAATTATATATATTCTATGTATTTTCATATGTTTATGATCATCATAAACTTGATTTTACTAATTAAATACTTTTCAAAAGTTACTGCATAAACCCTATATGATATTTTATAAAAGATGCATGAATGAACCTAGGGAATTGAGTCTAGAGCCTTGATTTGAATATATTGATTGTGATTGTCATGTGATCGTGATGATAGGTTGATAGAACTTGATGGTCCTATAAGTATTCATAATTGAACTCTAGAGATTGGTCTAATTGACTTCCTCTTAATGATTGATCTAAGCCCTTGAGTTATTGTACGAGAATTGAGATGATTGATATGATATGTCGAGAGTCCCAATTGAGATAGAGCTAATGATATGACGGGTCTCTATGAGACTAATTGAGATGATTTGTCACAACCCAAGCCTAAGGCCTAGACGTGACATGGCGAATGGGGAACCCGAATGGACCCCTAACAAGCCTCTTAATATATCAATCATACATCCTTGATCGCGAAAGAAAAATAAACAACAATAAGAAATATAATAAAAGGGAAGTGGGGTAAGGGAAGTCTTTGATAATCACAAGAAAATAAAGGAATCAAGCTCATAGTATAAACACATCATAGCATCCAATGATATCTCTAACTTGGAATGGAGCGAAGGCCAAGACACTTTCCTAGCTCACCTCATAATAACAAGTGTTCGACATAATAAAGTCTCAAAATAGCAAGAGTAATATAGATAGTATCCTTGGACTTGAGGACTCACCAATGCTTATCTCAAGAGTACCAAACTAGCCACCTGGAGGATGATCCTAAGGAGCTTTGGTTCTTACATGGCCAGATCATGTAGGCATCGAGTATGCGTTAGTATATTTGAGTGTACTATGTATATGGGATACAATTCAATACATAAGCGAATGTAATCAAAATGCATATTCATAAACAATGGATATATAATCTCAATATGGCATGCATGATCAACACTTATGATGAAACATGCTTGTAAACCATTCATATTGCACAATATATATATATATATTTTACATGTAGGGGAAGTGACCTCAACCGACATAGTCCAAGCAGTTATAACTTGGACTCTTAGGCCTGACACCCCTCAGTTCAGGTGAAAGGGTATGACACCCCTGGGCGAAGTGTGGTTTACATGTCAAGGCAAATCAAAAATGATAACATTAACTAGATAGATCCACTAGTATAGAAAGGGTAATAATCACAATGCTATTTTGGCACATAGTTTAGAGACTAAAGACTTTACATAAGGACCAATTGAATCAAGCCCTCATCTTAATCCTCAATCGATAATAAGTCAAACTCCATGGAATACTTGAAATAATCATTCTTTAATGATAACATGAATAACTTGTAAGAAAATGACTTGAGTAGCTCATAAACATGATTGACCTCTAGTAGTGAGCCTAACTTGAACATGAGGGTAGATCATAATCATACATGAACCCTTGCTTTAAAATGAATGGCTCACAAGAGGTAAAAATCTTGAAATAGGGATTAACTTGATACATATAAAATCATAGATACATTTCATGAATTCAATACATACATGAAAGCCCTAATTCATCATGAAGTCACTTGACTTATAAATCATGTAATAGATCATCAGTGAGAATTCTTGTCATGTCATTTTATCAAAAACATAGTGGGTTCATAATACTTGTTCAAAGTCATGCAATTCAAGAGTGAAATGAGAAAAGTAAACTCAATGAACATCAACCCACCAACATGTAGTAACACCCTCATGTAGGTTATCTCGAAATCTATTACAAAAGCTCATGATAACTCAATATTTTAATACCTTAAAACATGAATAGTCTCAATGAACATAATCAATTCATGGAGTAACTTGAAATAGACATTCATGCATAATCAATCAATACTTGGTAAAACTCCAACATGATTTATGTTCATATTTCATAATAAGAGGTACTCATTGGTAATACAACTTGAAAATATGCAATTTGCGTAAGAAAAGAAGATTGGTCTCCGACTCAATGGATGAAACCCACATACCTTAAACCTTGAATTCTTTGAGGTGAAGACTTAAACCTTGATATGAATCCTTGAGTTCAAAAATTGAGCATGAGATTCTTAGATTTGAATGAGAGAATTGAATAGAGCCTTAGAAAGGTTTGAGAGAGGGTTTTGTGAGTTATAGAGTTGAAAGTCCAAGTACGGATGATTTCACATTTCAGTGGGTATGGGCCTTTGACCCCAATGCCCTTGAGCAAAACAAGAGAAATCAAGGAAAATAGTACACTAGTCTGTGCCCCTGGTGCATCGCGGACCAAACGCAGATTTGGAATTACACAGTGGCGCATCCTGGGCGCTGACAACTACTGAAAATAAAAAATTAGCAAAATTTATTCTTCGCTATGTGCCCTCTAAAATCCAAGTTATAGTCATTTCCCACTCAATTTCGCCCCCTGATCGAGAAAACCAAGTTGAATTTTTGAAATCACACACAGATTTTGAGATATATAAAAATTATGATTATTGGGCATTTCAAAGTACATTCGGAGCATTTTAGTATCTCCCTCTTGGGAATATTCATCCTCGAATGTCAAAGAAACATGCATAGGAGAATTAATTATGAAGATTTCAGCCCATCATGAATGCAACAAATGTATTTAAACATCAAGTTCAAAAATCACAACATGAATGTCAAAAATCACCATAAACTTGTTACCACAAAACATGGATGCATGCAAAATAACATGGGGGTTGAAACTTAAGACATGAAATCATGCAGGAGACTTAAATTTATTACCTTTAGCTTGAGTAGAGTGGAAGAGATATGGATATCGCTTTCTCATGTCCTCCTCGGTTTCCCATGTGGCACTTTCAACTTGTTGATTCCTTCAAAAGACCTAGATGGAAGCGATATCTTTATTTCTCAACCTCTTCACTTGTCTGTCAAAAATCTCCATCGGGACCTCCACCTAGGTTAAATTATCTTCCGCAACACCCCCAACCTCGAAGGGAACTATAGCCCTTGGCTCACCCATATACTTCCTTAACATGGATACATAGAAGACCGGATAAACCATATTCATGACCATAGGCAACTCCTACTCATAGGCAACCTTACCCACTCTCCTCAAAATGCTATAAGGACCCATAAACCTTGGGCTCATTTTTCCTTTCTTACCAAATTGGACCATGCCCTTTATGGGTGAGACTTTCAAGTAAACCTAATCACCAACCTTAAACTCAAGATCTCTTCTCCTCAAATCGGAGTAGGACTTTTTTCTACTTTTGGTTGTTTTCAATCTCTCTCTTATCAACCTCACCTTCTACAAGCCTCCATGACCGATTCCGGAACTAGCAAAGTCATCTCACCCACTTTAAACCAGCTAACCAGGGTCTACAACACCTAACATATAAAGATTCAAAGGGAGCCATACCAATATTTAAGTGGTAGCTATTGTTGTAAACAAACTCAATAAGTGGAAAATGTTCATCCCAACTACCCTTAAACTCCAAAACACAACCTCTAAGCATATCCTCAAAAGTTTGGATAGTTCTCTTTGCTTGACCATCTGTTTGAGGATGAAAAGCCGTGCTAACCTTAACCTTGGTACCAAGACCTCTTTGGAAGGACCTTTGAAAGTGAGAAGTGAATTGAGCAACACGATCTGAAATAATAGTCAAGAGAACCCCATGCAATCTAACCAATTCATGTATGTACAACTTGGAAGAATCTTCGGCACCATAAGTGGTTTTGACTGATAGAGAGTGAACTTACTTTGTCATTCTATCCACAACAACCTAAATAGAGTCAAAGTGTTTCCTAGTCTTCGGCAACCTAACCATAAAATCTATGTTGATCTCTTCCCACTTCCAAGTAGGAATTTCTATGTTATGGGCTAGGACACACAACCTTTGATATTCGGCTTTCACTTGTTGAAAATTGTGACATCTGGATTTGAACTTGGCAATATCTCTCTGCATACAACACCACCAATACTTCTCCCTCAAATCTTTATACATCTTTGTAGAACTAAGGCGAAGAGAATAAGATGAATTATGAGCCTCCTTCAAAATTAACTCCCTTAAGTCATCAACATTAGACACACATAACATACCTTTGTGCCTAAGGGCACCATCTCCCTCTTAGGAGAAAAGCTCCACTTTACTATCCCTCACCAAGGTCTTCAACTCTAGTAAGGCGGGGTTAAGATCTTGTTTTCAGTTTACTTCCTCAATTAAAGAAGATTTAGAACCATTACACCCCCATTTTAAACTTCATCCAAACTAATCCCTAATCTAGCCAATCGGTGAACTTTTCTAGCGACCTCTTTGCCACCATCATCAATATGATCTAGACTACCCATGGACACTCTACTTAGAGTATCAATCATAATATTAGCTTTGCCAATATGATAATGCACACTCATATGATAGTCTACTCTAACCACCTTCTTTGTCTTAAGTTAAGATCTTTTTGTGTGAACACATATTGAAGACTCTTGTGGTCGCTAAACACATCAATATGAACCTCATACAAGTAGTGATGCCAAATTTTCAAAGCCAACACCAAGGCAGCCAATTCAAGATTGTGGGTGGGATAATTCTTCTTATGCACCTTAAGTTTCCTAGAGGCATACGCTATTACCTTACCGTTTTGCATCAAAGCACACCTCAAACCAATTCTTGAGGCATCACAATATACCACAAACTCTTCCAACCCTTCTGGTAGAGCCAAGATAGGGTCAGAAACAAGCATATCTTTCAATGTTTGGAAACTCTTTTCACATTCATTGGTCCACATGAATTTTGCCTTCTTTTAGGTCAACTTTGTCCTAAGAGGGACAATAGAAGAGAAGCCATTCATAAACCTATGGTAGTACCCCACTAAACCCAAGAAAATCCTAATATCCGATAGAGTCAAGGGTCTAGGCCAATTTCTTATCACCTCTGTCTTTTGAGGATCCACCTTAATGCCATCACCCGATACTACATGCCCTAGGAAAGCAACCACTTTTAACCAAAATTCACACTTTTCATATTTAGCAAACAACCTCTCCTCCCTCAAGATTTGCAACACCACCTTCAAGTGATTCATATGCTCTTCCTCACTCCGAAAATAAATCAGTATATCATTATTAAAGACTACCACAAACATGTCAAGGTAGTGTTTAAAGACCCTATTCATGAGATCCATAAATATAGATGATGCATTATTCAACCCAAAGGATACAACCACAAACTCAAGTGCCAATAATTTTTCAAAAAGCCATCTTAGGAATATCACACTCCCTCACCTTTACTTGGTGGTATTTGGAACGAAGATCAATCTTAGAAAAGTTACTAGCCCCTTGTAGTTGATCAAAAAGGTCATTAATCATTGGTAAAGGGTACTTGTTCTTTATGGTAACCATATCTATTTGTCGGTAATCAATGCACATTCTAATAAAATCATTCTTTTTCTTCACACATAACATCATGAACTAGGGCTTATGAAACCCTTCTCCAACAAATTCCTCAATTGATTTTTCAACTACTTCAATTTCGTCGGGGCCATACGGTAAGCTGGAATAGAAATGGGTTGAATATTGGGAAGAAAGTCTATACCAAAGTCTATTTCCCATTTGGGAGGAACACCGGGAAGCTTATCGGTAGCGATATCAAGAAACTCATTGACCACAGAACCAACTCAATAGGAAGGACTTGGACTCAACATCCCTGACTATGAAAAGATGGTAAAGGAAACCCTTACAAATCAACTTTTGGTCTTTAAGACAAGAAATAAACCTACCCTTGATCACCATATCATGACTTTCCCACTCAAGGACGGGCTCATTAGGAAATTGAAATTTAATCCTGTGGTTCTACAATCAATGGAAGCATAATATGCATGTAGTCAATCCATCCCAAGAATGACATCAAAATCCACCATATCTAATTCAACAAAATCACAAGGCAAAACTTTATGCAATATGAACACGGGATGATTTCTATAGACTCTTTTAGTAACATAGGACTCACCAACTGGGGTTGACACTTCATAAGTTTCACCACAATAATTCGAGATTCACATGAAGATTTTTGGCAACAAAACGGGTAATAATAGAAAGAGTGTCACCCGGATCTATCAATGAATATACATCAAAAACAAAAACCTTTAACATACCAGCGATGGCATCGGACACTTTATCCACCCCTTACCTCCCTTAAAGAGCATAGAATCTATTTTACCTTGGAGCACTTCCCCTTATTAGCCTCCCTTTGACCTTGGACTCGTATTAGCACCTTGGCCTTGTGAATGACCATCTTTACCTTTTTATTTGAGCATGAGGACAATCAATAATCTAGTGACCACTTCACCATAACCAAAACAATCATTAGAATTTTTCAAATATGGGTCACCATGGTTTCCCTCATACTTTTGACACTTAGGGTGAGTCAAACCACCATTACCACCTTGGAATCTTAGATTATCATTAGCAAATCTCTTATTAGGAGCATTGGAAGACCCTTGGCCATGAAACTTGTGGCCTTGAGAAAATTGGCCACCCTTGGAACCTTGGAAACCACCATCAAAACGAGCCCTCTTAGGCTCACCACTTCTTCTTTTTCTAAGATTTTCCCTCTCTAATTGTCTGGCATATGTCATGAGTCAAGACAAATCCATATCATTCACTAGCATAGAGGTATGACACTCCTTATTAACCAAGTTGGACACTACTGACATAAATTTGTTCATTCTAGCTCTAGGATCGGCCACTAAATATGAAGCATACTTGCAAAGCTTGTTGAACCTGAGGGCATACTCCATCACACTCATGGAACCTTGCTTAAGGTTTATAAACTCCATCATCTTAGCCTTTCTTAGCTCGATAGGGAAGACCCGATTGAGGAATACGACTTTGATCTCCTCCTAAGGAATAGCATCCTTATCTTTCCTCTCCAATTTCCATTGGGTGAACCAAATTTGGGCTACATCTTTGAGTTGGTAGGTTGTCAACTCTATCTTCTCCTCTGAATCGACCCCCATGATAGATAGCACTTTATACACCTTATCGATGAACTCTTGGAGATTTTTTTTCGGCTTGGATCCATGGAACTTTAGTGGATTCATTCTTGTGAAATCCCTCACCCTTGAGGCCGGAGTGTGAGAATGAGGGGCTTGGGCCCCTTGGTTTATTAGGTTGGTCAAAGTATGGGTCAACATTGTGATAGCATCTCAAAATTCTCCTTGGGCTACTCTTTCATCTTGAGGAGCGAGAGGGGTTGATTGCTCCTAGGTAGGACGGGCTCTCCTTAGTCTTACCCTTTGAATTGGTATGATCTAGAAGCAAACAAGAGCATTTGTTAGGATAAAAGCCTTATAGTTACACCCCTAAAGCACGATATAGACAATAAAAAAGTGAAACATTTCCTAAAATGCCTCATAGCCTCCTATACATAGTTGTGGCGCGCTTCACAACCATTAATAAGACTTCAATCGACGGGGTGTGTAAGATTTTTGAGGACCATTAACAACCTGGTGCTCTGATACTAAGCTTGTCACAACCCAAGACTACGGCTTAGATGTCACACGATGAATGGGGAACCCGAAGTGACCCAAACAAGCCTCGTAGCATATAGCAAGGTAATGTAGATAGTGTCCTCGGACTTGAGGACTCGCCAATGCTTATCTCCAGAGTACCAAAGTAGCCACGTGGAGGATGATCAAAATAAGTTTCAGTCCCTACATGGTAATATCATGTAGGCATAGAGTATGCATTAGTATGTTCGAATGTACTAAGTATCCATGATAGAATGCAACAAGACATAAGCCAATATAGTCAAAATGTATAAGCATAAACAATAGATATTTAATCTTAATATTGCATGCATGATCAATGCTCATGATGAAACATGTTTGTAAACTATTCATCTTGCAATATATATATAGGGGGAAAGTCACCTCAACCGGCATAAACCAAGCAGCTACAACTTGGACTCTGAGGCCTGACACCCCCTTAGTTCAGGTAACTGGGTATGATACCCCCGGGCGAAGTGTGGTTTACTTGTCAAAGCAAACCAAACATAATAATATGAACTAGATGGATCCACTAGTATAGCAAGGTTTATAGTCATAATGCTATTTTGGCACATAATTTAAAGACTAAAAACTTTATATGCGGACTACTTAAATTAAGCCCCCACCTTAATCCTCAATCGATACTAAGTGAAATCCCACGGAATACTTGAAATAATCATACTATAATGATAACATGAATAGCTTGTAAGAAAATGACTTGAGTGGCTCATAAACATGTTTGACCTCTAGTAGTGAGGCTAATTTGAACATGAGGGTAGATCATAATCATACATGAACCCTTTCTTTAAAATGAATGGCTCATAAGAGGTAAAAATCTTGAAATAGGGCTTAACTTCATACTTGTAAAATCATAGATACATTTCATGAGTTCAATACATACATGAAAGCGCTAATTCATCATGAAGTCACTTGACTTGTAAATCATGTAATAGATCATCAATAACTTGAGAATTCTTGTAATGTCATTTTATCAAACACATGGTGGGTTCATGATACTTGTTCAAAGTCATGCAATTCAAGAGTGAAATGAGATAAGTAAACTCAATAAAAATCAACCCACTAATATGTAGTAACACCCTCATGTAGGGTAACTTGAAATCCATTACGAAAGCTCATGATTACTCAATATTTTAATACCTCAAAACATGAATAGTCTCAATGAACATAATTAATTCATGGAGTAACTTGAAATATAAATTCATGCATAATCAATCAATACTTAGTAAACCGCCAACATGATTTATGTTCATATTTCATAATAAGAGATACTCATAGGTAATACAACCTGAAATATGCATTTCATAAGAAGAGAAAGTTGGGCTCCATGGGTGAAAGGACCTAATAGATGAAACTCACATACCTTAAACCTTGAATTCTTTGAGGTGAACTTAAGATAGACTTGGAGATTGAAATAAATCCTTAAGATCCAACACTGAGCTTGAGATCCTTAGATTTGTATGAGAGAATTGATAGAGTCTTAGAGAGGTTTGACAGAGAGTTTTGTGAGTTATAGAGTTGAAAATTGGCCAAGTATGGGTGATTTCATGTTTAAGTAGGCATGGGGCTATGATCCTAATGCCCTTGGCCGAAATAGAAAAACCAAGAAAAATAATACACAACTCCGCGCCCCTGGCGTGACTTAGACCAAACACGGATTTAGAATAACACAATGGCGTGCTCCAAACGCATCATGCCCTGGGCATGGACAGACACTGAGGAATACAATAGGATATCAACCTGTGAATCTGGAAAGGAGATTTGGGATTTCCTCAAAATGCTCATGATAAAACTAAATAGGTAAAAGAATCCAAAGTGGATATGCTTACCTCTCCGTACGAAAATATCATGGAAGGAGATTCTATACATGATATGCATGCCAGGTTCACATCCATAACCCATGAGCTGAAGTATTTGGGTGAACCTATAAGTTAGAGCAAGCAAGTAAGGAAGATTCTCAGGGTACTTCCAAAATCCTGAGAAAGCAAAGTTGATGCCATTATGAAAGCTAAGGACTGAAAACATTAACTATGGATATCCTTATTGGTAACTTCCAAACATATGAGTTGAACAAGAAACATGAAAATCCCAAAAGAGAGGGCAAGAAGGATAATTCTTTGGCCTTGAAATTAGCTTATAGTGATGAAGACATTGATGGTGTAGATATGGCTTATCTCACCAAAAAGGTTCAAAAAGATCATAAGGAAGAACTATGGCTTCCCAAAGAAAGGGAATACTGGTAGATTTTAGAATAATGTAGAGTTGTATTATTGGTGTGGAAAGCTAGGACATTACATTAGAGAATGTCCTCAAAGCAAGAATGACTACAAATATAGCTCCTAGCTTGGAAGAGATAAGAGGAAGGACTGGGTTCCCAAAAAATTACGAAGGAAGGCTGAAACTAACAGGGTAATGATGAAGGCTTTGGAGTTTAGGGCAACTCTTTTAATGACTCAAAAAAGGCTGAACAACCTGAAGACTCCCCTATTTTAGCTGTGAAAGATGATGATGAGATCTTTGATAACCTGTTTGTGTTCATGGCGCAATCTGATGATGATGACGATGATGATGAGGTAACATTGCTTGATCTAAAATAAAATTTAGATATTTCTTCAACCAAGAAATTAAAAAAAGCTTGACTTTATTCTCATTAATTCTATATATGAACTGACTGCCGAGAAAGATTTATTTAACAATATGTTGATATCTTTCAAGATCAAAAAAATTCTTTGGCAAATCAAATATCTGACTTAGAAGAGAAAGTCCTGGCGTTAGAAGCTAAGAAAAATGAGTTGCTGAACTTGATGGAAAGTGAGTCTAAATATTATGCTAAATTAAAGGGTAAAATCAGTGAAAATGAACTTATCCTAGAGGAGAAGTTGAAAGTTTCTAAGTTGAAGTTAATGCTTGCCTTCGAAAGGAATGTTGTGTTGGAGAAGGGCCTGGTCAAGGTCAAGGATGACTTAAATAAGTCCTTGAAATGGACCACTTCTTCCAAAATCTTAGGGGAGATAGCTAACCACAGGGGACATGAGAAAATGGTACTAGGATATGTAAACAAAATCGATTATAATCCCCATAGCAAATATATTTCTATGGCTGACTGTTTGTTATGCTTACATAGTGGTAGAAATGGTCACTTAAAAAATAATTATGCAGTTCTTAAAAGAAATCTAAGAAAACAACATTCTAAATGCTCTGGAAGTATGAAAGTAAATAAGAGACCAGGTCCCAAATCAAAATAGAGTAATAGACAGCTACCTGCTTAGAACAAGAAAAAATTGATTTTGTTGTTGTCTCCTTACTAGGAACTTAGACTGAAGTGGGTTCCCAAAATTAACAAGTAAGCTTCGTGCAGGAACAATCTGGGGGAAGCAGTCAATGCTGGTTCATGGATAGTGAATGCTCTAAGCATATGACTGGAAGGACTAAAAATTTCCTATCTTTGAAAGAAGTTCAAGGCGGCAGTGTGTGTTTTGGTGATGTCAAGAAAGGATACATTATGGGAATCGAAAAAATTGGAAAGTCTTTTGAGAAAGCTATTAGAGATGTATACTATGACACCCTGTAACTCCATGCTCTTATGTATACATGTTTCAAGCCTCATTTGTTTAGGTGGGAGTGCATTAAGGTCATGAGGAAACTTTTAGTACTTAGATGAGTTCAAGACTTCCCTATGAATTGAGTTATGGGTGTTGGTTTGTGCCAAGGTCAAATTTAAATGATCATAACTTTTAGCACACAAAGAATAGAATGATTATAACATGTTAATGAAAGTCCTTTGAGTTAGCTTTCCAACGCACTTGGTTTCACCCTATTCTGGGTTCGGATGAAGGAGTTAAGACCATTTTTGTGAGACCCTCTCGTGCAATGATGTCACACGAGCACTTTAACGGATAATGAGGCTTTGGATGAGCTGTGTCGACTCTTTTGGTATGGAAAAGTCCATTTTTGCTCTAAGAGTTAGGATGCATCCAGTGGCACGGGCAGTGTGGCTTGACACTAACTGTGTGGCTAGCCGCGAGGGTGTGCAAGTGAGGTAAAGTTGGTCTGAGAGGGAGTTTTCTTGACCAAGTATAGTGCCACGGCCATCTTCATGGGCCATGGCAAGCTTTCACAAGTCATGTGGCCTAGCATGGAGACTCCCACCCATATTTTTCCCACCAAGTGTAACTCCAGAGCCACTACACATACTGTGTAGTACTACACGGCTCGTGGAGCCTCCCATCAAAGTGATGATGACGTCAATTTTTCCCAAGTATCCTAACATCCAAATTTCCGACTAAGTATCATCTCATGAGAACTCCACACATCCCGTGTAACCTCAAGTGAGGTGACACTTTGTCAATTTTTCTCTCAATTTCATTAATGACATTTTTGTAAATTTTATTTATTCTAATGATCTTTTTAGACTTCTAATACTATCTTAACCTCCCCAAAAGACCTAAACCCTATCTCAAAGGATCAAGTCATCACTCCCAACTTGAATACACTCTCAAATTCTCTCAAAAGTCTCTACCAAAACCCCAATACAAATTCAAGGAAACTCAAGAACAAGTTTTGGATTCCAAGACCCTATTCCAAGCTTCAATTCTTTCTCAACTTAAGGTCTAAGGTATATGGGTTTTACCCATTGGGTCTTTTTACCCATGGTACCTAACCTTCCTTTTTACATAAATTTTATGTTTTCGAGTTGATTACATATGAGTGTCGCTTATTATGAATTTGGGTTATAAACTATGTTGGGGTTTCATAAACTAGTGACTATTTAAGCATGATTTGAGCTATAAATCTAAGATCCATTATAGAATTTGATGAGAGGCTTTAATGAATCTTGCATGAGGGTGTTACCTAGTGTTGCTGGGTGGTTTAATATTGACTTTTCTCACATGATTTTACTCTTAAATTGCATGATTTTGAACTAACATTGCACACCCGCCAAGTGTTTGATAAAATGTCCGATAATGGATTCTTGAGCCATTGATGATCTATTGCATGACCTATGAACTAAGTAACTATATGATGATGAAAGGGATTTCTATAAGTGTTATTTTCATGAATGGTATCTATAGTGTTGTAAGTTGACTAAGCCAAATTGAGGGGTTGATACCTCAATCACCTTGGACGGGAGGTGGTAAACCCATTAACCAAATTGAGGGGTTGATAACTCAATCACCTCTAAGGAGTGGTTCACCTTGGATTCCAAGTACTAAGTTACTTGGTCTATGATGATAGTCTATTCCTACACATGTAATATGTTCTATATAAGCATATTTTACTTCAAGTATCATTCATACATGTCATAGTTTTATTATATTATCCATTGTATATAATTATGCATTTTGCCTATGTTTCCTATGTGTTGTTGCATTGCATCCTACATACTTACTATATTCAAACATACTAACGCATACTCTATGCCTACATGATTGTATTCAAGGATGTTTGTGACGCATAAGAGGTAGAAAACTTCCTTTGGCACTTGGAGAACTACTGCAAGTGTAACAAAGTAAAAAGCCACAAGACAAGGATCAATACGGCTATGTTATACCTCATAGAGATGGCTATATTGTGGTGGAAGTGGAAGGAGTCAAAAATGGAGAAGGGGCTTTGCACTATTGATACATGGGAGTAATTTCAAACTGAGTTTAAGAAAGACTTCTTCCATAACAATGTCATCTATAAGGAAAAGCATAAGTTCAAGGAGCTGACGTGGACAGGTAGCATAAGGGCATATGTGAAGGAGTTTATTACCCTCACGGTTTGGATTCCTAACCTCACAGATGAAGATATGTTGTTCCACTTCATGGATGAGCTGCAAAATTAGTCCAGGACGGAGTTGGAAGACTGACAAGTTAGGACTACTGATGAAGCCATCACATCGACAGAAGCTTTGACTAACTTTAGACATGACAAGCATGATAGTGACAAAGAAAGGAAGACGAGAGGTAGTTATGACCAAGGCGGGGGAGATCATGGAAAAAGCAAAGATCAGAAACAACATCCCAAGAATCATAATACCTATAAATCTGATAACAAAATGTTTAGATGTCAAAGCATTTGTGAGAGAAAGGCACAACCTGCCGAAGGGAATAGATACCGCATATGCGGTGGGCCATATGGCTATGCAAGATACCCTGAACTAAAGAACCTTGGTGTTATATAAAGGGAATGGAAGGAGAAAGATGCATAAGAACCAAGGAAAGGTTAAGGCACTACGCAATTAGGCATGATTAGACTATGCGGAGCTATCACAAAGCAATCGAAGAAGACAAAAGAATGTAGTGCACAATACATGGACGTTATGATCAATGGACGACCCCTCGAAATATCATGACAAAATTTACACAGACAAAATTGTTCTAAGTAACACCCACCTTAGGTCAGTCAATGCACCATGGACTCCTACGTGCAGAGTTACTCATGGAGTAGACATCACGTTGGGCAAATAGCAAGGTAAAACCAACTTTATTATTGCTCTACTAGATATCTTTGATATAATTCTTGGGCAAGAGTTCTTCCAAAAGTATGATCCATCCTTACCTCCAATAACTCTTGATTATGGAGCGTGAAGGATCATGTATGGTGCCCCTAATTAAGGTGCCAAAGACGGAAGGACAAGCTCAACTTTTGACTATACAACTTATGAAGGGGATCAAGGAGGAGCGGCTGATATCCTTGAAAACTAGGGGTGGCAATTGGGTTGGTTGAGTCAAATTTTAATGAATTATAATGGGTCAATAAAACAAACAAGTCAAGACCCAACCCAACTCAAATTTGTTTGGGTTAAAATAGATTGAGTAATGTGTTATAGAGCGAGTCAAAACCCAAGTCGGCCCAACTTTTACTAAGTTTACTTATTTGATTTGTTCTTTTTTAATATTTTAGTACTTAATTACAACAACAATAACAACATACCCAATGAAAACTCACAAGTGGGGTCTAGGGAGGTTAAAATGTACACAAACCTTACCACTACCTCATAAAGATAGAGAGGTTGTTTCCAAAGATCCTCATCTTAAAAATAATTTTAGTACTTCATTAAATAGTATTTTTCTTTATTTTAGCTATATAAAACATATCAAATTAAAAAAGAAGTGTTTTAAAAATATTTTGATACGATATATCTCGAGTCAATTGGGTTGCATATCACCCATTTTAAATGGGTTGAAATGGGTTAGGTTGACATGGGTTGAGCTAATAAATGGGCTGGTTACTTCAATGAGTTAGGTCGGTTGAGCGGGTTGGGTTTTGATTTTGTCACCCCTATTGAAAACCACTTTTGAGAGAGACAGAGATAAAAAGTCATTGTTGTGTTCCACGCCCATTAGAAGGAGAAATCATCGGAAGAAGCTAAGTAAAAATAGAGACAGCCAGTCACAACAGTGTTCCTCATTCACAGGAAAGGACAACCTCCGGAAGATGGCACATGGGAACGGTATGACGATCATGGCAGTTCTAAGACAAAGTCCGTGAGTTCTTACTGCAACAGTGTGTCGCTGTTGTCACAACATTAGGTGTGCGAAGAATGTCACGACTCACCACATGCCCATCTTGAAGGGACAGAAATCTAGAGTCAACTAGAGGTTTACGGAAGACTAGAACATTGTACAAAAGTCTTGAGAACTCTTAAAACGCTCTAGAAATATAGAGCATTCTAGAAGTAGAACTAATGTGTAGAAATAGAGGGACTTGTAAAGAAATTATTATTTACACTTTTGCCCCTAGTGAGTAGTATAAATAGGAGAGTCATTCATTTGTACAACCAATCAATAAAAGTTCAAGCAATCTTCCAAGTTAATAAACAACTCTTCTCTTAAAAGCTCTCTTGTCTTCTTCAATCTAGCATTCTCTTGACGATCTAGTTAAAAGGCTTAATTGAGCTAACAAAATTGTGAAAAAATCATGAGTAAGTTATCAAGTGCCACATGAAAATCTTAGTTGAAGTCTAAGTCCATGACATAAGCCTTTATCATTTTTCCAAAATATCTTCCAAGCAGCTAGAACTCTTCAACTATCTTTTGTTCTCCTCAATATGAAGTACAACAGCAGCAAGCTGACAGCCTCTAGAGAACTTCAGATTTTAGAAACTGAAATTTTGGGCATTATAAATGATCCAAGGATATTGAGTATGATGTGTTATTGGTGGTTGAATGGTCTTTAAAAAGAAAAGAAAAAGTGAAATGGTTTATATACTTGAATAAATAATCTCAATTTAGTTTGTAGTTTCTCAGACTTCACATAACCATCAAGTAGAACTACAAAAAGTAGGAAAACTATAGAAGAAAAGAACTGACATGGTTTATATACTTGAATAAAGAATCTCAGTTTATTTTCTAGTTTCTCAGACTTCGCATAACCATCAAGTAAAACTATAAAAAGTAGGAAAACTACAGGTTTTAATCTTCTGAAACTTTCGCAGAGTTGGTGATGAAAGACTAGACTTTTACTGTGATTGGTGACAGAAATGGTGTTTATATCATTAAACATCACTGCTAAAAGTGACACATCTACCTTAGCAATTAGCTCATGTTGACACACAGATACGGCACAACTAATCTGCTAGTTGTAGCCATATTCTCTTCTCCTGGCGCACTGAAAGTGATGCACATAGTTTAAATCATGACTAAGATCCTCCCTACTCTTGCACTTAACAGAAACTGTTAAGTTTCTCTTCTTGTTCAAAGATATACATCCCTACTATCTTCAATCAAAAGTTCCTTTTCCCATGTAACCAAAGTTTTAGAGTCATCAGATTTAAGGAACTTGAAACATCAACTTAGCTTTTAAAGAAACCATACCTAAAATATTTTGAAAAACTGATAACTATCATAGTTCTCTCTGATGTTGTTCACAACATTAGTAAGCTGGAACAATGCATGCTGATCAAGCGTCGGAAGATCACTATAAGGGATTGTATAATCTGCCTGTAGAAAGAAAATTCCAAATAACACTTCACCTCCAAAAACTACCATGTTAAGTAAATATCTAATTAAAGAAAACTAGTAAAATCATCCACTTTAGCAAGTAATATGTAATACGCAGTTCCATATTCAAGCATAAGAGGAATCTATAACACAGATTGCAAATGCTCTAGGTGTTTGCGCGTGAGAGAGAGAGAGAGCTTGGCCAAAAAAGAAGATGATGATGCACTTGAAAGCAGAGCATGTGTGTAAACATTTTCATTTGGAAATGGCCTCAATTGAGATTGCTAAACCTACTTTCCAATCATGGAGATTTGCTAGAAGGAATCAGAGTATTCCTCGCAATTTCTGGTATATGTCATACATTTGACGAAGGACTTGAGGTCCAATTAGCATGTCGCCAGTATGGTCTACACTTGAAATCCAAAGCCTTAAGACATCAGCACTATATGGAGGATTTTCCTGTCAAAGGTGAAGTAGGGATTTGCACAAAAATTGTTGTAAGTTGGCATCATACCTTTTGGTTTTTCCCTCCTTCAATCACCATCCTAGGATCAAAAACATTGCCCAAAGATTTGCTCATTTTCAACCCCCTCTCATCCAGTACAAATCCATGTGTAATAACACCACGATAAGGGACCTGGCTTGCAATTATGACATGCAATGAGGAAATTATTATAGGGCAATGCGTCAAAGAGCCAAAACCTAAAAATAATGAAATCAGTAATTACTACCATGTACTAAGATCCCCGTAAAGTACTTTGACAATTTGCTTCTTTTGCATCATCTGTCAATGTCTCCAATGTCCAAGAATTTCTCCAAATCCAAACTTACCACTGTTTAGGGAGAGCAAGATGATAGACTATAGGTCTATAGATGAAGTTCCACAGAGTCAGGGGAAGAGAGAAGACCTTTATCAATAATAGCAAAGAGTAGGCTATATAGTTATAGTTTCATATGTAGATACATTGAAGAGCCATAAAGACCAAGAAGGAGGTCAAAGGGATCGATCACCAATTCCCCTGGAAGTTCAAATATAACCCTATTCTTTACCTACCTTTTGTAGCCAAGCTTGTTATTTTCCATGGGAGAAAAAGAGTCCAATAAAAGATTCTCTAAATCTTAAATATTACAGAGGATGACGAAGAGGACTACAAATGCCCCTTACCTTTCGTGGCATACTTGTTAATAAGGAACTCTAGAACCAACCACGATGTTGATCTGTCCCCTCAAGATACAGATCTGCAGGGTAATTAAGGCTTTCTCTGTTGTCCAGCACTGCAGCCCATGAGGAACCTAAGTAAACAGAGTTTAACTTATAATCCCATTGCTAAAGAAAAATTAAATTAGGTACTAAATGAAATATAGTTAAACAACTAAAGCTGAATTTCGGTTGATAGACGTTTAACTTCTTTCAAAAATTTCGTGGCAATAGTCAAGTCCGCTTGATTCAACCTAACACTCAGTTGGGTTCTTTCGGTACTAAGAATTATTTCAAGTGACAAAGAACAAAAAAGGCACACACAGATATGGGTCAATCCTCTAACCCTTTTAAACATCAAGGAAATAATAGAGAAGTAACAACATACCTGGTATAATCCCACAAGTGGGTTTCAAGGAGAGAAGGAAAAGACAACAATAACAGAGAATGCAGACACAAAAAAATGAGGAAGAAGGATAGAACAAAGTATACTACAACAATGATATACTCAGTGAAAATCCACAAGTGGGTCATTGCGGTAGCCAAGTCCGCTCTAACACTCAGTTGGGTTCTTCAGGACTAGGAATTATTTCAAGTGACAAAGAACAAAAAAGGCACACATGGATACAGGCCAATCACCTAACCCTTTTAAACATCAATGAAACAACGGAGAAGCAACAACATACATAGTATAATCTCACAAGTGAATTCTGGGGAGAGAGGAAAAGACAACAACAACAAATAAGGCACACAAAAAAAGGAAAAGAGAGAGAAGGATTGAAGAAAAGTATACTACTACTACAAAAACAACAACATACCCAGTGTAATCCCCACAAGTGGGAAAGGGAAGGATGGCATACATGAAGCCTTACCTCTACCTTGTGAATATAGAGAAGTTGTTTACTTTTAGAACCTTGGATCAAGTAAAGCATATCAAAATCAATAAGAAAAGGAAGTACAATAATAAAGAAGCCATATAGAAATAATGGAGAGAATATCAATAGCAACAACAAATTGTATAATAATTGAAGTTGAGGAAATAACAGGTAATAATAAAATCAAAAAATAAGGTAGCATGAGAGTACTACTAACAATAATGACAAGAAAAACTATATAACACTCGACTACCTACTAACTTTCTACCCTAATCCTCAATTTTCATATACTACGGTCATGTTCTCGTTATGTTGCAGGTGTGTTATGTTTGTCTAATCACATCTCCTTAATACTTTTTCGGCTACCTCTGCTCTCCTAAGGCCAACATGTCAAACTTCTCACACCTTCTTATTCGGACATCCATGGATCTGCTCTTCACATCTCCTTACATGTCCGAACTATCTCTGATTCATCTCCCTCATCTTGTCCACCATCGAGGCCACTTCCCCCTTGTCCTGAATATCTTTGTTCCTAGTTCTATCTCTCCTAATATATCCACACATTCATGTCAATATCCTTATTTCCACTTCTTACATTTTCTAGACATGTGAGTTCTTAATGGTCAACTTCGGGGAAGACATTTAAGAAAGTCCATGTACATAATTCCAGTAAGTGTGTCACTAGCAATATGATCAAGAAGCAATGCAAAGGGAGATGGTAGTCACATGCATTCAAGAGTTGACAAAACACATTGGCATTAATTACACCAACTTCTAGAAATGACCAAGGATGAACAAGGGATTGATATTTATGGAATAACACATTCAATAAATAGTTAATACTAAGGCTCTACTGAACCACCTTATGTGTTTGAATCCTAGGGAGACATGAACAATATCCACAGTTTAATGAGAGAATCATTTGAAGCAAGAATATGATTGATTATAATGTTACAGATGACAAAGAGAAGAGAATTTTATTTACAATAATGGAAAAAAGTAGCAATGAGATATGGAAGAAGAAAAAGAAATGTGTTAAAGCTTTCTAGTGAGGTGAGGATACTTTGGGAATTATAGTAACATTTAAGGGAGAATTAGGTAAATTTGTAGGTCAAAGCCAAATAACTTCTAAGCTAAGAAGTCACAAGTTGGGGTTACCAAACTTATGGCTTGTGGCTTTCTTTATCTCAAAAACACTTCTAGGATTTAACATTCCCCACACTCTAAGTTGCTCGGATCAAACGAAGGTGTCTGATATGGGTGCAGATCCTTCATGATCTAAATTTTAAGATTTGGAAGTACAAATCTAGGTATAAATATGGGCATGAGACTATAGTTTGTTGTTGTCCAAGGAAAGCATTGAAGAGAAAAAGGAAAAATTTTGGATCTAAAATATATGTTCTTCTTTTCTTCCCCAACAACAGAAGAACTTACAGGCAAGGCATTTTCAGGCTTTAGCGAGAATAGCTATAATTGAATCAGGATTGAAAAGACTTCACAACAACAATATACCCAGTGAATCTACAAGTGGGTCTGGGTAGGATAGATGTACTACCTTAGCACTACCTCATTGAGATAGAGGCTATTTCCAAAAGACCCTCGGCTCAAATGTATCAACCCCAAGTAAAAAAAATAATAGATATAATATAGTGGTTACAATGAAAAGCAATATAAGTCTACAAAAAGAAAACCCCAGTAGCAAAATAATGTGAAAACAATAATAGCATAACTACAACTACAATGGCACAACTAGCCCTATGACAAACCTTAAAGCGTCACAAGGCAAAACAACACACTAACCCTTCTAGCCTTCTCTCTAATACGTGACCTCCACTCTTTTCTATCTAAAGTCATGTTCTCGGTAACATGAAGTTGCGCCATACCCTATCTAATCACCTCTCCCAAATACTTTTTCGATATACCCCTACCTCTCTGTGTAACCCCCTAAATCCATGCAAGACACCTCCTAACTCGGTGTCGATGACACACCTCCTTTGCACATGTCTAACCTATCTCAATCTTGCTTCTCTCATCTTGTTTGTTATAGAGGCCACTCCCACTTTTTTCTAATAACCTCACTCCTAAGCTTGTCACTCAAGGGTATATCCACATATCCATCTTAACATTTTTATCTCTGCAACATACATCTTCTGAACATATGAGTTCTCGATTGGTTAGCACTCCACCCAATATAACAAATATGATCCAACCACCATTCTATAGAACTCACATTTAAATTTAGGTGGTACTCTTTCATCACACAGAACTCAAGAGGCAAACCTATATTTCATCCATGCTACCCCAATGTGATGTTTTACATTATCGTCAATGCCCCTTCCACTTTAGATGACAAACCCAAAATATTCAAAGCTTTCTCTCTTAGGAATAGGTTGGGAGCAAGCCTCAGTTCCATGCCCCCTTCATCTATTACATCACTAAATTAGCACTTCAAGTATTTTGTTTGGGTCCTACTCAATTTGAAACCTTTGGACTCCAGAGTTTGTCTCCAAACCTCCAACCTATCAGTAACTCTGTCCATGTCCCACCAATTAGTACTATGTCATCCATAAATAACATACACCATGGAACTTCCTCGTGAATAGACCATGTCAGCTCATCCATTACCAACGCAAAAAGAAAAGGACTTAGCACAGATCCCTACTATAGCCCCATCTCAATAGAAAAATGCTATGAATCCCCTCCCACCATTCTAACCCAATTTTTGGCTTCATTATACATGTCCTTTATCGCCCCAATATACACCATCAAGACACCTTTAGACTCCAAACACCTCTAGAGGTTATCCATCGAAACTATCATAAATCTTCTCAAGATCAATGAATACCATATAAAGGTCCCTCTTACTTTTCCTATATTTTTCCACTAGTCTCCACACAAGATAGTGTTTCAGTAGTCAATTGTCTCGACATGAATCTAAATAGATTTACTAAAATGGACACTCCTCTCTCATCCTCTTCTCCACCACTCTCTCTCAGACTTTCATAGTAGAGCTTAGCAATTTGATACCCCTATAATTGTTACAATTTTTGACATCACCCTTGTTCTTGTACAGTGGAACCATCATACTCCACCTCCAATAGTCGCGCATTTTAGATATCTTTAAAATAACATTAAATCACCTAGTCAACCACTTTTATACCTTGCTTGAAGTGCTCTTCCAAATTCCACAAAAATCACATCAAGTCCAGTCACTCTCCGCTGATCATCCTACTAATAGCACATTGACCTCCTCAACCCTAAAGTACCACCAGTACCTAAAATCCTGAATACTATCAAACTATGCCAAATCACCCAGCACAATGTCTTTGTCCCCAATGAAAAACACTTCACTAATTTGGCTTACAATATTTCAAACATCTAAAAATAGAGTTGTATACTTATGCCCAAGTTACAATGGACTATTTGGAAAGGAATGCATAAACGTTTTGGAGCAAGTTTGAATCAATAATTATTACTTCCTCTGTCCCATTTTATATGGCATTGTTTGACTTGGCACGGTGTTTAAGAAAAAAGAAAGACTTTAAAACTTGTGAGCTAAAACAATCTTTAGATATTTGTATGATTGTAAATCATTTTATTGAATAAAAAAGAGAAATTTTAAAGTTAAAATGTTCCTAATTATAATAAAGTGGCATTATTTCTGGGATGAACTAATTGGAAGGGTAGGGTGTCATATAAAACGGGACAAAGAAAATATTAAGTATAAAACGCCCAAATTACGATGGACTAATTCGAAGGACAGGAATGCATGGATTTTTTGGAGCAAGTTTGAATGAGTAATTATTATTAAGTACATATGCTCCTTAAAATTCTTTGGTGTAACATAGCTATTGCAGCTGATATAGAGGTCATGATAGACTTCTTAAGATCATTGCACATTCATTAGTGTTGTAGACTTGCAAATAACTTAAAGTATCTTTTGGTTGCTGACTAATTACTACTACTACAACAACAACAACAACAATAACATTACCCCAATGCCTCAAAGGCTCTCGCCAATTGCAGGGTAAGGGGGGGTCGGATGTACGCAGCCTGACCCCTATGTTTAAAAACATAGCGCGACTGTTTCCAAAGCTGACTAATTACTACAAGTATCTTTTAATGATATAAAAGAATATATGCTTAAATTATTATTTCACCCTAGCTTTTGTTTTGATTTCAAAATCATTGTATTTGTCTCAAATTTCTCTATTGACTTTCGTCAAAGTACTCAAAATCAGTCTACCAGATCTGGAATGGATCCCACACCCACGTCGTATCAACACCGGTGCGACACCGAAATTGGAAAGTCTTAGCAATTCTAAAATAAGCCAGGAAGTGCTTACAAAGCTAGTTTAACTAAATTTTAAAATAATCCAAACACACTAGTGTTGCTGAATAGATGAGATTGGAAGAAGCAAAGTATTAACTACCAGATGATAAGATTTCAACCATGGTGCCATAAAGTTTCAAACAATCAATGATCAACATGAATTGTTTTGGTTCAACTTGCCATGTTCATTTTCAGGCTCCAGTAAGTAAGTGACTGAGGTTGATCTCTCTCCAATACCCATTTTTTTGTTTTGCAAGAGCCCTGATACTTTTTCATTTCTAGTGCTTACACTTAATAAGATCTAGGTACTGTATCAAATAAATTCTAAATATTCTCCACTTTCCCTTATCCCTCTTCTTTGCTGCAATGGAATTTTTTACAAGGTAAATAGTTATTTCATTGATGTGGGAAATTCCTGTATACAACCATTATACCAAGAAGTACAAAACCTACCAAAAAATGTGGTTCTCTACAAAAGTCACCTAATAATCATCATAGGTACACCAAACAGTGATTAAATTCCAAATAGCATGATGATACAAACATAGGTTTTGTCTAAAATTTTTATGACTGTGTACACCTAGAATGTTGGGTTTGCTATCAGTCATTCTTTACTTAATCAAGTAAATAAAGAATGAAATGCATCATTGAGTTGAAGCTTTCATTATATTTGTTACATTGAAAAAGCTGTTGTGGTTGCTTAAGATATATTTTAGTTGATAAGGGCCAGTTTGGCCATGCAATTTGGGCTTCAAATTTAAAGTTTTGATTTGAATTTTGTGTTTACTCCTGATAGTTGAACAAAACTTTCAATTTCAATTTAATTTTTGTTTCAAATCCCAAGCTCACTTAAAAGGTCGTTGTTTATTTTGATTTCTTAAAAATTTAAAATCTAACCCATAAGTTTATATTTTGCCAAAAAAAAAATTCTTGATGTGAAGAAATTGTTCATACTATGTGGGATGATTATATTAAAGAATAATTAATTACTACTATTGTTCATTTATTAGACCAATGAATCTTTATAAAATGATGTATATTTTAAAGTTTGAATAGCAAGTAATCGAAAGCATTTATTTATAAGAGGAACATGGACGTGTGTGATTTTTTTAATGCAACTATCTTTATGAGGTAGTGATAAGGTCTTCTTACACTCCATTTTCACTGGATCGCCCTTATGGGATTTTACCAGGTATATTGGTGTTGTTAGTTAGAACATTTCCATAGTTTTCACAAATGGTGAAGTTTTGCCTCAGCAAACAAAATTTAAACTTCAAATCAATGATTACCAGTTCATGTCCCAATGCCTAATTATAAAGTATTTTTCATCTGATCCTGCAGAAGATACACCTTTTGTCTGTCCCTAGTGCTACTTAATGACATCACATAATGGTGTCTTAATAAAGGATTTATTTTTGTCAAGTATGATGAAAAGAACAAAATTAACCTCATGATGAGGGGTTTCTTTATCACAAAAAGATTTAACTCAATAGAGAATTGCCACTAATGAATCTCAAAGTACCTCAACAGGGCTTATCATCAGTGTTCCATGTTTATCAGATCAAGACTTGAAAGTGAGTAACTCACAGGCTCAACACTCTCAACAGATCACTTATAATCAAATGTGGCAAATAAAATACGATCTACCCGAATGGTCAAAGTAGTGACTGTTGATAACTTGGGTAAATGTGCCAATCAAGAATTTTGCATAAGCACTTAACAAGCTAAAGTACTATGACTACTTGAAAGTTAACCACCCAAGAAAACCATAAAATGTGTTGCCACTTAGTTAAATGCACATACAGTAAAAAGAACTACAAAAGGGTGAGATTACATGCAAACCTTATAACGATTAATAATGTCCTTCAAGATCTTATTTAGGGTATGTCCCATGTGTATTCAAGATCTTATTCAGGGCATGTCCCATGTTTAATTCACCATTTGCATAAGGAGGTCCGTCGTGCAGAATGCAAGCCAAAGGCAGTTTTTGGAGTTCAGGTTCAAGGCATAAGGAGGTCCATCGTGAAGTTGTCATCCCATATTTTCTAAAGTTCAGGTTCTCTAACTATGGAATTTGCTCTCAAGCCAAAGGCAGTTTAGGAAGATCAACTGTGTCCTTGTATTTTCCGTCATCCTGCTTAGCCCCTGGACAGTGGACTATATTAGCAGCCAGTCAGTTTCAATGTCACGTCTTGTCAGTAACAACCGAAGTGACCGCTAACTAAATATAGCCTATGTTCATTTTGTATTCAGAAAACCATATTGTCCAGCAAAGTCAAGTCACAATCCCTACCTTCGGACCTTTTCTTCGTTGCCATTACTGGTCCACAAGACCTCCTCTTCGCGGAGGGACAAGAATCGCCAATGCAGTAGGTAGAGTAGTGAGTCATGTTCATAAAAGAGAAGACTCTTGCAGAAGAACTACTCCTTAAATTTAACAGGCTAACCGAAGTGGTTTCCCTTAGGGATGAACAACCTTTTAATGACCAAAGCTGAGCAAAAACAAAAGATTCTATTTTAGCCACAGGAAGTGTAAATGAAAATGCCACAACATTCAAAGAAATCAACCACTATCTAAGTGTAAACAAAGAATATATAGTTCCTCAACTATGATGTATAAAAGAGTGGCCTTTCATCAAACATCTGGCCTGCCAACAATAATCATAGGAAAATTGAGTGAAGCAACAACACTTGAGCAATTGCACAAAATAAAGCAATGCCAATTGCTTCTACGCCTTCTGGGAATGAAAGTTACTTCCAAGAAAAGAATAATCACATTAAGAACAAGTAAAGATTAGAATATTAGCTCGATTACAAAGATTAGCACCTTATCAAGCACGCAACATTCCAACAATATTCAAGACTCTTTAATAAAAATGACTGAAGCAACCATCCGTTATGCAGATATGCACAATAATTGACACCCCAATTGTACTTAATGCCTTCTGGCGACAAAGTTAACGTTAAGCAAATAAAAATTGAATCTTCATTGCATAAACCTGTCATTTTTTTCTCCCACCATTTCATAGTCAACTAATGACATTGACAAGATTCTTATTAAGAAGAAATTTGAAAAAGCAATGAAACCCATAAATATGGCAACTTTTATTGAAAAAAAATCATAAATAAAAACTTATAAGAAGAAGTTTGCATTGCCATTTTGGCTCTAGAAAGGGCAAAGACAACTGAATTTGAAGCAGTGATGCGTTTAGGAAAGAAAGTGGCTCCCATTCATTTGAAACTAGAATGCTTTCTTCTGCAACTGTTTTGACTACGGAAGAGGGAAAAACAAGTTGCGTCTCTGCTTTGTGGATAATTGAACTAGGCAACGAGTTGCTATACGCCGTGTCTTGGCGTTTGCAAGTTTAGCCCTTTATTTCCCCATAATTATATTTAGCCTTTGCTCTTGCGACTTTCTTGAAAAATTATATTTGTGTAATTAACCTATTTGGTTCGCCATATAACTATTTAGTCAGCACATAATTAAGTGCAATTGTACTCTTCAATTTATAGGTAGATCATGAGTTATTGGTAATTTTTATTTTAGATTTAGAATTTATATTATATTTTTAGTTTCATTTGTTTTAGTAGTATTAACTTGATATTTTACATTACAAGTTATTTATTTTTTAGTTAGATTTAATAAACTATTTTTGTGGTTACATGTTTTTAATATTTTTATTATGATAATATATTTATAATATTAATATTTTTGTCAAACATGCATTTCATGATATTCGTATTAATCTTGTATTTGTAGTTTTTATGATTAATTTAATTAAAATATACTAATTTAAAAAATATAAATTGATATTTTTGTATTATTAGTTATTAAGAATATATATTTACTAATTAATATACTTTTAAAAGATAATATATAATATTTAATCTAATACATTTTATAAATACTTTATTTGTCTAATATAAAATTTTTAAATTTTAGATATTTAACTTTTATTTTTAAAATATGATATTGTAGATAGTGAAATTTTATTGATTAATCCGTATTAAATGTGGATTAAATCTTAAATTCATTAACATTGACCAAGTCAAATTATTGGTTAAGAGGCTAGACTAATATTTAAGTTTAAATTAAGAGTATTCACATAAATAATATATTATATAACAAATATTATCCTTTTTTAGAATACTTTTTTTATTACGATATATAGGATTAATTTACTAGTAAATTACAAGAACACCCTTTTCTTTCTTTCTCTTTTTCTCTGTCCTTCTCGTTCTCTTTCTCTTCTCTTTCTTTTCTGCCAATTCTTTTTTTTTTCTTTTTTTGTTCCCTTTTCTCTCTCTTTCTCCCTCCCCATTCAACTCTTCATATTTAGAATTATAATTATGAATTTTATTATTATGATTTTAATAAATATAATACATTTTTAATAATGTAAAATCAGTTAAAGCATACTAAAACATAAATTCACCTTTTGCATTGAAAGATGCTTATAATATGTATTATTTACTGAATTTAAAACATATTATAGTTAATTTTTTATTATTTTTTCTTATTAATTGTAATAAGTCGGATATTTTACAACTTCATCGGAGCTTGAAAATGTTGTTTTTGGCAAATTTTGGACCAAGTGTCACCTCAAGAGAGACTACACGGTCCGTGTGAGGTCACACAGCCCGCGTGGCCCCTAGTGAGGTGATATTTGGCATTAATTTTGGGTGTGTGGCCTTGGTGTGGAGTTTTGAGCTAAGACACATCACACTTGGACTCCACACGAGTTGTGTGACACTTCATGGACCGTCTGTAGGGTCATGTAAATGGCCTTGAGCTTGGAATACTAATTTTCGGTTCAAGTATGGTCACACGACCACCTGCACAAGCCGTGTGAAGGTTCACGGGTCGTATGGCCAACTGTATAGTTTTCGGAATGAAAACTCTTTTAAGTATAGAATTATTGTCTCGTAACTCGTCATGAAATTTTTTCCAAGTATTGGGGTATGGCCGGTGTCACGGACCGTGTGACACCACATAGGTTGTGTAACCCCTCGTATAGCTAACTTTGTAAAAAAAATACGTGTAACCCCTTGTATAGCTAACTTTGTAAAAAAAATTCAAAAGTATAGGACTTCTGTTTTGTACTTCCATCAAGCCTAAATATTTTCCAAGTGTTGTCTCATGGATGGGTATACGAATCGTGTAGTGGGACACGGGTTGTGAACCCTCCAATAAAGTAATGACATGCAATTTTTCAACTCATTTCATTAATGGTGTTTTCATAAATACGATTTATACTAATGGTATTTTGGGGTTTTCTAAGCTTTCTAAAGGTTTTCTAATGACTTAAACCCTATTCTTAACATCCTAATGAAATTTCCTCTTAAGACACGCTTAATCTATTCCAAGAACGCTTCTGGGTTTCAAGCTTAGGGATCAAGGAAGGTGTAACACTCCACATCTTAAAATACTTGTACAATAAAAATGAAACATAATATGGTTTGGTCAAATTAGCGCCCATTTTTAAAAGTGTTTGAATTTCATATTATAGGGGGATATGTGCATCTAACGCTTAAGAGAGTCGAGTGTATACATTTTTTGTGTCAAGTTGAGGAGATCACGACCTTAAATGAAGTAAGAGAATTGAGGCACCTGTAGGGCTTAAGAAGCTAGCAGGTGAGTCACCTACTTGCTTAGCTTAAATTATTAGCTAAATGGAGACGAGGCCCGAAGTCGAATTTGTACAATTTCGATTATGAATAAAGTCCTTGTTAAGGGTGTAACTTTAGCCCATGTTTTAGCATCACACATAGACTATATTTTCAGCCCAAGAAAGATATTAAAAGTGCCCAAAGACATCAAAATTTCTTTGATAATTTGGGTTAAAACTAACTAAGAGAAAGAGGAAAAATGGATAGTTAAGGCCCAACCAATTTGAACCCAATTAGGCCCAAGTGAAAGGGCCAAGCTACTGCATCACCATCTTCATAGTATAAGGCTTAAACCACACAAGAACGTCGGCCAAAATTCCCTTTAAAAGGGCTGACATATAGCACCTTTAAGTCATTCTTAGACTTGGAAAAATTTTAGTTTTCACAAACCTTCTCTCTACACTTTCTTAACCTACCAAAGCAGCCACAAGTGAATTTCTAGGGTTCTTGGAGAAGCCCTACACCTTGAACGTAGTGGTAAGTAAGTTTACATATGTGTTTAGTATGATTTTCTTATGAAAAACAAGAAGTATATGCTAGTATATTTGTGTTAAAAATTTGGAAAGCATATGTCCTAAGGATTGTTGTTAATTTTTCTTGTTATTTAAGAGGATTTTCTTTTCTTGGTTGGCTGAATTATGAATTAAGGCTCATGTTTGTAATAAGGTATAGTTTGTTAGTGATGTAACTAAGCTGCTACACCATTTTCATAGTCCGCAAATGCAAGTTCTTGTGTGATATCATAATTGTGCTCGTAATTGGAACTTGTGGGCTGATTGATTGAGGACTACGGTCTCACATTCTCCACCTATTTTGACGACTATTTCTAAACTATTTAAGTACTATTTGTATATATAAATATTGTGGGAACAATTTGGTTAAAGTTGGTAAAGGTTTGGAATCGTGAACGTCGTAATGTAGCAAAGGGGCGTAACGTTATGCCACCTATTTGTAGGTTGCATAGAATTATTGTGTCTTGTGCTTTGTGGACTATTGTAAGGCTATTATAGTACTAAAATAGGCTGCACATGATGTGTATATGATAACATGTATTAGAAAATATGATTAGGGGCAGAAAAGTTGAAAGAATATGCTCGGATTTATAATTATCCACTTGCTGCCCGTGTGTGTTTTCTTTATGAGATTGGGCTTCCAAGATGTATTTATTGGTTGCTAATGCTAGTTTTATCACCTACTATGTTGTAGATAAATATTTGGAGGGAGGTAAGGTTATATTGAGTTAATATCAAGGTCATACAGCGAGGTATATAAGGCTACTCGATTTTGTATTGTTTGGCATGAAACATATATCTCTCCTTGGCATATAAAAGGCACTTACTAACTCTGACACAACTATTGACCGTGTCTTCACTCTTTCACATGTTCATATGATCCCATACATATCACTTGCAAACCTGCGTAGATACTTAGATAACAACATACACGAGTTCATTCTACTAAATAAAGTTCATATGTTGTTCTACCTTCTATGCATTTCACTATTCGTGCAACTTACTCCTTTCATTGTGGTATTGTCTTTTGTGATTATTTACATGTCATATGTTGTATCTATAGTCCTACAACTCCAATATTACGACCACCAAAATAATCATCTCAAAGGTAATTGAAAGATAAAGTAAAAGTATATTGCTTATTGATGGGTGGTAGCCCAAGTGGTGGAAGAATCACCTAGCCAGGGTCGATCTTATCCCAAGGGGTCACATGAGAGGTTAAGGAAGAGCCTAGACAGGGTCGATCCCGATACAGTTTTACCACTGATCAGCTGGTCATTTGTATTACATGTTGTGCACATATTATACAGTAAAGGTAAAGTAATAAAAAGAACATAAAGTACATGATCCCACAGTACAACTAAAGGTGGTCTCTTATCCTATACTAGTGCATAGTTCATTTAAGCTATTACTTTGTATATAGTATTTCCTACCTTATATAGTCAGTACATTATCTCGCACTGACATCCCTTAAGAGGGACCTGCATTTCATGTTGTAGGTACAGATGCTAATAAATCTCCCCAGTAGGAGTACAGGATATCCAGCTGCTATTACCAAGCTTCAAGTTGCTTCAGAGCTTTGTGTATAAAGCTTATATTTTTGTATTGTACAGTTAATCGAGGCAGGATCTATCTCGACCCTTAGCAGATACTTTCCCTTATCTAGAGACTTTGGAAACTATATAAATTAAAGTGTGGTCATGTCTCGTACTTTAACCACTGTGGCCCCAACGGCCTAGTCATATGCATTTTCTTTTGGCTTGTTATCATTATTTATTTTCTGAAGGGCATATCAAATGTAGAAACACCTTATAATATGTACAGAAAGTGCATAGATACAGGTTGGTTCTCCTGGGCCTTACCAGCAATGGGTGCTAGTCCGCGCTAACGGAACTTTGGGCGTGACAGAAGTGGCATCAGAATGGGTCATCCAAGAGAGTCTACAAAGTCGTTTCTATGTAGAGTCTTGTTTATCAATGTGTTGTGCACCACATTTATAAGAAGGAGGCTATGTGGCATTTAGGAGTTGTTACTTTCTTTTCATTCTTTAGATCGTGCCATAATGCCAAGTGTAATTGGTGCATTATGTCTAACTCCTAAATTATTTTATACAGCAAGTATGCCAAAAACCAGACAAAACAAAGGTAAAGGAAAGGGAGTGGAAGTGGTGATTGGTATACCAAGTCAGGTGAGACAATGAAATAAGGTTCAAGAGGAGTCTCTGTCATAGATATCTCCAACTCCTCCAGCTCCTAATGAATCTGAAAGTAGTGAAATTCCCCCAGAACCACCTATTGATGCTACCGTGCAAGATTTGAGAAATCCAGTCCAACTATTAACCCGTATAGTGGTTGGCCAAGGTCAGAGAAAGGAAGGTCCAGTTATAGGTACAAATGGTGCGAATAGGGCAACTGGCACGAGGATACGTGATTTCCTTAATTTGGACCCTCCATCCTTCACTTTGTCAGATCCTAATGAAGATGCCCAAGACTTTATTGATCAGATTCAGTGCACTTTAGATGTTATGCATGTGAGTGGTATAGAAGTTGTCAAGTTAGGGACATCTAGGTTGAAGCGTGTGTCTATATTGTCGTATGAAGCTTGGAAGCAATCTAAGGGTATAAATGCACCCTAACTACCTTGAAGGAGTTTAAAGAGGCATTTCTTGACCATTTCTTTCCATTAGATATTCGAGAGGCCGTGCAGATCAGTTCTTGAATCTCTACCAAGAGAATATGAGTGTGAGGGAGTATAGCCTTAAATTTAATTACCTAGCAAGGTATGCTCCTAATGTAGTTGCTACTAGGGCAGATAGAGTTCATCGATATATAAATAGGTTAGATACATATCTATTCAGATACTGTACTATTGTTTCCTTTAACAAAGACATGGATATAGCGAGAATGCAGGCTTTTGCATAGAAATTGGAGGATCAGACGCAAAGTAGAAGGACACAAGAGTTGGAAAGGGGACAAGGTACACGGACAACAAGATATTTAGCAGGTCGGCAAATGACCCCTAGGGGACCTTGTAAACTGTGTGGAAGAAGTCATTCAGGTATATGTCATGTTGGGATAGACTATTGTTATTGGTGTGGTGCGCCAAGGCATATGATAAAAGATTGCCCGAGGAGGTGTATATTGATATAGCACAATCTACTGGTTCAGCTATTGGATCATCATCGTCATTTCATCCATTAGGTAGGGGTCAACAAGTATCTATGGGTCGTGGTAGAGGTGTTAGAGGGGCAGCTAGCTTTAGCAAGGTCCAGAATCGCACTTTTGCTCTGGGGATTCAGCAAAATTTAAAAGCTTCACTTGATGTGGTCACAGGTATATTGTCCATCTTTTCACATAATATATATGCATTAATTGACCCTAGTTCTATACTATCGTACATTACTCCACTAGTTGCTGGGAATCTTAAGAGAACACCCAAATTATTGAACTAACCATTTGAAGTGTCCATACCAACTGGTGAATCTATTATGGCTAGAAGGATTTATTATGACTGTGTAGTAACTGTTTGTGCCTGTGACATATTGGCTGACCTTATTAAGCTAGAAATGGTGGAATTTGATGTCATAATGGGTATGGATTGGTTTGCTTCTTGCTATGCTACCGTAGATTGCCGAACTAAGAAAGTGTACTTCCACTTTCCAAATGAGGCAGTTCTTGAATAGGAAGGCAATGTTGGGGCACCAAAGGGTAAGTTTATTTCTTAATTTAAGGCCAAAAAGATGATATCCTAGGGGTATATATCTCATTTAGTTATATTGAGGGATATGTAGTAAGATTACCAACTTTTCAATCAGTTCCAGTAGTGAATGAATTTGTTGATGTGTTCCTTGAAGAACTTCCAGGCTTACCTCCAGAACGAAAAATAGATTTTGGTATTGCCTTACTTCCAGGCACTCAATCCATTTCTATCCCTCCATATAGAATGGCCCCGATGGAGCTTTGTGAATTAAAAGAGCAGTTAAAATACTTATTAGAGAAGGGTTTTACAAGACCTAGTGTGTCCCCTTGGGGTGCACCAGTGTTATTTGTATGCAAAAAGGATGGCACTTTGAGAATGTGTATCAACTGTCGACAATTGAATAGGGTGACAATTAAGAATAAATACCCCCTCCCCAGGATTGACGACTTATTTGATCAGTTACAGGGTGCCAAATGCTTTTCAAAAATTGATTTGAGATTAGTGTATCACTAAGTGAGAGTAAAGGAGGAAGAAATACCCAAGACATCTTTTAGAACATGCTATAGTCACTTTGAATTTCTTGTTATGTCATTTGGGCTAACGAATGCGCCAGCAGTTTTTATGGATTTGATAAATAGGGTGTTTAAGTCATTCTTGGATGTGTTCGTGATAGTATTTATAAATGACATTTTGGGTATATTCAAGATCAGAAGAGGATCACGCAAATCACTTACGATAGGTGCTATAGGTTTTTCATGATCGACAGTTGTATGCCAAATTTCCTAAATGTGAATTTTGGCTAAAAGCAGTGGCATTCTTAGGTCATGTTATGTCGGATGAGGGAATAAGGGTTGATTCACAAAAGATAGAGGCAATAAAAGATTGGCCAAGACTAACAACACTCACGAAAGATCGGAGCTTCCTAGGTTTGGCAGGTTATTATAGGAGGTTTGTTGAAGGTTTTTCTTCTATTTATGCACCTCTAACAAAGTTGACACGTAAGGTTACCAAGTTCCAATGGAATGATATATGTGAAAGAAGCTTCCAAGAGCTGAAAATTAAGCTAACTTCTGCACATGTGCTAGTACTTCTAGAAGGCACTGAGTGTTATGTAGTGTATTGTGATGCTTCAGGAGTTAGTTTAGGGTGTGTACTAACACAGCATGGTAGGGTAATTGCTTATGCATCTAGACAACTATTACCACATGAGAAAAACTACCCAACTCATGATCTTGAGCTAGCAGTGGTTGTATTTACTCTGAAAATATGGCGCCACTATTTGTATGGGGTTCACGTTGATAGATATATTGATCACAAGAGCCTACAATACATTTTTAAGCAAAAATACCTAAATTTAAGACAACCTAGGTGGCTAGAGCTAATAAAGGATTATGATGTTAATATACTATACCATCCGGGATAGGCAAATGTGGTAGCCGATGCTCTAAGTCATAAGGCAATCATGAATACTGGTGATCAAGCTATGATAAGTCAAAGAGTGGCTAAGGATCTACGTCAGCTAGACAGTTTCGGTCTGTCTTCTTGAAAATCCAAAGAAAGGGGTTATTGTACATAATGCAGCAATGTCTTCATTAGTAATGGAGGTGAAAAAAATAGTTTGAGGATCCTGTTCTATGACAGCTTAAGGAAAAGTGAGTCAGGGTATGATATAGGGCTTTGACCTTACACAAAATGGAGTACTTTACTGACAAAATAGATTATGTGTCCCTGATATTAATGGATTAAGAAAAAGAATAATGGAAGTAGCCCATCATTCTCGATATCCCATTCATCCAAGATCAACTAAGATGTACCATAACCTAAAGGGAATGTTTTGGTGGGGAGGCATGAAGAAGGACCTTGCAGAATTTGTGGCTCAATGTCCAAATTGCCAATAGGTAAAAGTAGAACACCAAAAGCCAGGAGGTTATATGCAATGCATAGAGCTTCTAACATGGAAGTGGAATATGATCAATATGGATTTTGTTACCGATTTGCCTCGCTCATTTTAGAAGTTTGATTCCATATGGGTAATAGCTGACAGACTCACAAAGTCAACACACTTCTTGTCAGTTAGGAGTGATTATACAGCTGAAGAGTATGTCAAGTTATACCTTAAAGAGATAGTCAGGCTACACGGAGTTTCAGTCTCTATTATATCTGACCAAGGAGGTCAATTCACTGTAAAGTTTTGGAAGTCCTTCCAAAGAAGTTTAGGGACACAAGTGAATTTGAGTACAACATTCCACCCTCAAACAGACGGTCAAGCAGAATGCACCATTCAGACACTTGAAGATATGTTGCGAGCTTGTGCATTGGACTTTAAAGGTAGTTGGGTGGACCATTTGCCACTCATTGAATTTGCCTATAATAATAGCTACCATGCGAGTATCAAGATGGAACCTTATGAAGCTTTATATAGGAGGAAATATAGGTTGCCAATTAGATGGTTTGAAGTGGGTGAAACCCGCTTGCTTGAGCCAGATCTAGTACAACAAGCCATGAAAAAAGTTAAGGTAATATAGCAGCGGCTAGAAATAACCCAAAGTCATCACAAATCATATGCAGATGCTAGAAGGAGAGGACTGGAATTCTCAGTAGGGAATTGGCTATTTTTAAAGGTGTCTCTAATGAAAGGGGTTATGAGATTTGGTAAGACAGAAAAACTGAACCCACGTTACATAGGGCCATATCAGATTATTAAGAGGTTCAAGCAGGTTATATATGAATTAGAGCTATACTAAGAGCTTTCAATGGTTCATCTAGTTTTTCATGTCTCAATGCTTCGAAAATGTATAGGTGACCCATCTCGTATCACTCCTATTAAGGATGTACATGTTACAGAAGATCTCACCTATGAAGAGGTACCTATTGCTATTCTAGATCATCAAGTTAAGAAGACAAGGAATAATGAAATAGCTTTAGTAAAAGTACTTTGGAGAAACCAGCAAGTAGAAAAAATATCATGGGAGGCTGAGGATGCGATGAAATCAAAATACCCTTACTTATTTGAAGCTAAAGAGGAAGTCCAACATGCAAAATTGGGACACTATTAGGTATGTGTGATTGAATACTTAATGTATTGTCAAAATTTTGTGTATGTAAAGGTTTAAACTTGATTAAGCTATCCAATTATGCTAACATTCGAGGATAAATGTTCCTAAGCGGGGAAGGTTGTAACACCCCACATCTTACAATACCAGTACAATGAGGGAAGGATGTAACACCCCATATCTTACAATACTAGTAAAATGCAAATGAAACATCATATGGTTTGGTCATGTTAGTGCCCATTTTTAAAAGTGTTTGAATTTTATGTTATAGGGGGATATGTGCATCTAAAGCTTAAGAGGGTCGAGTGTATATATATTTTGTGTCAAATTGAGGAGATCACGACCTTAAATGAAGTAAGAGAATTGAGGTGCTTGTAGGACTTAAGAAGCTAGCAAGTGAGTCACCTACTTGCTTAGCTTAAATTGATAGCTAAATGGAGACGAGGCCCGACGTCGAATTTGTTCACGTCTGATTATGAATAAAGTCCTTATTAAGGGTGTAACTTTAGCCAATGTTTTAGCATCACACATAGACTATATTTTTAGCCCAAGAAGGATATTGAAAGAGCCCAAATACATCACAATTGCTTTGATAATATGGGTCAAAACTAACTAAGAAAAAGAGGAAAAAATGGACAGCCAAGGCCCAACCAATTTGAATCAAATTAGGCCCAAGTGAAAGGGCCAAGTTGCTATATCACCACCTTAATAATACAAGGCTTAAACCACAGAAGAACGTCGTCCAAAATTCCCTTTAAAAAGGCTTACATATAGAACCTTTAAGTTATTCTTAGACTTGGAAAAATTTCAGTTTTCACAAACCTTCGCTCTACACTTTCTTAACCTAGCAAAGCAGCCACGAGTGGACTTCTAGGGTTCTTGGAGAAGCCCTACACCTTGAACGTAGTGGTAAGTAAGTTTACATATATGTTTAGTATGATTTTCTTATGAAAAACAAGAAGTATATGCTAGTATATTTGTGTTAAAAATTTGGAAAGCATATGTCCTAATGATTGTTGTGAATTTTTCTTGTAATTTAAGAGGATTTTCTCTTCTTGGTGGCCAAAATATGAAGTAAGGCTCATGTTTGCAACAAGGTATAGTTTGTTAGTGATTTAACTAAGCTGCTACAACATTTTTACAATCCGCAAAAGTAAGTTCTTGTGTGATATCATAATTGTGCTCTTAATTAGAACTTGTGGGCTGATTGATTGAGGACTATGGTCTAAAGTCCTCCACCTATTTTGAGGACTATTTCTGAACTATTTTATGACTGATTCTATGTATCAATATTGTGGGAACAATTTGGTTAAAGTTGGTAAAGGTTTGGAATCGTCAACATCGTAATGTAGCAAAGGGACGTAATGTTATGCCGCCTATTTGTATGTTGCATAGAATTATTGTGTCCTGTGCTTTGTGGACTATTGTAAGGCTAATATAGCACTAAAATATCCTGTACATAATGTGTATATAATAATGTGTATTAGAAGATACAATTACGAGCAGAAAAGTTGAAAGAATACATTCGGGTTCACAATTATCCACTTGCTGCCCATGTGTATTTTCTTTATGAGATTGGGCTGCCAAGATATATTTATTGGCTGCTAATGCTTGTTTTATCACCTACTATTGTGTATATAAATATTTGGAGGGAGGGAAGGTTATCTTGAGGTAATACCGAGGTCGTATAGTAAGGTATATAAGGCTACTTGATTTCGTATTGGTTGGCATAAAACATATATCTCTCCTTGGAATATAAAAGGCACTTACGAATTCTGACATAACTATTCACCGTGTCTTTACTCTTTCACATGTTCATACTCTCCCATACATAGTCACTTGCAAACCTGCGATACCAATACACATGAGTTTGCTCCATTAAATAAAGTTCATGTGTTGTTCTCATTTCTATGCATTTCACTATTTATGCAACTTACTCCTTTCATTATGTATTGTCTTTTGTGATTATTTACATGTCATATATTGTATCTACAGTCCTACAAATCCAATCTTATGACCACCAAAAGAATCATTTCAAAGGTAATTAAAAGATAAAGTACAAGTATATTGCTTATTGATAGGTGGTAGCCCGAGGGGTGGAAGAATCACCTAGCCAGAGCCGATCCTATCCCAAGGGGTCGCGTGAGGGGTTAAGGAAGAGCCTAGACAGGGCCGATCCCAATATAGTTTTACCACTGATTAGCTGGTCATTTGTATTACATGTTGTGCACAGATTATACAGTAAAGGTGAAGTAATAAAAAAAACATAAAGTACATAACCCTACAATACAACTAAAGGTGGTCTCTTATCCTATACCAGTGCATAGTTTCATTTGAGCTATTACTTCGTATATAGTATTTACTACCTTATATATTTAGTACATTATCTCACACAGACATCCCTTAAGGGGGAGTTACATTTCATACTATAGGTACAGATGCTAGTAGATCTCCCCAGTAGGAGTACAGGATATCCAGCTGCTGTTATCAAGCTCTAAGTTGCTTCAGAGCTTTGTGTATAGAGCTTATATTTTGTATTGTATAGTTAATTAAGGCGGGGCCTATCCAGACCCTTATCAGATACTTTTCTTTATCTAGAGACTTTGTAGACTATGTAAATTAAAGTGTGGTCATATCTCGTACTTTAACTATTGTGGCCCCAACGGCCTAGTTATATGCGTTTCCTTATGGCTTGTTATCATTATTTATTTTCTTAAGGGCATGTCAAATATAGAAACACCTTATAATATGTACAGAAAGCACATAGATACAGGTTGGTTCTCTCGAGCCTTACCAGCAACTGGTGCAAATCCGCGCTAACGGGACTTTGGGCATAATAGAAGTGGTATCAGAGCGGGTCATCCAAGGGAGTCTACAAAGTCGTTTCTATGTAGAGACTTGTTTATCAATATGTTGTGCACTACATTTATAAGCAGGGGGCTATGTGGTATTTAGGAGTTGTTACTTTCTTTTCATTCTTTAGATCATGCCATAAAGTCAAGTGTAATTGGTGCATTATGTCTAACTCCTAAATTGTTTTGTACAGCAAATATGCCAAAAACTAGACAAAACAAAGGTAAAGGAAAGAGAGTGGAAGTGGTGATTGGTATACCAAGTCAGGTGAGACAATGAAATAAGGTTCAAGAGGAGTCTTTGTCACAGATATCTCCAGCTCCTCCAGCTCCTGATAAATTTGAAAGTAGTGAAATCCCCCTAAAACCACCTATTGATGCTACCGTGCAGGATTTGAGAAATGCAGTCCAACTATTAACTCGTATAGTGGCTGGCCAAGGTCAGAGAAAGGAAGGTCCAGTTATAGGTACAAGTGGTGTGAATAGGGCAGCTAGCACGAGGATACGTGATTTTCTTAATTTGGACCCTCCATCCTTCACTAGGTTAGATCCTAATGAAGATGTCTAAGACTTTATTGATCAGATTCAGTGCACTTTAGATGTTATACATGTGAGTGGTACAGAAGTTGTCGAGTTAGGGACATCTAGGTTGAAGCGTGTGTCTATATTGTCATATGAAACTTGGAAGCAATCTAAGGGTATAGATGCACCCCTAACTACTTAGAAGAAGTTTAAAGAGGTATTTCTTGACCATTTATTTCCATTAGATATTCGAGAGGCCGTGCAGATCAGTTCGTGAATCTCCACCAAGAGAATATGACCGTGAGGGAGTATAACCTTAAATTTAATTTCGTGGCAAGGTATGTTCCTAATGTAGTTGCTATTAGGGCAGATAGAGTTCATCAATATATAGATAGGTTGGATATATATCTGGTCAGATACTGTACTATTGTTTCCTTTAACAAAGACATGGATATAGCAAAAATGCAGGCTTTTGCACAGAAATTGGAGGATCAGAGGCAAAGGAGAAGGATACAAGAGTTTAAAAGGTGGCAGGCCAAAAGCGCCAAATCTACATGGAAGTTTACACTATCCTAAGGTGAGCTTAGGCCTGGATTTTCTAATAGACCACCTAGGCCATTATCCTCCTACTCTGCAGCCAGTGGTCCGCCACAACTTCAAGGGTCTAGAAGTAATTAGTTTGGTCAACGACGTGAGGAACAAGGTACACGGATAACAGGATATTCAGCAATTGGGCAAATGACCCCTAGGCAACCTTGTAAGCAATGTGGAAGAAGTCATTCAGGTATATGTCATGTTGGGACATACAATTGTTATTGGTGTGGTGTGTCAGGGCATATGATAAAAGATTGCCCAAGGAGGCATATGGGTGATATAGTACAATCTACTAGGTCAGTTGTTGCATCATTATCGTCAGTTCCTCCATTAGGTAGGGGTCAACAAGCATCTATTGGTCGTGGTAGAGGTGTTAGAGGGGCAGCTAGCTCTAGCAAAGTCTAGAATCGCACTTATGCTCTGGGGAGTCAGCAAAATTTAGAAGCTTCGCCTAATGTGGTCACAGGTATATTGTCCGTCTGTTCACATTATGTATATGCATTAATTGACCCTGGTTCTATACTATCATACATTACTCCACTAGTTGCTAGGAAGCTTAAGAGAACACCCAAATTATTTAACCAACCATTTGAAGTTTCCACACTAACTGGTGAATCTATTATGTCTAGAAGGATTTATTATGACTGTGTAGTAACTGTTTGTGACCGTGACATATTGGCTGACCTTATTGAACATAGGACTATTTGTATGTATAAATGTTGTGGGAGCAATTTGGTTGATGTTGGTATAAGTTTGGAATAGTCAACGTTGCAATATAGTAAAGGGACGTAATGTTATGCCGCCTATTTGTATGTTGCATAAAATTATTGTGTCCTATGCTTTGTGGACTATTGTGAGGCTATTATAGCACTAAAATAGGCTACTTGATTTCGTATTGTTTGGTATGAAATGTAGATCCCTCCTTGGCACATAAAAGGCACTTACCAACTCCGACACAACTATTAATCGTATCTTCACTCTTTCACATGTTCATATGCTCCCATACATAGTCATTTGCAAACCTGTGTACATACTTAGATACTAATATACACGAGTTCGTTCTACTAAATAAAGTTCATGTGTTTTTCTACCTCCTATGCATTTCAGTGTTTGTGCAACTTACTCCTTTAATTGTGGTATTGTCTTTTGTCATTATTTACATGTCATATGTTGTATCTACAGTCCTAGAGCTCCAATATTACAACCACCAAAAGAATCATCTCAAAAGTAATTGAAAGATAAAGTAAAAGTATATTGTTTATTGATGGGTGATAGCCGAGGGGTAAAAGAATCACGTAGCCAGGGTCGATCCTATCCCAGAGGGTAGCCTGAGGGGTTAAGGAAGAGACTAGCCAAGGCCGATCCCGATACAATTTTACCACTGATCAGCTGGTCATTTATATTACATATTGTGAATAGATTAGACTGAAAAAGTAAATTAATAAAAAGAACATAAAGTACATAATCCTACAGAACAACTAAAGGTGGTCTCTTATCCTATACTAGTGCATAGTTTCATTTGAGTTATTACTTCATATACAGTATTTTCTACCTTATGTATTCAGTACATTATCTCGTACTGACATCCTTTAGGGAAACCTGCATTTTATGTTGTAGGTATAGATACTAGTAGATCTCTCCAGTAGGAGTACAGGATATCCAGCTGTTGTTACCATGCTCCAGGTTGCTTCGGAGCTTTGTGTATAGAGCTTATATTTTTGTATTGTACAGTTAGTCAAGGCAGGGCCTGTCCTGATCTTTATTATGTACTTTTCTTTATCTAAAGACTTTGTAGACTATGTAAATTAAAGTATGGTCATGTCTCGTACTTTAACCACCGTGGCCCCAACAGCCTAGTCATATGCATTTTCTTTTGGCTTGTTATCATCGTTTATTTTCTTAAGGGCATGTAAAACGTAGAAACACTTTATAATATGTATAGAAAGTGCATACATATAGGTTGATTCTCCCAGGCCTTACTAGTAGGGGATGCTAGTCTGCCCTAACAGGACTTTGGGCATGACAGAAGGACTCCTTCTTCATCAATTCCTTCTTAAATCTTCTTCTTGGACTAGGTATATGGGTTTTGATCCTTGATTCCTTCCAATCAAGGAGAGTCAAATCTTTTCAAGAAATTTTCATAAATTTTAAGCTTACTTTAAAAGTAGGTTTTCATTATTATGATTATCTAAATTCAATTAATGTGTGAGTTATATATAATTTTAAGCTACTTTAAGCCCTGTTATGATTATTTACATTGAAGTTATGAATTTATGAATATACATGTCCCTTTTTTTAAGCTTAATTTTTGCATGGTTAACCTATTCTATAATTTAAATGTGGATTTATGTATGATTTTACTTGGATTTCATAGTATATTGTTGAATTTAGTTTGAATCTAAATTGCCCATGTTATTCTTACCTCATTCATAAGCATATGCATTTCATGATCATGGATTTATGAAATTACCAGTGAGTTAAGCTCACACACACATATATGAAAATGATTTCATTGAGATAAGCTCACATATTGGCTATGACAAGAATGTGATCACATATATGTCTATTGATTAAGGCTCTTTGAACATCATGGGTACTTGCACTACATTGTTATGAGAATGAGTTATTCCTAAGCATCAACATTATGAATATAAGTTAAGATTTGACTTTTGAGCCTAAATGTGCATTGAAGAAAATTGAAGTGACTCAATCTTGAAAGCATGTATATGTATAAGTATTTTCATGGGATATTTCACTTAGCATCGATGGATTGGGGGTCCTCTCTCTTTCCTCGAACTATGTGTCAGCATAGGAATGGTAGCCATCTACGAAATGATTGGGTCATAAGGGCTGGTTATTCATTTATGATATGATATGATATGTTTTATGAGAAAATCCTTGTAAAATGATAGGGTCATAAGGAAGGTGGCCACCATATAGGAAATGATCGGGTCGTAGGGTGTGATGTAGATTACCTTTGGCACGTAATCTTCTCTAATTGATGGGAGGTCAACATTGGGCAAATTCATGTAGTAGCTCGCACGAGTTTGGAATGTCATTTATGGTCACATCCTCACTATTTATGAGCATTACTTGCATTTTATACATCATGAATTTCATGAAATATTGTTATATTATATTTCTTTGATTATATATGTCACACCTTAAAGTCCCGTTAGGGCGGACTAGCAATCGTTGCCGATAAGGTTTGGGAGAACCAACTTTTATCTATGCGCTTTTTATATATATTATGAGAGATTTCTATATTTAACATGTCTTTAAGAAAATAAACAGTGATAACAAGCCAAAAGGAAATGCATATGATTAGGCCGTTGGGGCCACGGTGTCTAAAGTACGAGACATGACTTCACTTTGCTTTACATAGTCTACAAAGCATCTAGATAAAGAAAAACATCTAATAAGGGTCAAGACAGGCCTCGCCTTGACTAACTATACAATACAAACATATAAGCTCTAGACATACACAAAGCCCCGAAGCAACTTGGATCTTAGTAACAACAGCTAAATATCCTGTACTCCTACTGGGGAGATCTACTAGCACCTGTACCTGCAGCATGAAATGTAGGTCCCTCGTAAGGAACATCAATATGAGATAATGTATTGAGTATATAAGGTAGGATATACTGTACATAAAGTAACAACTCAAATGAAACCATGCACTGGTGTAAGATTATGGACTACCTTTAGTTATACTGTGGAATCATGTACTTTATGTTCTTTATATTACTTTACCTTTACTGTATAATCTGTGCACAGTTGTAAACCAAATGGCCAACTGATCAGTGATAAACTATATCGGGATCGTCCCTAGCTAGGTTATTCCTTAAACCCTCGGCCTACCACCCATAATAAGATTTTTCCCTAGCTATGTGATTCTTCCACCCCTTAGGATATGGGATCGTCCCTGGATAGGTTCTTCCTTAACCCCCTTGGGCTACCACCCATGATAGGGTCATCCCTGTCTAGGTGATTCTAACACCCCACACCTTATAATACTAGTACAATTTAAATGAAACATGACATGTTTTAGTTGAATTAGCGCTAATTTTTAAAAGTGCTTGAATCTCATGTTATGGGCTATATGTGCGCCTAACGCTTAAGAGGGTCGAGTGTATACAAATTTTGAGTCGAATTGAGTAGATTATGGCCTAGTCATATGCATTTTCTTTTGACTTGTTATCACTGTTTATCTTCTTACAGGCATGTCAAACGCAGAAACCCCTTATAGTGTATATATAAAGAGCATAGTTATAGGTTGGTTCTCCCGAGCCTTATCGACAATGGTTGTCAGTCCTCCCTAACGGGACATTGGGACATGATAATATACTTCTTCCTATGTTATGTGCCTTGGTCACCTAACATTGCATGTACGTTTGATAAGTCATATGCATTGCATCCCGCATGCTTAGTACATTCAAATGTACTAACGCAAACTTTTACCTACCAAATCTCATCATGTAGGGACCGAGGAGCCTATCCATCTATTGTACAACGTCTAGATTGGGTTTCAAGTTGTGCTTGATGTGGTGAGTCCTATCTTCTAAGGACAAGACACCATTCCTCCTACATATAGTGCTTTTACCTTTTCTACTTATGTTGAGGGTGAGCCCAGGGTATGTCTTGCCCCCCGACCTATCTTATGTTAGAGGCATTGTTGGACATCTTGTAAACTCATTTACAATTATATGCTAAGTATTGTGTTGGGAGGTTATGCTTGTGACTTTACTACCTATTGATTATTGTTTTATGACTTGACTATAAGCTTGTAGTGTGATTATGTATTATGAAGTGAAAGATCCTAAGTCCCGAATTGTCCCCATAGAATGAGTCATACTTACCCGCCCTTTAGTCTTTATATGCTACATATTATGTGGTTTCATGCTAATTCCTTTCCCATGAGATCCACATATCCTGAGTCTTACTTTTTTGTCCCTTAGAACTATATGTTTGCTATTTGTATACGTTTCTAACTGATGAAGTGAATATGGATATGTTGAGACTTGTTTCAGGACCTTTGGGGTTCTTATTCACCATGTCACTCCTAGACCCTAGGTTCGAATCGTGACAAGATGGCATCAGAGTACTAGGTTCATAAATGATCCTCGGAGTCCAATATGTCGCATCAAATAGAGTCATTCGTGGGTATGATATGCATCATAACTATGAGTGGGAGGATATGATAAGATTCTAGGAATTGTCTCACTTTCCCATGTCTTACGTTGTGCTATGAATCATATGTTTGGTTTCCTGATCTTGATGGTGTCCTTGCTCTATTACAGAAGATGCCTCGAGGAAGAGCTCCCAGATCGGCTCCAACTAATGAAGGTCAAGCACCTCAAGGGCCTATGGATGAGACTATCTCAAATGGTGAATTCCATATGGCCTTTTCTATGCTTGTCCAGGTGGTGACTACTCAGACTAGGCAAGCTAACCTTCCTGGGATCTCACTCTCCCTTCTAGAGTAATGGATTTCACCTGGATAAATCCTCTGGAGTTTTTAGGGTCAAAAGCTGATGAGGATACTTAGGAGTTCATTAATGAGCTCACCAAGATGTTGAATATTATGGGTGTCACTTCTGAGGAGAAGGCTGAACTAGTTGCCCATCAATTGAAGGATATACCCAGATGTGGTACATTCAGTAGTATATGGAGAGCGTTTGTGAAAATGTTATTAATTAGGAGGAGTTCAAGATTTCCTTTCTGGATCTTTTCTTCCCACTTGAGCTTAGGGAAGCCAAGATGATTGAATTTATCAACCTCAAGCAAGGGAGTATAAGTATGAGGGACTATGCCCTCAAGTTCACTAAGGTCTCCAAGTATGCTCTGACTTGCTTGTGAAGGAGTGTTGTACAAGGATGTTTATTCAAGACATGGATATATCTAGACTCTTGGTGTATGCAGAGCAAATTAAAGGGGAGAAACTCAAGGAGAAAAGAGTACATAATACTAAGAGGACTCGTTTCAATGGTGGGTTCCTCGGTTCTAGAGGTGGGGGTTTTGGTCGTTTCTAACAAGGACATAGTTCCAATGCTTGGGTGACTAATGCTAGGGCACCCCCTCCTAAAGCTTTGATATATTTGTGGTCCTCTTTCTTTCCTAGAACTATGTGTCAGCATAGGAATGACATCCATCTATGAAATGACTAGGTCGTAAGGGATAGTTATTCATTTATGATATGATATGATATGCTTTATAAGAAAATCCTTTCGAAATGACCGGGTCATAAGGAAGGTGACCACCATATACGAAATGACAGGTCGTAAGGTGTGTTGTATATTATCTTTGACAAGTAATCTTCTCTAACCGATGGGAGGTCAATATCAGGCAAATTCATGTAATAGCTCGCATGAGTTTGGAATGTCGGTACATCCCCACTATTTATGAGCATTACTTGCATTTCATGCATCATGAATTTTCATGGCATATTGTTATATTATATTCCTTTGATTATATACTTGTTCCTATGTTATGTACCTTTGTCATCTAACATTGAATGTAGATTTGATAAGTCATATACATTGTACCTCATATACTTAGTATATTCAAACGTATAATGCATACTTCTGCCTATATAATCTCACAATATAGGGATCGAGGAGCCTATCTTTTCATCGTACGATGTCTACCTTGGGTTTCAAGTTGTGTTTGTTGTGGTGAGTCATATGTTCCAAGGACAAGCCACCATTCCTTCTACCTATGGTGCTTTTACCTTTTATACTTATTTTGAGGATGAGTTCGGGGTATGTCTTGGCCCTTGACCTATCTTATGTTAGAGGCATTGTTGGACATCTTGTAAACTCCTTTATGATTATATGTTAAGTGCTGTGTTAGGGGGTTATACTTATGACTTTACTACCTATTGATCATTGTTTTATGACTTGACTATAAGCATGCGGTATGATTATGTGTTGTGAAGTGAAAGATCCTAAGTCCCAAATTTCCCTCATTGAGTAAGTCATACTTACCGACCCCTTAGTCTGCTATGTTTTATGTGGTTTCATGCCAATCCCTTTCCCATGATGTCCCCATAGCGTGAGTCTTACTTTTTCGTCCCTTAGAACTATATGTTTGCTATTTGTATACGCTTTGGAACTGATGATGTGAATATGGATACGTTGAGGCTTGTTTGGGGACCTTCGGGTTCCCATTCGCCATGTCACTCCTAGACCCTAGGTCTGGGTCGTGACATTAATCATGTTAAAATAAATATTATATTAAAAATATATTACTTATATTCTTCACGTGCATTAAAAATATTTATAATACATATGAAGTATCAAATTCAAAATGTACAACAATTATAGTTTTTATTTATTTATTTTTATTAATGGTGTCGAAAAATATTATATCTGAATTTTAAATATTTAAACACTATTTAATTAGTTTATATATTTAATATATTAAAATGATATCAATGCATTATATATGTATTTAAATAAAACAAATCATCCAATCTAAAGAATAGTAAAAATATTATTTGCATAATATTTAATTCAAAATTAAATTTTAAATTAAAATAATTAATTCATAGTTTTAAAAGAAAGAGAGAGAAAGAGAAAGATTAAGAAAGAGAAAGGAAAAGACCCACCAAAAAAAGAGGAGGAAGGGAGGGAAAGGAAGAGAGAGATAATGTTTTTTTTTTCTATTTCGGATAAAATAAGTACAACCATTTTTGGCAAAGTCAAAATATGTGTTAAAACTGGTAATTGATATTATATAATTTATCATTTATGTAAATGGCCCAAACTATATGTCTTAAATAAAATTTCAAATTATATTTGGGTCAGTCCGTTAAGTTGACAAGACGAGCCCAACTCATTTTCTTTAAGTCCAAGGTCTTTTGAAATTAATTAAAGATCAAAATACCCCCAAAACTGTCACAACCCAAGACTAGAGCCTAGACGTGACACGACGAATGAGAAGTCCTAAGATAACCCGAACAAGCTTCTTATTCGTAACATGCAAACATCTTTGGTTGCGGAAGCAAAATAAACAACAACGAGAGAAATAATAAAAAGGAAAGTGGGACTAAGAAAATATTTTCATAAACATAGACTCCATAAGATGAGTCAAACTCATAAGCATAAGTACATCATAACATCCAACAACACCTCTGACTCGGAATGGTGCGGGGGCCAAGACACTTCCCATGCTCACCCTCATAAAATAAGGATCCAACATAAGAAGTAGGTCTCAATATAGCATGAAATAAAGTAGATATCATCCTCGGAGTTGAGGACTCACCAGAGCTTTCTTGGAGAACAAAACTAGCCACGTAGAGGAGGGTCAAAAGGAGCTCTGGTTCCTATATGGTGAAATCATGTAGGCATTGAGTATGCGATTTCAGTGTTCCAAGTATGCGGGATGCAATGCAACAAGAACCATAGGCCATAATAACAAGATGCTTAATCATATTCAATGAACATATGCTCAATATGGAATATATATGCTCAAACCTTACACAAACATGCATGAGATGAACCCAAATAAACACCCACTCACCTTACAGTACAACCTTTTTGGAGAGTATCACTAATACCCTTACCTTACGACATAGCCTTTTCGATAGGTGTTATAAGATGTCTTTACCTTACGATATAATCTTTTAGGTAGGTGACATGATTTATTATACGTTATAGCATGGCCTTTTCGATAGGTTGTCCTTACTTTACAACATAATCTTTTAAGTAGGGACTATGATTTATTCAACCTTACAGCATAGCCTTTTCGGTAGATTGTTCTTATCTTACGATATAATCTTTCATGTAGGAACCATGGGTTTACCCTACCTTACGGCATGGCCTTTTCGGTAGGTTGCCCTTACCTTAAGACATCATCGTTTAGGTAGAAACCATGAGTTTAACCTACTTTACGACATGGCCTTTTCGATAGGTATTATAGGATGTCCTTACCTTACGACATAATCTTTTCGGTAGGGGCATAAATAGCTCATGAAACCATCACATCGAAAAGTCAAGAAAAGGGCTTAGTTTGACATTTACCACATCATAGGCATGTTTATGAATTCAATACAATTTTAAAGCCCAAAATTATCATAAAGTCACTTGACTCATAAATCATGCAATAGATGATCAATAACTTGAGAATCCTTGTCAAGACATTTTATCAAACACTTGGTGGGCATATATAATTCAAGAATATGGAACAAGAAGAAGTAAAACCAAATTATTTCAGTGTCAATCAAATTAGCCTACCAACATTATAATAAAACTCCATCATGGATAACATGTGAATCATATCAAAAGTTCATAATAGTCCATAGATTTTATAACTTGAATCATGTGTAGTCTCAATAGACAAAGATTAATTCATAGTATAAGCTTAAAGTAGATATTTATGCATAATCAACAATATTTGAAAACCCCCCAACATACTTCATACTCATATTTCATAACATGAGATACCCATAAGTAGTACAACTTGAAAACACGCAATTTTCGAAAAAAGGAAGATTTGGGCTTTGTGGGTGAAAGGACCCAATGGATGAAACCCCCATACCTCAAACTTGGGTTTTCTTGAATTAAGCTTGAAGAGATCTTGGGGATTGAAGAGAATCCTTGAGTTTGAAAATTAAGCTTAAAATTCTTGAATTTGGATGAAATTTTTTGATAAAGTGTTAAGAGAGGTTAAGGGGGGTTTAGGCGATATAGAGTTGAAAAATGGGTAAGTATGGGTGATTTTACATTTAAATGGGCATAGGACTATGACCTTGGGCCTAAACAAAAAAATAGAGGAAAAACTACACTGGTTCGCGTCTGGTCCGCAATGTAGATTCAACTCGAACGCCATTTTTACATAGCTCCGCGCCCCTAGCGCGGATCACCACTGTTTTAAAAAAAATTGCAAAAATTATTTTTAACTACGAGTTCTCTAAAATTGGGATTATACCTATTTTTCAATCAATTTTTCCCCCTGCTCAAGAATATGAAGTTGAATTTTTGATATCATGCATGGATTTTGAGATATATGAAAATTACGATTATGGGCATTTTCGAAGCATATTTTTGGGGCGTTTTACATACCCTAGCGTATAACTAGGGGTTTCCATAAGATCATAAAGAAAGAGGAAGAAGAGGAACAAGAAGAAGATAATACATAGAAAAGTTTTGCTCTTCTTATGGATGATCCGCAAGTCTTCCGCATACAAAAGAGTTTTTATCTCCAAGTTGTAAGCCATAAGTTCCCATATTTCTATGATTGTGATAAAGCTTGGATCCGCATTCATAGTGAATTTTCAAACAAGTATTTCTTCTATTTAAGAATAAAGTAAAGCTCTTGAGTTGATGATCGTGAGGAGAATAATCAGAGAATTACATCTTTTTCATTAGATTTTATAAAGATTCTAACCTTTGAACAAATTCTTAAAATACAAATATTTTTATTTGCCTCTATTTTCTTTTTTTAATTTTTATTTTTTCAGGAACGAAACTTAGTCACTTACATATATAACTTTGTAATCATACTTGTGCAACCAAATAACACACTTGTAATTATACTATAATTATATAGTGACAAATATATTACAATAATTACTAGGTTGTGTAATTCTAAATTGATAATTATTACCCTAGTAATTAAATTAATTTCAATTATCAGGGGACTTTATAAACAAATCTTTATAGTTTGATAAATACAAACAATATACAAAAGAATGGTCATATTTATCTTCTATTATAAAAAAATAAACAATATTTCCCTTCGTCATACTTTTTGGGCTACTAGTTAAGTGTACATATTTTGCACGTGTGTACCGCATCAATTAATAAAAAATATATTTAAAATAAATAAATTATTGCGTGTATAATTCATATCATTGAGTACACAACTTGATATATAAACAATTTAATGTAGGGTCAAAATTGAACAAAAACTGATAATCCAAATCAAAAAAAAGTTATTGATTTATCAATAATGGGTTATTGGTTTTGCTTTATTAATGGATGAGATGAAGCGATCTATTCAAAAGGAGGTTTCATGGTGTATGCTATTTGCGGATGACATAGTACTGGTTGATCAGACTCGGGCTAAAGTTATTGATAGATTGGAGGTTTGGAGACATACTTTGGAATCCAAAGAGTTCAAACTGAGTAGGACCAAAATAGAATACTTAGAGTGCAAATTCAGTGTTATGAGGAATGAAGCAAACATTGGAGTTAGTTTTGCCACTCAATTTATTCGTAAGAAAGAAAACTTTAAGTACCTTGCGATATCAACGATAATGTCACGCATAGTATTAGGGCAGCATCGGCGAAATGGAGGTTTGCCTTTGGAGTATTGTGTGATAAGAAAATACCACCTAAACTTAAAGGTAAGTTTTACAGAATGGTGGTTAGACCGTATGTCTTTGTTATATCGAATGGAGCGCTGGCCAATCAAAAACTCACACGTTCAGAAGATGCATGTTGCGGAGATAAAAATGTTGAAATGGATGTGTGGACATACCAGGGGTGATAAGATTAGGACTAACAAGATGAGGGGAGCAAGACTGTTATAGTTTAGACATATGCAGAGAAGAAGTATTGATGCTCTTGTTAGGAGGTACGAGAGGTTGAATTTAGGGGTTACAAGGAGAGGTAGAGATAGATTGAAGAAGTATTGAGGGAAGGTGATTAGACAAAATATGACAAAACTTCATCTCATCAAGGACGACCTTAGATAGAAAGAAGTGGTGGTCACGTATTAAGGTAGAGGGCTAATAGGCTAGTAGGGGTAGGTTGATGTCTGGTTTTGGGATATAGTAGGTTAGTAGGATTAGTTATGTCTTTATATCTTGTAATTGTCATTATCCATTTTATATTTGTTACTTTTATCCTATTTACATACTATTGTTTGCTTTCCATTTTTAATCATTTTCCTTTTTTTTCTTTTCCCGTTTTTCCATATTTAATATCATCTGCTTATGGGGCTCGATCTTTGAGATGAGGGTTTCGAGAAATAATCTTTCTATCTGTATGAGATAATGGTGAGGTCTATGTATATTTTACCCACTCCAGACCCCACTTGTGATATTCCACTAGGTATGTTGTCATTGTTGTTGGTTTACCAGTTTCAATAACTTAATTTTTTTTTAATATTGGGTTATGGGCTTTTAATGATTTTAGGTTTTTCTCTTATTTAAAATAATTTTCATATAAAATTCTTGATATCATTATTTTGTTCTATTATTTCAATCATATATATTTTTATGTTAATCCGAATATTTTCGAACAGTTTTTGTCATGGATAATGAACTCGGTTACTAGAGATCTTTGTAGTATTGTGTAGCTTATGCCTATAATCCTTGTCGTGTGTGGACTGATTTGCAAGAGAGATTTGATGAAGTCAATAGTTATTATTTGTACAAAGAAATTTGCACTTGCATAGAGAACATCTACCATTTCTGTCTATTCTCTAGACTAAGAAATTTGTGGGATGAGTATGATGTGCTACTCCCTGGTCTAGTAATACAGTTGAAATACATAATTAAAGTAGACAATCTTTTTTTTAAAGCAATTTACATTTTAAATATCAAATGTCACTTGATTATTAACATTCTGTTAAACTTTAACGAAACATTCTACTTAACTAATTCAAAATTTTACTTTCTTATGTGTTCATAGTGTTTTTTTAAAAAAACAAATTTACCACAAGACATAGTGTCTAACGGTCTTTTATTAAAAATAAAGAAGATATCAATAGGAATAAGCACAAGTAAGGAGGTTTAGGTCTTACCTTACTAATCCTATGGAGATAACTAATCTCTGCTAACAAAGATGAAAAAAATAAGAGTTAGAGAATACTAATCGAGATTTTATTTACAACTTTTTTGAAAGGTCATAAACTAAACTAAAATCACAAATAATTGAAGAATTTAAAGTGAGCTTACTGCTTCTACTCTAAACTAAAATTTTCATCGCAACACATAAATAATTTGGACATAAATAAACTAACAAATCGTAAATAGTTTCAACAAATATACTTGGATGCTTGCACTGGAATTGCTTGCTAACTAGTCACACGAATGAGTACTTGTTTTTATTATATTATTGTTGTTACTACAATATCTTCCACAAGATCATGAGTACTTGTTTTTATAATATTATTGTTGTGACTGCAATATCTTCAACAAGACGATGACACAAATACTTGTAATAGATGATGTTTCTCATTTTCGTTCTAATTTGGATTTCTTAAGTTATGCACGATATTTAGCTTTGTAATCAGTCCAAAGTTGATCAACCGTCTTCCCTAGTAAGTCAACAAAGAACTGATTACTATATCCACTTCTCATTTTTTTGTTAAGTTCTGCCACGAACCCATTTCTCAAGCTGTTGCAGTAATCAAGAAATCGAGCAGTCACGTCATAGCCTTGATCCCAACGATCTCCCTGGCCTGGTTTCACCCAGTGGCTTGGTCCAAGACCAGCTTTGAGTCTCACATAATCAGCAATTCCTTCAATTAATCCTCCAGGAGCCCCACCATTTCCATTCCACTGCCAAACGTGAGTGCTTTCGTGGTATAATACTCCGGTGATCTCTCTCCTAACGTCCCCGGAGTAACCTTGGATGTACCTGCAAAGGCAAATTCAACATTTAAATATGATGGATATCACCTAATTCTAAATATATACATATACTTCCTTTGTCTCAATATCGTGCCAATTCATATGACTCACTTTCCATTAGTTAGTTTCAAAAGAAAATGACACATTTTTTCTATTTAATAATAATTTTAATAGTGAAATGATTTATAGTCACACTCGCACAAATATCTAATATCTGTGATTTATTTTAAATCATAGGTAATTTCAAATTTTCAGAAGATCCCATGGTACGTTTGCCTTGTGCATTCATGGGTTATTTATTGAATCAATTTCTGCATACCTTGCACTAACATGAATCTCGTTGTTGCTAGCGTAAGCTACTCCATCCATGTCATCGACGAACATGCTTACTTTTGGCACGTTTTTGCGGTCAGCCGGAGAATTCTGCTGGAAGATATTCCATATGAAGGAAGTGGCGGCTGACAGTGTTTGCTGACTATATTGAGCTCCGATATCGCGGTTGAAACGGGCACCACCGGGAGTGTTTGCGGCTGTATTGGTGACAGAGTAAACCACAGCATCAATTTTTTGGGTGAATATTGCGAGGATGAATAAAGAAGAAATGAAGAAAATCTTACGAGCCATTGCTGATTTGCTCTGCTACTGATATGATTATTATGAAAAAGAGAATATTTATAAAGTTTTTCAGCAGACGTGAAAACAGAGAAGTCGGACCAAGTCAATTGGAAAAGTAAAAGGAAGATTAAATGAAAAGCCGCCAGACTGAGAGAGACGAAAATTTCAAATTACTTTATTAGTGGGTCAAGTAATTAATGTTTATGGTATAATGTAACTAAGGGTTGATTTGATTGGGAGTGCGTTATCATGAGTCAACGATCAAATAAATAATCTCATAACTTTCTAATATTTTTAATAAAATATAATATAAAATAATTTTATATTTTATTTTGAGATATATATCTTAAATGATTCCTAATACCTTTAGGGTCATTTGGTTTAGATAAAAATTATGATGAAATTAGTTATGATAGGATAAATTATGTTAGAATTATTTATGGTGAAAGTAATTTTAATTGCTTGTTTGGTTTGTCATATTTAAAATACTATTCATTTCATAATTTCTAAGTTTTATTTGTTTATAAAAATACCCTCCACATTATTTAGTTTTTTAAAAATATTTTCTTTGCAAGCTTTAACTATTCATTCTTAAAATAAAATTTTCATCTAATTTAATGTAAATAATTTTGTTTATGCATTTTCATGATTATGCCATATGTTTTAAAATTAAACTTTCATATTATTTAACTTAAAAACTAAATGTCCATTTTATTTAGCTTAAAAAATAAAACTTTCATCCTATTTAGCTTAGAAATAAAATTTTCATCTTTATTAGCTTAAAAATAAATTTTTTATTTAATTTTGTTAAAGTAAAAAAATTATTATTAAGTTTTAGAGTTATCTTTAATTGATATATAAAATATAATTTTTAAGTGAATAATAAACTATTTAATTAAAAATATATAATTTAATAGCGGGGTAAACATTTTGAGAGAAATCAAAATATAAATAAACATAAGTATTAGACATATAAGTTCAACTTATAATATATTCATAAATACAAATTGTATTTATAAAATATAATTTTAAATAGAAAAATATATTATCAAACAAATAACAATTAATTAAGGTTGTGAATTTTATTATAAATATTTTTTGAAATTATGTTAATATACACGAATATAAAAATGGTGTATAAAAGAGATTTAAAACTTAAAAGGGGTTAGTTTTGGATTTTTACATATTTTATCCCAGATAAGTTATCCTGGAATTATTATTCCACCCACATTGTGATGAGCCGCTCAAATTTTGCACCGAAATTCCTTAAAAACGTCTAAGATAAGCTGGAGCACTCCGGAATTCTCTAAAATTCCCTATAGACATGTGGATCTTGAAAGAAAGGCCTGGAAGGTTCTAGAACACTCAAGATAGGTGTAGAGAATTCTTGTCTTTGTAAATATCTTAAATATTTTGGTAGAACTCTCTAGAGAATCATTTGTAGCCATTTGATCAAATTGATCCTATACGTCCATTGAGGAGGTGGATCGATGACATTCATTTTAATGCAAGAAGCAATCCAAGCAAAGCAAATCACAAGCATAGCATTGTAAAACATTCAAACTCTCTAATACAAAGTTTCTTTCTTTGTTCCTCCAAAGTTCAAGTTCCTTTGTAAAGTTCCTTAACTTAGTCTTTCAAAGTTCTACTAAGCGTTAAGAGTTAGGTTGACTAGCAACTTAAGAGAGAAAAGCTCGCTAGGCCGCATGGTACGTTAAAATTATGACCAAGTCCGTGACAGTTGGTATCAGAGCAAAGGTTGGAGACCGTCGGAACATCGAGAGAGATGGAAGGTGGAAGCGAGATTACCCAATGAGGCAAGGTAATCGAGAAGAAATCTAAAGGCCAGAGATCTCAGTCGAGGGAAACCATGGAAAGCTTTAAGACATGGCTAGCTAAGGTGGAGCTGGCCATATCCGATGGGGAGGAAAAGTCGAAGAGGTCGAACAAGGCATGGAAGGATTGCGGGAGGAGATGTAAGTAGCCGTGAACCAAGTCTTGGCCCAATGTCTCAATAGTGTAAAGGCTATAGAAGATACTCACAACGTAAAAATTTCTTCAATGCGGGAAAAGCTAGCTAGGATATTACGCAAGCTAGAAAGTATGGAGGAGGATCTTAGCTTATGCAAAAGGGCTCTTGCCCAAGAGTTCTATCTACATCCGAGGTAAGGATTGCCCCTTCCAAAATAGATGTTCCATGACCAAAGTCTTTAAAAGGGTCACGAAATGCGAAGGAGCTGGAAAACTCCCTCTGGAGTATGGAGCAATACTTTAGGGCACTCACCATGACCAATGAAGCACTGAAGGTTGATATGGCTAGTATCTACCTCGAGGATACTGCGATGGTATGATGGAGGAGGAAACAGGGGGACATTGAAAGAGGCACGTGCTCGATAGGCACTTAGGCTGAGTTCAAGATTGAACTCATGAAGCAGTTCTACCCCAACAATGTTGAAGAGGAGGCCAGGGGTATACTAAGGCGACTGCAACACAATGGAAGCTTTTGGGAGTATGTAAAGGAGTTTACCGAGGTACTTCTTGAGATCTCGGATTCCTGACAAAGAAGATTTCATTGCCTTCATGGATGGCTTACAGTAGTGCGCCAAGCTTGAGATCCAAAGACGGGGGGCTCAAGACTTAACCATTGTAATTTTTATTGCCGAGTCCCTTATTGAGTTTAGGGAAGTGGAGAAACCTAAATCAAGGGACAAGCGCGACAAGAAAAAGAGTGGGGGAGACCCATATCGTGGTAGAGAGGCAGCTGATAAGACAAAGGGATCCAAAGAGCACAAAGCTGGCAAAAGACCTCCACTCAAATACTTTTTTTATGAGGGGCCATACAAGGCAAGGGAATGCCTTAAGAGGTCTAAGCTCTCAGTATTAATCGAGGAGCGCAAATGGGAGGAAATGAAGATAAGAGGCCTACGACTCCTCAGTGCGAACAAGGCAAAGGTGGAAGTGCCTGAGACTGGAAAGAAGGAAAGGTTGTTCATAGAGTCAAAGATCGGTTCCTTGAAGGAAGAAGCAACCATTCCTTCCACTAAAGACCTTCTCTGAGGAGTTACTCAGGTCTTGAAGGAATACAAGGATGTGGAGCTCGTCGAGTTGCCGAAGAGGTTACCACCAAAAATGGAAGTGCATCAAAATAGAGCTGGTACTAGGTGCCATTTCGCTAGTAGTAATGCCATACTGCATGACACCTCTGGAGCTTAAGGAATTAAGGAAGCAGTTGAAGGAGTTGATGGACATAGGGTATATTCATCAATCAAAAACACCTTATGGATCCCCAGTCCTATCTCAGAAGAAGCACGATGGGTCGCTTCATTTATGCATCAAATACTGGGTGCTTAACAAGATTACGTTCAAGAACAAGTACCCAATCCCACTCATTGCCGATCTCTTTTATCAAGTTGGATAAGAACAGTGGTTCACCAAGTTGGATTTTCCATCCTAATACTATCAAGTAAGAATTACCGAGGGGATGAGTCGAAGACCATATGCATCATATGGTACGGTTCGTATGAATTCCTGGTAATGCCTTTTGGACTCACAAATGCCCAGCAACATTTTGCATCCTCATGAACCGAGTCTTGCAACCATTCTTGGACAAGTTCATAGTAGTGTACTTGGACGACATTGTCATATATAGCAACACTTTGGAAGATTATGTAAATCATTTGAGACAAGTCTTCAAGTACTTAGTGAGAATGAGTTGTATGTGAAGAAAGAGAAATGTGCCTTTTGCTCAATAGGAAGTCACTTTCTTAGGGTACATCATTGAAGAGAGCAAACTACGGATGGACGAGTCCAAGGTTTGGGCCACACAGGAATGGGAGCCACCAAGGAAGGTGCCAAAACTCTGTTCTTTTCTTGGATTATCCAACTATTACAGAAAATTCATCAAAGGCGATTCTACTATAACCACCCCTCTCACCGACTTGGTGAAGAAGAATCGAACTTGGGATTGGGATGAGTCGTGCCAGGCAGCATTCGAGAAGCTCAAAAAAGCCATGGTCCAAGAGCCAATGTTGGTCTTACCTGACAACACCAAACCATACGAGATGCTGACAGATGCTTTAGACTTTGTACTAGGAGGGGTCCTAATGCAAGAGGGTCATTCAATAGCTTACGAGAGCCATAAGCTTAATGATAAGGAAAAGCGATACACGATCTAGGAAAAGGAGATGACAACTGTAGTGCATTTCCTAAGGACATGGAGACATTATCTGCCGAGCGCAAGGTTCATGGTAAAGACAAATAATGTTGCCACAAGTTACTTTCGTAAGCAGAAGAAGCTGACATCAAAGCAAGAAAAGTGGCAAGCCTTCTTAGCTGAGTTTGATTTTGTGATAGAGTATAAGCCAGGCAAAGAGAACATTGTGGTCGACATACTGAGTAGAAAGGCCAAACTTGACTCCATCACTAGTCCAAGTTTTCCTTTGGTTAATCAAATTAGGCAGGGGATAGAGCAAGACCCACAAGTCAAGAATCTGATGAAGTTGGCAAGTTAGGGAAAGACCCGCCAATTTTACCTTAAGGATGGGGTGCTCAACACCAAGAAAAACCAAGTATACATACCAAAATAGAGAGGCTTAAGAAAGGAGATCATAAAGGAGTGCCATGACTCAAGGTGTGCAGGTCACCTTGGAGTTCGACGGACTATGATACTCATCGAGTAAGCATCCTACTGGCCCCAGATAAGGGATGATATTGAGCTCTATGTTAGAACTTGTTTTGTTACCAGTAAGACAGGGTAGAACAACGTCTTGGTGATGGTCTATTAGAGCTATTACCAATTTCTAAGGAACCATGGGAGAGTATCTCCATGGATTTCATCACTTGCTTGCCCAAGTCAGAAGGATGCAACAATATCATGGTTGTGGTGCACAAATTCAACAAGTATGGAGTATTCATACCAGTCTCGACTAAATTTAATGTTGAGGTTACTACCAGATTATTCTTCAAACATATGATGAAGTATTGGGGCATACAAAAGACCATAGTCAGCAATCGGGACACAAGTTTTAAAGGAAGGTTTTGAATGGAGCTCTTTAAAATCATGAGGTCCGAGCTCAACTTTTCCACAATCTTTCACCCATAGACTGATGGCTAAACCGAAAGGGTGAATGCTTTGTTAGAGCTATACTTGAGGCACTATATCAGTGCCAACCAAAAGGATTGGGCTAAGCTTCTGGACATCGCCCACTTTTCCTACAATCTGTAGAAAAGTGAGTCGACTGGGTCAAGTCCATTCAAGTTAGCAATGGGGTAACAACCAATGATGCCACAAACTATGACCATTGGTTACAAAGGGTCAAATCTTACAGCATATAAATTTGCCAAGAGATGGCATGAAAATCTGACTTGGCAAGGACATACTTAGCAAAGGCCGCGCAGAAGATTATGAAGTAGGCTGATGTTAAGAGGAGGCATCTGGAGTTCAAAGAAGGTGACCTAGTCATGGTGAAACCTCTTCCTTATCAAAGGCAGAGGTTTGCCAAGGTGCATAAAGGGCTAGTGAGACACTACGAAGGACCATTTCCCATGGAGAAATGCATTTAAAAGCTAACCTACCATCCTCGCATTTGGAGATGCATCCTATTTTTCACATGAGCCTGTTGAAGTCGTACCATCAAGATAAGGATGATCCAAGCCAAGGTGAATACAGGAGAGCACTTACACCTATCACTGCAATGCCTGAATGGGAAGTCAAAGAGATCCTTACACACTGAGTTGTTCCAAGATATGCGAATCATCCGAGCTATATGGAGTACTTTGTTAAATGGAAGAGATCTCCCAATAGTTAGGCAAGCTTTGAGTATGGGCTTACATTATGGGACTACCAGGTCTTGATCGAGGAATACAAGAAGGATGCACTGAGGACGTCACCACATTGAGTGAGGGAGAATGTGACAAGCCGCTCAAATTTGCCCTACAATGCCTTTAAAAAGTACATGATAAGCTGGAGCACTCAGAAATTCTCTAGAATTTCCTATAGACATGTGGATCTTAAAAGAAATGCCTGAAAGGTTCCAGAACACTCAATATAGGTATAGAGGATTCTTGCCTTTGTAAATATCTTAGATAATTTGGTAGAACTCTCTAAAGAATCATTTGTAGCCATTGGATCAAATTGATCCTAGCCATCCATTGAGAAGTTAGAGTAGTATAAATACCTCTCCATGACATTCATTTTAACCCAAGAAGCAACCCAAGAAAAGCAAATCACAAGCAAAGCATTATAAAGAATTCAAGCTCTTTAATACAAAATTTCTTTCTTTGTTTCTCCAAAGTTCAAGTTCCTTCGCTAAGTATCTTAGCTTAGTAAAGTTCTGCTAAGCATTAAGAGTTAGGCTAACTAGCAACTTAAGAGAGAAAAGCTTGCTAGACCTCAAGGTACGTTGGAATTATGACCAAGTCCATGATAACATGGGGGGATAACTTATCCCAGTACTAATTGTTACTCTTAGAATAAGTTTTCCCAATCTTCACAACCAAACAATGAAATGAAGACTACTAAATAATTATCCTAGGATTACTTTTCCTTATCCATCACACCAAATGACCCCTTATAAATCCTCTGGAACCCCTACTATCTCCATTCCTTCTCCTGTTGCCAAACTTTTGCAGATCAAAATTTTATTATTATTATTTTTTAAAAAAAAGTTACTCCTTCTATTTTAATTAATGCAATTTTATTTAACTTGACATGAAATTTTAATTTTTTAAAAATATGTTCTCTAAACTAAGTTATAAATATATATATATGACTATAAATCATTTCATAAAATGAACTATCATGCCCTGGGAGGGTACCCTAGATATGGTCGGCACTTGGAGACTATTGCTAGTCCCAAAGTGAACCACTTGACCTCATCGCATTCATTCAATCAATATTTATAATATCAGTGGAAGACAAAAGATGAATAAAAGTGGACGATTTCAAGTAAAGATAATAATAACAAATAAACAACAGTAGTGTGAAAGAATCTAGTCAGACAATATCCAAATCATCAATCCCAAATCTAGTTTATGAAGCCTCTAAGTAAACTATCTAGATGGTACCACAACAGACCATGACTACCCAATAAAAGTAAATATAGTACTAACTCAATCTAGATAAAATCTAAATAAGTATCCTCCGGGAGTAGGGTAGGACTCACCAATCAACTTGGATGTAAATAGATCCTCAACAATGTGTCTACTAAAGATCTCTAACACCTGTCTCTACATCATGAAAAGATGTATGCCCAAATGCACGTCAACATATGGAATATACCTGTATGTAAAATAGTTGAGTGAAATAGATAGAGGTAGAATAACAAAACTCATAGATGCTCGATCATAATGTCAAATGTCTAGTTAAAGCAAGAATAAAGAATAGACAATGACCTATCAATATCCATCCAAATCAATTTGATCTAATCCAGTTAGAGTACTATCAATTTAGAACCTATCTGGGAGTTTCGATTATTAAAACATAATCACTTATAAGCTTGTACTTGTACAACAATCAGTACATACCATGTAGAGGATGAATTGAAACCATAATGGATCCAGTCAATCAAGTCCGTTGTTCCTTTAGGGACTTCTAATCAAGAGGGAATATCTGATGAGATGCTTCAATCCTCACCTACTCTTGGCGACATAGTTATTGAGTTTGAGTTGGGCTTACTCTTACTCATTTTGGTGGTCGATACTTCTCCCAAGACTCAATGCTCATAAGACAATCATTCTCAATCAACTAATCTTATCTGGACATTTTTCAACTCAAGCCATCACATCAATTATCGACTCTTTGGTTACATTCGTTGAAGGATCAACTCTTTACTCATAGAGAATCTATCATGCATCATTCTAACTCATACCACCCAAGAAATAAGAATGGAGTTAAAGCATCTAGGGATTTCATAGGCTCTCTAGGCTCAAATCATACTCATGCATACCCGATTAAATGCAATGAATAAAATAATAAGAATTAATGCTAGGGTTCATGTAGTATGACAAAATCATGTATTTCAAGTATTTAATTCATAAAGATAGTAATTCATGCAAGATTATGTAGGAACACATTGGAATGTCAGAAAAACCTTGGAGAAACATGTATTGGAGACTTAACTCATTCACAACTCTATCAACTCGGGGTATGGGGCACATGAAGGAACATAATTCATGTTTTAGTTAGCCTTACATACCTCAGAACATAAGGAACAATTGGACTTCAGCCGATCCTCACGCTTGAATGCGAAACACTCGCTTTTTTTCCCTGCTCTATTGTTCTCTAGAAATAATTAAGCATGAGCAATGGAGAAAATACTCTTCGGATTTTATTTTAGGGCTTTAGTTAAGTCCAAAACGTCCAAGGATTTGATTAAAAGGGGTTAGGAATAGACAACAATACCCCTATTAAAAATTGTCGACAGGTTCCACGAGACTTCATCTATGGGTCGTAGACCCTTGTATGAGCCATACATGGCCTCTTGTAAATCAAGAGTTCTAAAATTTGAGTTACTGGAATTTTTCACAAAACCTGTTTTATGAGTCAAAAACATTCTACGAGTCGTTTGCTAACTCATAACTCAAGATACTGAAAAGTTGATATTTGATCCTCCAATTCAGGAGACCAATCTATGGGTTGTGGAATACGTTACGAACCATAGACTATATTACATATACATATCATACTTACAAAAATTTATCAAGTCATCATGGGTTTTACGAGACCCATTCTACGAGCCGTAGATCTCTCTATGAGCTGTAGATGACTCTCGTAGATTCTCCTTTTTAGTGTTTCTCAACTTTTCTCTTATTTTTCTCTATGCATATACTCCAGATGAGGTGTAAGGAATTAGAGGGTGATACATTATCATCCCCTTAGGATCATTCGTCCTTGAATGAAGAGAAAGGATAGACTCGTGGCACAAATAGCAATCAAGACTCTTCGCTATACTCAATTAACCAATCAAACTATAAATCAATCAACAATCTAGGAAATAGCTATTTAGACTGAAGAAATGAACAAATCAACTCAAGTTAAGAGTGAGACATTACCTTCAACATTTTCATCGTTAGGCACAAATAAACGTAGGTATCTAGCGTTCATATCCTCTTCAAGTTCCCATGTAGCCTCTTCAACAAATTGACTTCTTCAAAAAATTTTGATAGAAGTGACCTTTTTAGTTCTCAATTTGTGAACTTGACGACCAAGAATTTGGGTAGGAATCTCCTCATAGCTCAAGCTATCTTTCACCCCAATGCTTTCGACAGGCACAACCAAGGATGGATCTCCCAAACACTTCTTGAGCATAGAAATTTGAAAGATTGGATGGATGGTCGCTGATGAAGCAGTTTAGCAGTAGTCAACCTTCCCCGTATGGATTCAGTTTATTCCCATGTCGTATTCTCAAGGATTGACTCGAAAGAAATATTCTATTAAAACTAGCTAGGCAAAGTTTACTGATTGGTATTAGGAGTCCCCTAAATTCGAATAAAATATGATTGATAATTATTGAACTAAAGTATAAATATCTAAAAGTAAGGATTATGAATTGAATTCGGGTCATAGATATTTGTCAGACTAATCTTACTATCCGGTCTATTTAATTTTATCCGCTAATAGTAATCCTATCACAATTAATTCACTAAATTAATCCTATCCCTAGGCTTAAATAGTGTGCTTTAAATTAGTTGGCTAAAATTGTTATTATATCAATAATAAACATAAATTATAATTTTTCAATGATTTATTAATAAATTGGCCAAATTTGTTAATTCATTTGATTCACAATGAAAAGTAACTAGTATAAAATAAATAATTAAACAGAATAGAGTAATAATATTATCCTACATATATAATTTCCTACTTCAATTCATAATCCTAAAAAAATTTAAGTATACATGGTGATAACTATGCTACAGCATAACATGAAATAATATTTAAACATAGTAATAATTTTATTACAAGATAAAAATAACCACGAAGAACTTACAAGAGTATATAGAATATTACACCGCGTGAACACCAGCGGCCCACAAAAACCCTTCTTCTACCTCGAATGAAATGCCCCATATTTACTTAGGAATGCCCCATAATCATAATTTCCTTATGTCCAAAATCGAGGATATTTGAACACCCCTCCTCATAGCTCGGAAAGACTCCATAATACATATTTTTTTAATATCTCACAATTCATGCAAAATTTTGTAAATCCGACTTTATATTCTCGTTCAGAGGAAATAATTATGTGGGAAAATGAGTACCTATAAGGTATACTTTATCCGTGCCAAGAACATAAAGTTTTGGTGAAACTTCACAAAAACAGTAGCTATCCGCGACCAGTCTGCGATGCGGAACTGGCGCAGACTAGTTCAAAAATTTTTTAAATTCTTTTTTTACTCCAGGGCAAATGGGTAAGAACCCAATACCTATATATGTGAAAATCCCTCATTCTTTAGCCATTTTAAGCCCTAAAAACTCACCAAAAACTCTCAAATTCCTCTCTAATCTTCATCAAATTCTCCACCCATTCTCAAGACTTTCAAGAAGTTTTTTCGAAGTTCAAGGAAACCATGTCAAGCCCCAAGTCCTACTCAAGTCCTTCTTCATGAAACTCCAAGATTAAAGTATGTGGGTTTCGACCATTGGGTCCTCTCACCCATGGTGCCCAACCTTCCTTTCTATATAAATTGCATGTTTTTAGGTTGGTTTATCCATGAGTATATCTTATTATGAATTTTGAGTATAAACTATATTGGGGCTTTTATGAAATGTTGGAGCTATGATCTATTGTATGAATTGATTAGGGATTTTGATGTATCTTGCAAGAAAGTATTGCCTAGTGATGGTGGGTTGATTTACATCGATTTTTCTCACATGTCTTCACTCTTGAGTTGCATGATTTTGAACTAACACTACACACCCACTAAGTGTTTGATAAATTGTCTTGTTTAGGATTCTTGAGTTATTGATAGTCTATTACATGGTTTACAAGTCAAGTGATTTCATGATGTTCGTGGGCTACAAAGTATGTTTTGAAATCATGAAATTATCAAAGGTTTTACGAGTCTTGGTTGTTTATGAATTATTGAATTCTTATATGAAGGCTTATGTTAAAGCCTACTAGATGGGGTTATGAACTATGTGGTATGCCTCACCCTCTAGTACAAGGCCAATTCTTACATAAAGGGGTTATGAACTATGTTGTGTGCCTCACCCTCTAGTACAAGGACAATTCCTACATAAAGGGGTTATGAACTATATTGTGTGCCTCACCCTTATGTATGAATCAGTGCTACTTACTATCTTATTCTCCCATGAAGGGGTTATGAACTCTGTGGTATCCATCACCGCTATATGTGATTCAATATTTCATATTATATTTTGTGTGCATGTAGGGGTTATGAACTATGACATTCCTCTACCCTCATGTACTAACTATTACCTACTAAAAGGGATCATGACCTATGCTATACCACTTACCTTTTAGTATAAGGTATTTGGATGATCTAATCATATCACCTTATTATGTTGAACAAGCTATGCAAGAGGTGATTATTTTCGAGCATGTTTTACCTCAAGCATCGTTCATGCATGCCATATTGATATCTTACTTATCCTTTGCTTATATTTATGCATTTTGATCATGTTGTCTATCCTTTGGAATCCTACATACTTAGTATATTCAAATATACTAACGTATACTTTATGCCTGCATGATGTTACTATGTAGGGACCGGAGCTCTATTTGACTATTCTCCTCCATATGGCTAGTTTGACATCTTGAAGATAAGCTTCGTGAGTCCTCAAGTTTGAGGACACTTTCTAATTTCTCTTGTTATTTCTAAAACTTTTTTATGCTGATATTTGACAATTATGAGGGTGAGCCCAAAAAGTATCTTAGCCCCCGCTCTATCTAAGTTTAGAGGTGTTGTTGGAATGTTACGATACATCTATGCTATGAGCTTGACTCCTTATAATTTATGATATCAAAGGATTCCCTTAGTCCTTTTATCCCCATTTTTAACTCTTTTGTTGTTGTTTAATTCCTTCCGCGACCAAGGATGTATGTATGCTATGCTAAGAGGCTTTTTTAGGGTCCCTTCAGGTTCCCTATTCACCGTGTTACGTCTAGGCCCTAGGTCCAGGTCATGACATCGAACCATCCAATCAGTGATCTATATCTTCCACCATAGAGGGTCTCATAAGATCCATTTAGATGCTCGAATAGAAGTTATTGTTGTAGGCAAACTCAATCAAAGGCAAATGGTCATCCTAATTACTTTTGAAATCAATAACCCAGGCCTTCAACATATCTTCCACAGTCTGAATTGTTTGTTCTGCTTGCCCATCAATTTAAGGGTGAAACTTAGTGTTAAGATTCACTTTTGAGCCCAAGCCTTTTTGAAGGGACTTCCAAAATTGAGTAGTGAATTGAACTCCTTTGTCTAAATTAATAGACAAGGAGACTCCATGCAATCTAAAAATCTTCCTTATATATAACTGAGCATAATCCTCTTCTGTGTCAGTCGTCTTTACTGCCAAAAAGTGAGCAGATTTTGTCATCCAACCAAATATCACCTAAATTGAATCTTACTGTCTGCGAGACCTCAGTAGACCTATGACAAAGTCCATGTTAATTATCTCTCACTTCCACTCTGGAATCTCAAAGTTCTGAGCTACTCCACAAGGCCTTTGATGTTCAACCTTAACTTGTTGGCAATTCAGGCATTTGGAGACGAACTGAACAATGGCTTTCTTCATCCCGCTCTATCAATAAATGTCTTTCAAATCATTGTACATCTTAGTTGACCCTAGGTGAATAGAATATCGAGAATTAAATGGGCCTCTACCATGATCCTCTGTCGAACACCATCAGCATTTGGCACACACAATCTGACTCAGTACCTTAATACTCCATCTCCCTCTTTGGCGAAAGCCATTACCTTTTGAATATGTACATCTCTCTTCAATTGGAGTAAGATGGGATCTTAGTCTTGCTTCTACTTTACCTCTACCGTAAGGGATGATGTGGACCCCTTATGCAAAAGTATCCCACCTTCACCAAATTCATTGAGTTGAACTCCCAATCGTGCCAGTCGATGAACCTCTTTAGCCAACTCCTTTTTCTCTACCTTGACATGGGCAGTGCTCCCCATAGACAACCTTCTAAGAGCATCAACAACTATATTATCTTTACCTGGATGGTAGAGAATGCTCATATTATAGTCCTTGAGTAACTCAAGTCATCTTCTTTATCTCAGATTAAGCTCCTTGTAGGTGAAAACATATTGTAGGCTCTTATAGTCTGTAAACACATAAACATGCGCTCCATATAATTAGTGGCTCCATAGTTTAAGGGCAAACACCATTGCTGCTAACTCCAAGTCGTGTGTTGGGTAATTCCTCTTATGCATTTTAAGTTGCCTGGAAACATACACAACAACTTTACCCTTCTATATCACTACACATTCCAATTCTACTCTTAAAGCATCATAATAAATAACAAACCCATCAGCTCCTTCAGGCAAGGCCAACACAAGGGTCATAGTCAAACTTGTATTCAACTTTTAAAAACTCTACTCATACTCATCGAACCATTGTTCTAGTTAGCGGTGCAGATATGGAAAAAAATCCTTCAACAAATCTGTCATAGTAACTAGCCAAACCCATGAAGCTTCTTATGTCAGTTAGAGAGGTAGGGCTTGGCTAGTTCTTGACCACCTCAATCTTTTGAGTGTCCGCTCATATACTATTGTCTGAGACCACATGGCCTAGGAATGCCACAGATTTAAGCTAAAACTCATATTTTGAAAACTTTGCATATAACTCATTAACCTTAAGCATATATAAAGCAATTCTGAGATGATTGGCATGCTCCTTCTCATCTCTAGAATATACTAGAATATCATCAATAAACATGATCACGAACATGTCAAGATATCATGTGAATACTCTAGTTATCAAGTATATGAAGGTTGCGGGCGTATTTGTCAACCTAAAAGACATACCGGGAATTCGACGTGACCATATTAAGTTTGAAAAGCCATCTTTGGGATGTCACATTCTCTTATTTTCAACTGGTGGCAGCCTGATCTAAGGTCTATCTTGGAGAAAACAGTGGCACCGTGAAGTTGGTCGAACAAGTCATAAATCCTCTGAAGGGGATATTTGTTTTTAACAGTCACCATATTCAGTTGGCAATCTATGTACATTCTGAGAAAACCATCTTTCTTTCAAATGAATAGCAAAGAAGCATTCCACGAAGAGACATTAGGTCTAATAATGCCCTTTTCTAGCAAATCTTTCAACTGCTCTTTCAACTCTTTCAACTCTATGTGAGCCATTCTATATGGCGAGATAAAGATAAGGTGGGTATCGGGAATAACATCAATTTTAAAGTCAATCTCCTTGTTGGGAGGGACTCCAAGCAGATCCTCAGGGAATACTTTAGGAAACTTATTCATAATCAGGACAGACTCAAGAATAGAGGGCTTAAAATTGTCAGACTTAACTCGCACAAGGTAGTAGATACATCCCCATTGAGATTAACCTTTTGGCCTTAAGATAGGAAATAAACTTATCCTTAGACACAATAAAATCACTCTTCCATTCTATTATAGGCTCATTAGAAAATTGAAATTTGATAATTTTACAATCAATAGAGGCATAGCGGGCATGAAGCTAGTCCATGCCAAGAATCACATCGAAGTCAACCATCTCTAACTAAACCGAATCAACAAGAGTATCCTTATGATGGATGGACACTACATAGTTTCTATAGATTCTTTCAGCTAGAATAGACTCACCAATCATAGTGAAAATGCCAAAGTGTTCAAGAAGGCACTCAGGAGTTCTATTCAAATCTACTAGCCACATAAGGAGACACAAACGACAATGTGGCACCGTGATCCATCAAATCAAGAGTAAAGACTCAAATCATACTCGACACAACATCTGGAGATTTTTCGTGATCTTGGTGACTACTAAGGCATACAAATGGTTTGCTGCTTATGCCAGAAGTAGTACCTCTCTGATTTTCTCTAGCTGGTGGTGGTGGCACTGGTATAGAAGATTGGACCTTGTCAGTCCATTTTGGATAATCTCTTTGAAAATGACCCATTTGGCCACACCTATAGCATATATCACCTCTCTCACAATACTTTCCCAAGTGCAGTTTGGCACACTTGACATATAGTGTCTTACCTTGTAAACTGAGAGCCACACTAGCTTATGAATGAGATGCCTAGGCTCTTAAATTTTGAGACTTCTGCTCATTCTAATTTTTGGGTATCGGTGTACTAGGAACTGGCCCAAACTGAAACTTGTTACCATTCCCTCTCTTCCCTACCTTATAGTTAGAGGTTTTAGCCCTCTTATTCATGATCTCCACCCTATCTTATTGTCTGTCTTCATTAGCCTGCTGCATATAGACTATCAATCAACCTATGTCCATGTTGTTCACAAGCAAGCTCCTCTCCCTTCTTTCTTTGGCCACTTGTTCAACCCATTAACGTATAGACCCATCCTGCTTCTCATGTCCAAGACCATCTCTAGATCATAGAGAGATAGTTGCATAAACTTAAGACTATATTCCTTCACTACCATAGAGCCTTTTTTCAAATTTAAGAACTCTCTTCCCTTGGCCTCCTCTAGCTCTCTCGAAAAGAAGTGCCCCAAGAAAGCTTCTTCAAACTTTATCTAAGTCAGAATTGGGCCACCCTCTTCTTGGTTCTTCTTCCAATGATCATACCATAGTAGAGCTACAACCTTGAGCTGGTTGGAAGCCAACTCCATCCTATCAGCTTTAGTCACATGCATCACCTGGAACACCTTCTATAGCTCATCAATTTAGTTCTAATAATCCTTAGTAAGTGTAGACCGTGTGAACTCAGGTGGGTTCAACCTCAAGAATTCCCAAATTGTGGATATGTCTTGCACATCCTGCCTACCCATTCTTTGTCTAGCAGCAGGTACTATCATAGCCTGGGCTAAGGTCTAGATGGCCTAACGAAATTCAACATTCGAAATGTCAGCCCGTGGGGGCTGTTTAGGGATTGCCTGACCTATGGGTTCATCCTGATTTTGGGGCTCAAGTTAGTTGCATTTTGTCTAGCCGGACGCCCTCTTCCTCTAACAGCTCTTCTTGGAGGCATGGTTACAGTTCTGTAAATACGAAATGCATGGATTAGAGGAGAGCTTTCATAAAGTTAACTCTATAGCACGAGTCAAAATACGAATGAAGTGTAACCCTTCCTAATGTCATATAGCCTCATACTTATAAAGTGTGGTGCACAATATACCCATAAACAAGACTCTACTAGACACAACTTCATAGACTACCTAGGACACTTGAACTCTATGCTCTGTTACCATGTTTTTCACTGTCATGACCCAAGACTAGGGCCTAGACATGGCAGAAAAAATGGAAAACCTGAAGGAACCCCAAATAAGCCTCTTAGCATATCAATCACACATCCTTGTTAGCGAAAGCAAAATATCACTCACAAGAGACATAAAGAAGGGAAACGGGACTAAGGGAAGTCTTGGATAATCATAAAACATTCAGGAGTCCAGATCATAGCATGATTACATCATTTTCTCCGATAACACCTCTAACATAGATTAGGCGAGGGCCAAGACACTTTTTGGGCTCACCCTCATAGTGTCAAATGTTCAACATAAAGAGATAATAAAAGCAAGAGTAATAAAGCTAGTGTCCCCGAACTTAAGGACTCACCAAAGCTTATCTTCAAGATGCCAAAACTAGCCATGTGGAGGATGATCGTGAGCTGCTTCGGTTCCTACATGGTAACATCATGTAGGCAATAGAGTATGTATTAGTACGTTCGAATATACTAAATATGTAGGATATAAAGAATATAAAGTTATATTTTTTTATATCACTCATGAATTTTGAGATATATAAAAATTATGATTATGAATATTTCGAAGCACATTTTTAGGGTGTTTCAGTCATGCCCCGGGAGGGGACCCTAAACGTGTCCGACACTCAAAGATTATTGCTAGTCCCCAAGTGAACCACTTGGCCTCACTGTATTCATTCAATAAACCTTTATAATATCAGTGGAAGACTAAAGATGAATAAAAGTGGACAATCTTAAGTAAATACAATAATAATAAATCAACGGGACTAGTGTGAAAAAAACTAGTTAGACAATTTCTAAATCATCAATCCCGAATCTAGTTTATGAAGCCTCTAAATAAACTGTCTAGATGGTACCATGAAGGCCATGGCTACCCAAATAAGAGGAAATATAGTACTAACTCAAGATAGACGAAATCTAAATGAGCATCCTCCAGAAGTAGAGGAGGGCTCACTAATCAATTGGGATGAGAATAGATCCTCAACAATGCACCTGCTGATGATCTCTAACACCTGTGTCTGCATCATGAATTGATATAGGCCCAAATGGATGTCAGTACGTGGAATATACTGGTATTTTAAATAGATGAGTGAACCAGATAGAGGTAGAATAAGGAAGCTCAAATATGCTTAATCAAAATGTCAAATGTCTAGCTAAAGCAAGAATAGAGAATAGATAATGACCTGTCAATACCAGTCCAAATCAATTTGATCCAATCCAGTCAGAGTACTATCAGTATGGGACCTATCTGGGAGTTTCTCTTATCCAAAAATAATCACTTATGAGCTAGAGATTTTACAATAATCTTACTGATAATGCCATAGTTGTTCAGTACATACTGGGTAGAGAACGAATCAAATACATAATAGATCCATTCAATCAAGTCTGCTATTCTTTCAGGGACTTCCAATTAATGGGGAACATATAATAAGATGCTTCAGTCCTCACCTACTCTTGGGGATGTAGTTATTATGTTCAAGTTGCAGTTACTCTTACTCATTTTGATGCTCGGTACTTCTCCCAAGACTCAATGCTCATAAGACAATCCTTCTCAATCAACTAGTCTTATCTGGACATTTTTCAACTCAAGCCATTACATCAACTATCGAATCTTTGATTATGTTCTTTTAAGGTTCAACTCTTTACTCATAGATACTCTATCATGCATCATTCTAACTCATACCACTCAAGAAACAAGAATAGAGTTAAAGGATCTAGGGATTTCATAGGCTCTCTAGGCTCAAATCGTATTTATGCATGCCCAATTAAATGCAATGTGTAAAAATAATAAGAATTCATGCTAGGGTTCATGTAGTATGAACAAATCATGTATTTTAAGTATTTAATTCATGAAGATTATAATTCATGTAAGATTACATAGGAACATATTAGAATTTAAGAAAAAACTTGGAGAAACATGTATTGGAGACTCAACTCATTCACAACTCTATCAACTCGGGGTATGGGGTACATGGAGGAACATAATCCATGTTTTAGTTAGCCTTATATACCTGGAAATAGATGGAACAATCAGCCTTCAGTAGATCGTTGCGCTTGAATACGAAACCCTCGCTCTTTTTCCCTCCTCTATTGTTCTCAAGAAACCCTTAAGCATGAGCAACAGTGAAAATACTCTTAGGGTTTTATTTTAGGGATTTAAGTAAATCTAAAACATCCAAGGATTTAATCAAAAGTTGTTAGGAGTAGACAAAAATAGCCCTTTTAAAAATTGTTGATAGGTTCCACGAGACACCATCTACGGGTTATAGACCCTTCTATGAGCCATAGATGACCTCTCATAAACGAAGGGTTCTTAAATTTGAGTTATTGGAATTTTGTACAAAACCTCTTCTATGTGTAAAAAAACATTCTACAAGTCGTCTGGTAACTCATAACTCAAAATACTGAAAAGTTGATATTTGATCCTCTAATTCATGAGATAAATCCACGGGTTGTGGAATACTTTCTGGACTATAGACTCTCTTGTATATATGTCTCAGACTTAAATAATTTTACCAAGTCATCAGGGGTTTTACAATACTCATTCCACGAGTCGTAGATCTCTCTACAGGTCGTAGATAACCCTCATAGATTCTCCTTCTACAGTTTTTCTCAGATTTTCTCTTAATTTTCTCTATGCATCTATTCCAGAATAGGTGTAAGGAATTAGGAGTTGTTACATGAACATTTTATAGTTAAGTTATTATTTCCTCTGTTCACTTTTACTTATCATTGTTTTGCTTTTCGAGGTCAACTTGACTAAACTTCAAAGATAAATTGAAGTAGCTAAATTTAATATTTAAAATATAAAGTTTAGATGATTGAAAACTATAGGTGGAATGAACTTAAAGTCCCTCATACTTATTTTCATTTGTCACATAAACCTTTCTACTTAGGACTTTGCCAACTGAACACTTAAACTCGATGAAACTCCACATATTAAATCCCTCTGACCATTAATCAAGCTTATGTAGGAATTTAATTGTTGACTTGGCAAAGATTTGATTTCACGCACAGAAAGTGCATGACTACCATGTTTGACAACAACAACACCCCCCCAAAAAAAGACCTAAAAAAATTTAAAATTAAATATATTCCATTTCTTCTATTTCCCAACCACCCTCTCCTTTCGTCTCCAACGACCCCTCCCCCATTTCTTTCTCTATCTTCCTTCCCATCTCTATTTCTTTCTTCTCTTTTTTTTCACTTTCTCTTTCTCCCCAAATTACAAATAAATTTGTCCTATAATTTATAAAGTGATAGATCTAATAATTTTTATTTTTTTAGCATCAAGATATTCTTCAACAAAGAAAAGTTTAAGAGGGGAGCAACATGAAGAAAAAAAGAATGAAGGGAATGAAGATGGTGATTATTTTTTCTCTTTCTTCCTCACCATCTCCAAGGGCACCAAAATGAAGAAGAAAATAATGAGGGGAATGGAGACGGTGATTATTTTTTCTCTTTCTTCCTTCCCATCTCTATTTTTTCTTCTTTTTTTTCACTTTCTCTTTCTCCCCAAATAATGAAATTGTGCTATAATTTATAAAGTGATAGATCTAATAATTTTTTTTAGCATCAAGATATTCTTCAAGTTGACAGTGCTTAGTACATTTAGGAAATAGAAGCAAGTAAAAGGATAAGGCACCAAAATGAAGAAGAAAATAATGAGGGAAAATGGAGATGTTGATTGTAGGTTGGGGAATGAAGATGGCGATTATTTTCATCTAATTGAAAAAAAGGAAAGAAAATTTTGAAAGAGAAAAGGTTGTTGCTATGTGAAAATATGTTTTAACATATCATTTTCTATGTAAAATTTTAAAATGACGTAAAAAATTACGTGTACTCATTTATAAGTCACGCACCATGCTTAGGTAAAAAAGTGTTTAAAATATTGCATTTTAGTGGGTACGAGGGTTCAATTGGCAAAGTCTTGAGTAGAATGATCTATGTGACAAATGGGAACAAGTATAAGGACCTAATAGGTCATTTTGTCAAAACTATACGAAAAAGGCTATAAGTTGCAATCTTTTTCATATTAATATGTTAAAAAATATATATTAAAATATTAAAATTATTCCAAAAATGAACAGAGTTGATTGAGAATAAGAGAAGAAGGAAGAAAAAAAAGGAGAAGAGAGAAGAAGGAAGAAGGAGAAGAAGGAAGAAGGTGAAGAAGAGGGAGAGGGAGAGGGACAAGGAGAAGGAGAAGGAGAAGAAGGAGAAGAAAAAGGAGAAGCATCAGAAGGAGAAGAAGGAGAAGAAGGAGAACCAGAAGAAGAAGAAGGAGAAGAAGGAAAAGGAGAAGGAGAGACAGAAGGAGAAGCAGAAAGAAGAGAAAGAGAAGAAGAAGAAGGAGGAGGATAAGAAGGAGGAGGAGGAGGGGAAGAAGAAGGAGAAGAAAGTAAGAGTAAATGTAGAGCAATCGTGTTTCTATTTTCATATTTCATTGATAGCTTAATTACTTTTCCATCAATCTCGGATGGAGCCAAAGATTGACTATTTTTTGGCCTTGGAGTATGATGGAATAAAGCAAAATGGC
>JAOTQJ010000001.1:19778594-19813295 GCA_025642045.1 Solanum sejunctum | reverse complement strand
GATATACTCCCATATATATAGGGACACACACACACACACTTGGTCCAATCAAAAGGAGGCACCTAACTTGACCCCACATCCCTTTTATTCTTAAGGACCTAAGTTAAGTAAAATGTTACATAGGTCCTAATACTTTATTAAATCGAACCAATTAAGGACGTTCGGGTTTTAAATTACGTTGCGGGTCCTAACAATGAGACATATTGGGTACATGTGGTTGCATACTTATACTACACTTGTTGCACTCTTTTGTAGTGTAGGTTCAATTCCGAGTACGAGCATATCTCATGGAGCCATCTGAGTTCAAGCTTAGATTATCTTGGAATTATGGTGAGTTGCTTGGGTTTTTCGCAGTCTACACCTCTGTCTATCTCGTTAATCATTCTCTTTTTTGAATTCAGACAAGATATTTCTTATGTTTAAACTTGTTATCTTAGTTTCAGACTTGCATCACAGTTTTAGAAGCTTTTGTACTTATGACACAAAGTCTTGGGTGGTATATTAGTTTTTTGCATTTTGTACTTGTATGAGACTTATTGTTGAGGGTATCTATTTGTTATTATCTTTCACTTTATATATTACATTGAATTAGTAACTTATTGGGTTGGCTTACCTGTCGGCTGTGAATATAGGTGCCATCGTGACTTATGTTTTGGGATCGTCATAAAAATATTTTCTCTGCTTGGTGCATATGTTGGGACAAGCATGTGCTTGACAGAGTTGGTGTTCTTTAATCAGCCTTAGATATGTTATTCTTAAGAAGAATATCGAATATTTTAATAAGTTATATATGGTATGATGTTGGATACCTTTCTTTATTACTGTGATGTGGTTACTAGGTCTATATATAGCTGTCGTAATATGTTAGGGGCATACCAATGCTGTCGTAATGTGTTAGGGGCTTTCTACACGCTACTTTAGTATACTTGTATAGCTTATACATGCTTTCATAGACTTCTCGGGATGATGGGTTGATCTTCTTCATTGCCGTTTATGATAAGTTTTGAGTGTGGATTGAATTGAAACATGTAATGATATTTTTGAACATTTGTTTGAATTTATTGTGCTTATTATAAAGTATATTCTTATGTATATTATTTATGTATATCTATGGTGTAGATGTATTTTATAATTCTTATTCCAAGGGTATTAAATTAGCAAGTCGAGGATCTTACTATGTTATATTTATATATAACCTACTCCTTAATTACTTGCATGTCAATGGAGATACTGTTGCAGAGGGTGAAACTTGTGGCTGATAAGTTCGTTCCTATGGACTCTGTTGCTGAGGTAGGCTTCCGAATTGTTCGTGAAGGATGCTATTCCAGCTCTATCTAGCATATCTTATGTTTTTTTCTTAAGGTTTGCATGCTGGACAATTAAACTAATATCTCTCTATTAGATGCTCCATGATCTTATTGTGGGATGTTGGCTAGAGATATTTTGTTAAGTGACCATTTTCCTTTCGTAACTAGTTATATGATTTTGGTTTGATTGTTATTCCATTTTTATAAGTAGTGATAAAGTTTGGTATTGCACATATTGTATGTCAGTGCTTTGATAATTGGGATGCATGTATGGATGATTGGTTCTCTCAATAAATGGTGTGGGCGGGTTCTAGTCACTTCTAAGAGGTATTTTGGATGTGACAAAGTTGGTATCAGAGCGTACACTTTAAGTCCCCAGTCATGGAGTAGTGTTTAGTAGAATCTAGATCATAGGTATGTGGGCACCCATACTTATTATCTTGAGCCTACTAAACATTTAGGATGGATTCACTTTTCATTCCTTATTCGTGCATTGAGTTAAATCAAGTTTAACTTTTGAATATTTTTTTCACAGATGGCTAAGAAGTATGGCTCTTCCTATTGTTCAATCTAATACAGCTATTGGATGTGGTGGGGGACATGGTACTACCTCCAGTGGCATTAAGAGTAGGTCTCATCCTACTAGGGCTCGGACTAAGACACTTGTTGCTCCTCAATTAGGAGTTATGAATGGGGGACAGAACCGAGTCGCTGTCCAGAGCAAGTGCAGGAACAGGTTGTTCAGGATGCTCCACAAATAGTGCCAACTGTTGCACCTACTATCGCTTTACCTACAGATGTTATGATGAGATTGCTAAATATGTTAGAGGCATTGGTCCTAATCAGGGTGGAATCCTAGCTCCTCAGACTACTACATAAATGCAAAATTAAGTGCAGTTGAATGTTGATGCGACTCAGACACTGCATTTGGCCCCTCAACAAATTGGTCATCCAATTGCAACTTTAAGACAATCCAAAGATCTTAAAAATTTCATGGACCTTAAGCCACCAGATTTTGATGCGACACTAGCTTCCATTAAGGCTCAAAAGTTCATTGATCATTGTGAAAAGATACTTACAACATTAGGGTTGAAAGAGATTCTTAGTGTGAAATTTACCACTTTGATGTTCTTAGGATCTCCAGAGGAATGGTGGATTTCCATTCAAAGAGGTAGACAAGAAGGGTCATAACCTATCATCTGAATAGAGTTTTCAGCAATGTTTAAGGATAGGTTTATTCTACTGAGCAACCAAGATGATATGAGACGTCAGTTCCATAATCTGTGTCAGGGCAATATGACAATTACAAAGTATAAGGTCAAGTTCACTGAATTATCCACGTATGACCCATTTTTGATTGCAGATCCAGGGAAGAAAGTGAGAAGGTTTGTGAATAGACTAGAGCACCGTTATCGTGGTCTTATGGTATAAGATGTGTGAATCGGTACACATTCATATATGGTTGACACTGCTCCTCACTGTGAGTTTTATTGGGAGATGGAGAAAACTAATGAGAAAGAACAAAGGCACATAATACAAGTAGCTTTAATAATGTTCCATTTGGAGGCAAAAGTGAATTTCATCATGGGCAATCTAGGCCTACCCAGTCAAATTCGGGGGGTGCAATCTTCAAAGAGTGATTATCCAGCTATACAAGGTCAACAACAGATATAGAAGAAGGGTGATAATTCCTATCAGTCCGAATAACATCCAAGGTGTTCTAATTATAGCAGGAATCACAGTGGTTGTTGTTTTGGTATTGGTGGTCCTTGTTTTACTTATGGTGAAAGAGGTCATATTGCTAAATATTGTCCTAAGGGAGATTCTGGTACTAGTCATGCTACTACATAGGTGCAGAGGAATGTAGCATATACTCAGGCTTAGATTCAGCCAACTAAGGCTGATCCACAAGGTACTCGTGGATAGGGTCGAGCGGGGTGCACAGGCTGCTCAGGCTGCTCAGGGAATAGGTGGACCATCAAGATTATTTACTATGGCCAAACAGGATGTCGAAGGATCTAATACTGTCATCATAGGAATTATTACTGTCAATTTGCATGAGACATATGCTCTTATTGATCCTGATTCTATATAGTCGTATGTATTCCCGTCTTTTGCTATATCTTTAGAATGACGAGTTGAGACGCCTAATGTGCCATATATGCTTATGACTCTAGTAAGGGAGACTTTGTCAGTGGATAGAGTGTATAGAGATTGTGTTATATTTGTGCAGGGCAAGGACATAATAGTTGCTCTATTAGAGTTGTTGCTATCTGACTTTGATATAATTATAGGCATGAATTAGTTAGCATCACATTATGCTTTGGTTGATTGTTATGCTAAACTGGTACATTTTAATTTTCCTAGAGAATCATCTTTAGTATGGAAAGGTATGACTTCTCTGACATGGGGAAAGATAATATCTTATGTAAAGGCACATTGTATGATTAATCATGGGTATTTTGATTTTATTACTATTGCCTATGATACTTGAGGGGCAGATATTCTATCGATAGCATTTCAGTTGTGCGAGAATTTGTTGATGTATTTCCAAAAAACTTACTTGGGCTACCTCCGATGAGAGAAATTGAGTTCAACATTGATTTAGTGTCAGGCACTCAACCTACCTCTATTCCTCAGTATCGTATGGCTCCAGCTAAGTTGAGAGAATTAAAGGTAAAATTCCAAGAACTACTTGATAAGGGGTTCATCAGGCCTAACGCATTGCCTTGGGGTGGTCTAATGTTATTTATGAAAAAAAGATGGCACAATGAGAATGTGCATCGACAACAAGCAGTTGAGTAAGGCAACAATCAATAATAAATACGTGTTGCCTTGTATTGATGATTTATTCAATCAACTACAGGGCTCTACTCAATTTTTCAAAATTGATTTGATATCAAGTTATCATCAACTGAGAATAAAGATTGAAGATACCTCAAAGACAACCTTTCGGACTAAGTATGGGCACTCTGAATTTTAGGTGATGTCTTTCGGATTAACTAACGCACCTGCACCATTTATGTATCTTATGAATAGGGTATTCAAGCCATACTTAGACCAGTTTGTGATTGTATTCATTGATGATATTTTGGGATGAGGCTGTGCATGAACATCATTTGAGAATTATATTGCAGACACTTAGGAAATGAAATCTTTATGCTAAGATCTCAAAAATGTAAGTTTTGGTTGGGAACAATTTACTTTTTAGAACATATGGTGTCACAAGATGGGATTCAAGTCGATCCAAGAAAGGTAGACATTGTTCGAGATTGGTCTCGACCTGATACTTCATAGAGATACACAGTTTCTTGGGACTAGCTGGATATTAAAGATGGTTTGTGGAGGATTTCTCAAAGATAACTGCTCCATTGATATATTTAACTCAGAAATGTGTGATTTTTCAGTGGTTAGATTGATGTGAAGAGAGTTTCCAAAAATTAAAGACTGCATTGACTATAACTCCAATTTTGAGCCTACCTACGGCAGAGCGTGGTTTCACCATTTATTGTGATGCATCTAAAGTCAGATTGGGATATATCTTAATACAAAATGGTAAAGTAGTGGCTTATGTTTCTCGACAACTAAAGATTCATTAGAAGAATTATACAGCGCATCATTTACAATTGGTCACAATCATATTTGCACGTAAGATATGGCGTCACTACCTTTATGGAGAGTCATGTGAAGTCTATACTAATAACAAGAGTTTGTAATACATTTTCGAGCAAAATGATCTAAGTCTGAGGCAACAATGATGGATGGAGCTACTTAAAGATTAAGATCTTACTATCTTGTATCATCCTGGAAAGGAGAATGTGGTGGCAGATGCTTTAAGTAAAAAGTCTATGGGCAGTTTCGCTTGGATTTCTGTTGAAAAGCAACCTATGGCTAGGGATATTCAATCTTTAGCCAATCAGGGAGTTTGAATTGATCATACATTGCCAGGCAGGTTTCTTGCAGGTATGATAATGTAATCATCCTTAGTTGGATAAGTTAAGGCTTGCCAATATGACGATCCCCAACTTGTTAGATTACAAGATCAAGTGCAGAGCAGAGGCGTAAAGTTATTCTCAATTGATGGTGAGCGCGTTTTGTATCAATATGGTAGATTGTGTATACCCATGGTGGGTGAGGTAAAACAGCTAATACTTGAAGAGGCTTATAGCTCGCGATACTCCATCCATCCAGGTGCTTCAAAGATGTATCAAGACTTGCGTGGTTTGTACTGATGGAAAGCTATAAAAGCTAATATTTTAAAGCATGTGACTAGTTGCTTGAATTGCCAATAGGTGAAATATGAACATCAAAAATCTGGTGAAGTAATGTAAAACTTGATTATCCCAGAGTGAAAGTGGAAAAGGATTTCCATGGACTTCATTATAGGTTGCTGAATACTTTCAAGAAGCATGACTCAATTTGGGTGATTATAGACAGACTCACAAAATCTACACATTTCATACCAGTTCAGGTTACTTATACTGCAAAACAGTTAGCAGATATTACCTTCAAGAGATAGTTTGGTTTCATGGATTGTCCATTTTAATAATATCAAATCAAGGTGCACAATTCACTACTGAGTTTTGGAAGTCTTTTCAAAAATCGTTGAAATCACAAGTTAAGTTGAGTACAACTTTTCATCCCTAGAATAACGGACAGTCTGAGCGGGTCATTCAAATCTTGGAGTACATGCTTAGAGCTTGCGATTGATTTTGGTGGATATTAGGATGATCGATTATTGTTGGTAGAATTTGCTTATCATAATAGCTACCAATCGAGTATACAAATGGTACCATATGAAGCTTTATATGGTTGCAAGTGTCAATCACCTATTGGATGGTTTGAACTTGGCAAAGCACATTTACTAGGTCCAGACTTGGTTCAACAGGACTTAGGGAAAGTTGCAGTGATACGAGAATGAATACGAATAACACAAAGTAGACAGAAATCTTATGCAGATAAGAAAGTTCGTGATGTGAAGTTTCTGAAGGGCGAAAAGGCCTTTTTGAAAGTTTTCCCTATGAAAGAAGTTATGAGATTTGGTTGAAAAGGTAAGCTGAGTCCTAGATATATTGATCCTTATAAGATTTTAGATCGGATTGGGTTGGTGGCATACTGACTTGCTTTACTTTTGAGATAGTTCGTTGTACATCTTGTATTTCACATGTCAATTCTTCGACGGTATGTTCGTGATGATAGCCATAAGATTAATCTAGAAGATATGGAGCTTGATGAGAATTTAGCATATGAGGAAGGTCTAATATCTATTCTAGATAGGCAAATGCGAGAATTGAAGTTAAAGAGATAGTTTTAGTGAAAATGTATAGCACAATCATCCAACCAAAGAGGCTACATGGGAGTCTGAGGTGGATATATGAGAGAGATATCCTCACCTATTTGACACTTTAGGTATGAGTTTAGACTCGTTTGAGGATGAACGTCATTTTTAAGTAGGAAAGAATGTAGCAACCCTTATTTTTTAATAAAGGGTTAATTGATAATTATATATATAGGCTAAGCCCTCTAATTTTTTATTCAATCTGCTACACGCAGCAGATTCAGAATAATAGGGCAGTCTTCTTTTCTCTTCTTTCATTCCTTTATTTTGGGAGAAAACACACAACTCACAAGGTGATTCGGGGAAGTTCATACACAGAATTAACTCGATCTTTGTATCACTGTTTTGTGAGATAAAGTACAGATATTTTCTTATTGTTGTGTGCTTTTGTTAGTTGAAAACATATTTACCCGAATTTTCACTAATTAAATTTTAACAATGTGATTAAGAATACCTTTACTTTTAATTTATAGTCTAAGTTATTGGGTATTAAGGTTTAACTCTAAACTTGAAGGTCAGAGATATGGATACTTGAGTTTGACCAACATAATTAATATCGATAATCAATATTTTTCATAGATTAAGGAAAGTGGGGGTTGTTTTAGTGGGTGTTCTGTACATGGAAGGTTGTGGAACTTGTCATTAATAAAGTAAGTGAGACTTTAAGCTTTAGTGCTTGTTTTACAAATATGCTTCAAAAAAAAAATTCTCTGCTTGGTGCATGTGTTGGGACAAGCATGTGCTTCACAGGGTTGGTGTTCTTTAATCAACCCTCGATATACTATTTTTGAGAAGAATATCGAATATTTTTAATAAGTTATATGTAGTGTGATGCTGGATACCTTTGTTTATTACTGTGATGTGGTTATTAGGTGCATACATAGCTGTGGTAATATGTTTGGGGCATACCCATGCTGCCATAATATTTTAGAGGCTTTGTCTACGCTGACGTGGTATACTTTTAGAGCATTATAAATACTGTCATGGACTTGATGATGGTTTAATCTCCTTCATTGCTATTTATGACAAGTTCTGAGTGTGGATTGAATTGAGATATGTAGTGACCTTTTATTTGAACTTATTGAGCTTATTATGATGCATATTCTTGTGTATGTTATTTATGTATATCTGTGGTGCAGATATACTTTATAACTCTCGTTCCAGGGGTATTAAAGTAGCGAATCGAGGATCATACTGGGTTATATTTATATATAGTTCACTCTTTACTTGCATGTCAATGCAGATATTGTTGTAAAGGGTGAGACTTATGGCTGATAAGTTTGTTCCCGTGGACTCTGTTGTGGTGGTGGGCATTCGCATTATTCGTGGAGGCTACTATTTCAACTCTATCTAGTATAGCTTATGTTTTGTTTTTTTTTGGATTTGTATGCCCGATAATTAAAACTCATATCACCCTATTAGATGCTCCATGATCTTATTGTAGGATGTAGGCTAGAGATATTTTGTTAAGTGGCTTTTTTCCTTTCATAACTCGATATATGATTTTGGTTTGATAGTTATTCCATTTTTATGAGTAGTCATGAGGTGTGGTGTTGCACATATTGTATCTCTATGCTTTTATAATTGGGATGCATGCATGGATGTGTGGTTCTCTTGATAAAATGATGTGGGCGAGTGTCAGTCACATATACGGGATAATTTGGGATGTGACATCTCTCCTCCGTAAGTAACAAAGCAAGATCAACTATACTGGTGGCTTTACTATTTAAGGCAACTATTTCCACATTGACCTTGTCTAGATAATAAAGAATGATTATGTCATAATTTTGAAGCAACTTCAATCATGTTTGTTGTCTTAAACTTCTATCCTTCTGATTGAATATGTATTCTCAGATAATTGGTGATAATCTCATAATGAACTCTAGATAAGTAATGTATCTAAATTCTCAAGACAAATACTACTAATATCAATTATGAATCATAAGTGGGATAATCTTTCAGATGAACCTTCAGTTGTCTTGAAGCATAAACAATAACTTTACCCATTTGCATCAGAATATATCTAAAGCCAATTTATAAAGCATTATAATACACCGTAAAGCCTTTATCTTTTAAAGATAAGGTCAAATAGAAGTCGAAGTCAATAAGACCTTGAGATTTGAAAAACTCGCCTTACACTTATCAAAGTAATGATGAAATCACATTCTTATTTTACATTTCTATATGATATACCTCAATTTTTATTTCGCAAAATTTAAAATTATACATTTTGTTTATTAAATTTTTTGTAAAATTTAAATTATAAATTTTGTAAGTATAATTTTATTTTACAAAAAAAAAAAGTCGTACTTCAAAACTTTACTTTTAAAAAAATTAAAATTATTATCTATCTAAAATTAAAGTTAAAATTTTATATATAAATTTTATACTCCCTCCGTCCATTTTATATCACCCTTTCCTTTCTTCATTCCAAAAGAGAATATTACCTTATTATAATTAGAAATAATTTAATTTAAAAAATTCTTCTTTTATTCTTAATATAATGGAAAAGGGCCTAAAATGCCCTTGAATTATTGAAAATGGTATAAAAACGCTCTTCATTTACCTATTAAGTCTAAAATTTCCCTGTTGTTTATTTTTGAGCCAAAAATACCTTTTTATTTACCTTTTTGACTCATGTATACCATTGAACTGACAACTATCTCTTTTTTTCTTTTCTTTTTTGTTAAAAATATATTTGTTATATTTCATTTTCTTATAGAATAAAGTAAACTCCATCACTATTAGATTTCTTTCCATAATTTATCCAAATCAAAATAGCGTATCTCTTTAAGACCCTAAATTTTTTTTTACAATAAAAAATCTAATAGTTTTCTTTTTCTTTTTAAAGTTTGTGTGGTTTATAAATAAAGATATTATTTTGACCTGGACAAAATATATGAAAAAAATCTATAAAATAAATAAATAGGTATTAGTAGTTTTAGTGTAGATATTTTTTTCAATATGTGAAAAAACTTTGAATAGCTTGTACAAAATATGTAGAAAAATTGATTTAGCCTTTTTTTTTCTTAATGAAATTTGAATAGTTTTCGTTATTTTTTATTAGAACATTAGGAAAAATCCACTCATTTGAAAAAATTAAAAACTTATTTTTTATTAAACTTATATATTTTTTAAAAAATTCTTTTTTAAAAAGTTAAATCGATTAATTAGTTTAATAAATTACTTTGACTTTTTAATTATATCACTTTGATCCTTAAAAAAATTATTAGATTTTTTTGTAAAAGAGAAAAATTGAATGTTTTAACGAAATACATTATTTCAATTTTGATAAATTATAAAAAAAAATTAATTGAGATAGAATTTATTTTATTCCATTAAAAATAAATATAATAAATATTAAAAAGGGAAAGAAAAGAGAGAAGTTTTTTAGTTTCAAGGAGTTAGAAAGCTTGGCCTAACAGATGGATAAAAAAAAAGTTATACTATTTTTCATAGTAAAAAAGGCATATTTTAAACTTTTTTTTTATTAATAAAATAATTTTTAATCACTCTATCAAATGAAATAATATCACGTAAAATAAAATAAAATAGTATCATATATATAAAGTGAAATGATGGGTTAAAAAAATGCTCTGCAAATTAGTCATCCTTTAATACTTATTTTAAAGAGAAGTTGCAAATTGACCTTGGAGCTTTGAGATTCCAACTCCACAACCATGGCGGGAGCTTGCATGACTCCCCCATGTTTCATTCGATCTTCCACACTTCCCACTCTCCTTTCGAGGAAACCTCTTCTATTAGCGTCTGCCTTAACCACACAGCGCCCAAGAAAATTTGCAAAGAGGAAAAATTATCTCCGCCCCAAAATACTCAAAACCCGTACTAAACCCTACACAAAAACCCAAAATGAACCAAGAACTCCCCTTGAAACCCCAACCCAGCGCACCCATATTTTGCCTTCCGACGAAGCAGCTAAAGCGCCGGAAAATCAAGCACTCCCGCTGTCGGAAATTTCAGAACCCGAACGCATTGTTAATGACGGTGGAAGTACCTTTTATCAATCCCCACTTCAGCAAACCCGTATTTTGGCCTCCGACCTAGCCGCCGGCGACGAGCTGAAAAGCTCTGGAAATCAAGAATTCCGGCTGTCGGAAGTTTCAGATCCGTCCGGAGCTGTTAATGCTGTTGCAGGTACAATTTCTAACACCCTATAACTGAATTTTGGGTTGTGGGTAGTTGGAGAAATTTGTTTCAGACGATTAATGCTGTTTGGGTATTCGATCAATTGATTATACTAGGATAAGTGGAAATTTGGATCCTAAAATTGTTAAAAATGAGTTATTAATGGCACTGTAGGTACCTTTGGTAAAGGCTCGTTGCTGAAATTTGGATTATGGATAGTTGGAGCCTTTGTATTTCAAACAGTTTGTGCTGTTTGGGTACTTGGTTCAGCTGATTTTAGTGGAAAAAATGAAAGTTCGGGTCATAATGGTTATAAAAATGAGGTCTTGGAGTTGGATTTGAAAGGTGCAAGTAAGTACAAATTGAGAATGTTTGTGAATGGGGATGGAAAGCCGAGTATTGAAAATGAGGGAACTGTTTTTGTGGACGAGGCTGAAATGGAGAAGAAGATTGAGGAAATTCAACACATGGCAAGGGAGGCAAGAGAGAAGGAAAGGTTGGAGTTGAAGGGTGGTGATGTTGATGAGGAGAGCGACGAAGAAATTGAAGATAGTGATGTTAAAATGGGGATAAAAAAGGAAGTTGATAAACGATTAATCAAGCTGAGAAAGAGAATGGGAAAGGTTAGCATCAAACAGCCTACAAATTCTGTTACTTATCCAAATGTCAGGGATAATGGTGGTGATTTGGATGAGAAAGAGCTTAGTGCTGCTTTAATGTCTAAAAGAAAGCAGAAATTTAGAGAGTTCGCTAGTAAACCAAGTAATAAACCAAAGGGTTTTATGGCCCTTGACCATCAAAATTTTGGTACAAATGGAGATAAATCATTGAAGGACAACACCGAAGTGCTGAAGAATGGAAATAGAGAAGGTGGAGTCGATGTGCCAGGCGCTGATGAGGTAGACCTGCTCACCCTTGATTCTCACAGAGGTGCTTTCATGAAATTTGGTGAAAACATAGAGAGAAAAGGAAACACAGAAGACGTAGAACTGGTATCACCTTTATGGGTGAAGAAGTCTTCCGGAAACAAGGGGAGAGGAAGAAAGGAAAGGAGCGTTAAAATAGTGGAAGGTGGAAAAGCTGATGTTATCAAAGCTGTCAAGAAGAACTCATTGGAGAAGAGCGGAAGGAAGAAAAAAGGAATTGCATCAGTCTGGGAGGAATCTGAACCAGGAATTGGTAATATTTTGGAAAAACCTTTCAGCTGGCTTTCTTTTTATGGAGTTCTATACATTCTACACCCCTAATGTGTGTACAGCCTTTTGATTTGCACCCTATCCTGCTATCTTTTAGGAGTGTTTGGTAGAATGTATTAGAAGAAATAATGCATGCACTAGCTTTGTGTATTGGTAGTACCTTGATTGGTACACTTGTTAACCTACGTATAACTAATGCTTTCATTAGTTATGCACTCCATTGTGTATTAAGGAGTGTAACTAATACATGAAAATCCGAGGTATTAGTAATGCAAGGAATTTAATGTATGCATTAGCATGATTAAATATCAAGTTGCCCCTCAAAACCTTTTTTACATCTTTTCCTACATATTTGTAGAGGATATCTTTGTAAATTAATATACAACAACAACAACATACCCAGTAAATATCCCACAAGTGGGGTCTAGGAAGAGTAAGATATTTGCAGAGCTTACCTCTACCTTTGTAAATTAATATCTTTTTAATAAATTATGTAATACATGCTATTTTTAATACACCAACCAAACAATGCATAAGAAATAATGCAAGCATTACTAGTGCACTCTATCTAACATTTACACACTCTATCAAATGACTCCGTGCAATTTAATCCCTAGTCTATATATTTCATTGCAAAACCTTAGAAGAATTTGTTATGTGTGGGGTAAACTCGAAACTTACATGATTAACTAAAGAAAAAGAAATTGAAAGAGAGGGAGCAAGAAGTGTCCAAACCAAGACCAGTGAACAGTGGGGCAAACAACAACATACGCAATGTGCTCCCACAAGTAGGGTCTAGGAAGAGTAAGATATTTGCAGAGCTTACCTCTACCTTTGTGGGGTATAAAGGTTGTTTCCAATAATCCACCGGCTCAAAAGAGAAAGTTATTCAAAGCAGAGATTCAAGAAAATATGAGAATAGTATATCAAGATACAAAGCAAATCCAACAACAAATGATAAAACACATTGAAAAATAAGAAATTACATGATTACTAAATATTACTTCCTCCGTTTAAAAACGAATGACCTGCTTACTATGTTAGTTTGTTTCAAAAAGAATGATCCCCTTTTTTTTTGGCAATACTTTAATTTCAGCTTTCCACGTGACATTTTTGATGCTACAAGATTATTCGGCATTTTGGTACATTTAACATAGCTTTAATTTGAGACCAGTCTCAAAATTGAAAAACCTTCTTTATTTTTTTAAACTCCTTGCCAAGTCAAACTAGGTCATTCTTTTTGCAGAAAACGGCCTAAAATGCCCTCGAACTATTGAAAATGGTACAAAAACGCACTCCATCCATCCATTGGACCTAAAATGCCACTGTCATCCACCTTTGGGTCCAAAAATATCTTTCATTCACCTTTTTGGCTCACTTATATCTTTGAAACTAACAATCCTCTCTTTTTTCTTTTTTAAATATTTATTATGTTTCATTTTCTTATGGAATAAAATTAATTCTCATCTCTATTAGATTTCTTTTCATAATTTATCCAAACCGAAATAATGTATCTCTTTAAGGTTCAAAGTGATTTATTAAACTAATTAACCAATTTAGCTATCTAAAAAAGAAATGTTTTTAAAAATAAAGTTAATGAAAAAGTAAGTTTTTATTTATCCAAAGAGTAAGTTTTTCTTTAATGTTATATAAAAAATAACAAAAACTATTCAAATTTTATTAAATAAAAAAAAATTAAAGAAAGCTAAATCGGTTTTAATAAATCACGTTGATCCTTAAAAGTTAATTATTTTGTCTAAATAAAATACGAGTATGTGCAGATTTTTTGAAAAAAATTCAAAATATGTATTGTTGTAACTTTAGATTTTTTAAAGATTTTTCCTCATAATTTATTAAATCCAAAAAAATATACCTTCTCATGGCCCTAAGCTTTTTTTCTTTTTAAAAGCTACAGTAAACTACTAATTTGTTTTCTTTAATTGGATTTTTCACATATTTTTTTCAAACCAAAATAATATCTTTCTTTATAACCCCCAAAACAAACTTTAACAAATAAAAAGTTGTAAGTTTTTCTTTTTTTGTGTGTGTAAAAAAAAGAATTGAGGATGTGGATTTACTTTATTCCATAAGAAAATGAAACATAATAAATATTTAAAAAAAGAAAAAAAGGGAGGGTTGTTAGATTCAAGGGTACAAGTGAGCCAAAAAGGTGAATGAAGGCATTTTGGACCCAAAGGTGGATGATAGAGGCATTTTAGGCCCAATAGGTGGATGGAGGATATTTTTGTACCATTTTCAATAGTTCGGGAGCATTTTAGGCCCTTTTCCGTTTTTTTTTGAAACAAAGGGAGTACTATTAATAAGATTGAGAGGAGATGGGGCTAGCCTTTGCCTCTCCCACTTAAGTGTGATAACACAACGCTACCTACTATCCTATTACCCTAATCATTGACTTCCATATTTTTGTATCTAGGGTTATGTCCTCACTAATCTGAAGTTGAATATGTCGTATCAATTCGCCCATCACAACGGCAAATAGGGATAGGCGAAGAGTTGATCCCTGGTGCAACCCCATCATGACCGAAAAGTATTTTGAGTCACCTCCCATTGTTCTAAATTAAGTCTTGACTCCATCATACCTGTCAATAACTACCATATTGTAAGCCACAGTTACATATCTAGTCTCCTAACATCTCCAGAGGACCTCCCTAGGGACTTATCTTATGCCTGTTTAGGTCGATGAACACCATATGTAAATCTTCTTCGTCCTATACTGCTCCAACAATCTTCTTACATGATCGATGGCTTTTGTAGTTGATCATCCTAGCATGAATTTGAATCGGTTTTCGGATACAGATACACCCCTCCTCATCCTTATTTTGACCATCCTCTCACAAACTTTCATTGCATGACTTAGTAGCTTGATACTCCTAATAGTTGTTGCAATGCTGAATATCACCAATGTTCTTGTACGATGACACCATTGTACTTTGCCTCCATTCTTTTGGGATTTTAGCCATCCTAAACCTAACATTAAACAATCTGGTCAGCCACTCCATATCTGCTTTGCCTGTGGTCTTCCAAAACCCCACCAGGGTTTCATTTGGCCCGATATTTCTTCCCCTCCTCATCTTATGAATACCCCTTTTACTCTCTACAATCTTTATGCACCTAGGATACCTAAATCCTTATGGCTCCCAAAATACTCTTGCATAAACCTCTATCTCACTTCCTAAAGAGAAAATAATCTTTCTGAGTCTTTGCGACCATACGGCGGTAGGTGACAAGTGCTCCTCCCTCTTCTGGAAGCTCGAGTTGCTATGACCAACCCAAAAGCTTTCGTGAAGTCTGAGGACTAAGAGTGGAACTCCTCCATTTATATCTCCAAAGCCGAAACATTAATGTACATCATCATATCCTCTTGAAGTGGGCCCTATGTGACCATTAAAATTCCCTCATAAATTAGTTTTTCCTTATACGAAAAATCTGTCACAACCTTGTTCAACTCCTCCCAAGAGCTTTTCTTGACCTCCTCATCCAAACCCCCTGGGGTGCATATGCACAAATTATGTTAATAGTTATCCCTTGCAGCTCTAGCTTAATGGCCATTATCTCATTGTTCATCATCTTAACCTCTACCACTTGCTCCCTGTGCTCTGTGTGTACTAAAATTCCAACTCCTTGAGCTATTTCAGTAAACAATGTCAATTTAGTGACATTGATAATTTGCAAGCAGTTGAAGTGGTGACATTTGTGATCCATGAATTAATAGCCAGCGGTTTCATCCCAGTTTCAATGTGCTCGGGTAATGAAGAATAAGATTTTCCGTTTCCTCATTTCATCCACTAGTTCCCAAGTAGAAAGAATTTCTGCAAAGAATAAGGTACTCTAAAGGAAAAATCTATGTTGCAATTAATGGGGAGAATAGTCAGTGTAGTTGTTTGAATTGGAGAAACTCTAAATCATTTGTATGTTCTCGGATAATTTCATAGATATGTCAAGTCATCAAACATCCTTATGAATGTGATTCTTTAGAACCTTAGGCATCGTTTGGTATGCGGACAAAATTATCCTGGGATTATAGTCCTGGATTGTAATCCCTCGCTAATTTATCTCACCTTCAAGTGGGATAAAATAATTCCAAGTTGGATGGGTCCATCCCAGGATTAAATTTGGGATTGGATATATACTGTGTTTGGTTGACACTTGACAGTATAAATCTACTCTCAAACATAATCTTGGGATATCCGACCTTATCTCGCATACCAAATGACCCCATAGGGTACAAACTAATGGATACACGACTTAATATCCTATTGTAATCGAAATTAACTGTGCTTAGTCGTGTTTCCTCCTTCATTCCCCCACTTCAGATCTTTCTTCCATCTCCTTGCACTCTCTCTCATGCCTTTTGTTTATAAATTATAATTCATATTTTATCCCTTCTGAAGTGAACCAACTATAGTTGAAAAAAACATACAGGATCGGGGGTAAATTGTTAAAAATAAGACAGGGTGCAAATTCAAGCTTTGTGTGCATGTTATGGGTGCAAATGCGAAGACCTCATTTTTGTGTGATCACATGCTATATTGCTGCCTAAGGTTTGTTTTCTATCATTTACCTTTCTGAATTTGTAGTTTATACTAAGCCTTTATATCTTGCGGTATTGATCTGTTGAAAAACAATGTGAGCAATTGGGGCCAGTATTTTGTCTTTGTTGCACTAGTTCCTGCAATCAATAAGAGAGGCATTTTAATGTAGCACTGTTCGGTTTTGAGCTACAGATATTTCGGTAGATAGAAATAATGGGAGCAGTTTGTTTGAAACTGTAGACTCAAAAGAATCAACCATTCAGGAGGCTGCAACAATTTCAAATACTGGAAGTACTATGACTGAAATTATGGACTCGGTAGAATCACACGGTATAAAGAGTGCTACGATGAACAGACGCAAGAAGTCAAATAGAAATGGAACATCAAATACGAAGGAGGTTAAGGATCAAAAAGTTGTGAATCCAAAGGAGGGTATGAAATCCGGAGATACTGACTTTTGGTGGTTCAGTCTTCCTTATGTTCTTGTATGTATATGCGATTATGTCGGCTTCTTACTTGTTTGTTTTCAACAGCTTGCATTCCTACTATAAATGTTTTCTTTTTTTTGGCTGTTTTACTTTCTGATAGCATCTACGCATGTAGTTCTAACTTCTAAGTTTTATAGCAAACTTGGTGCTGTAAAAAGGGAAAATATGGTTGAGCCCTGCTTATGTAAATAAAAGATGGTGAGTCCATGGAAGAAGCTAATATGTGGAAGTGAAACCAAGGCTAATGTTACTGCAGTTAATTTGAAGTAGGGATATCATTGCCTTGTCATTATCTTTTATAAATGGAATTATTGTCTGATCATGTGAGAAATATTAGTCAGATTTTATATAGCTTTGTGCTAGAAGTGCTTATCCAGCCAACAATCTTCCTTGCAAATTGTATTACTGAACCTTTCTCTTTGCTTGTTGCTCTCCTCGGTAATTATTTTGTTTATACTTCATGGATATCCATAACAGAGGCACTTGAATATCTATTCTGAGATTAGAGGACTTTTTAGTTGGGTATTGCTGACATCCAGTTGTTTTTAAGTACCGGTCATTTAGGAAAAACGATAGGTATTTGGGAATTGTCTTGTGTGATTCATTGACCTTATATTGGATATTCACAACAATATTTAAATATTAATGGGTTTTTGGGTGGATACATCTCAACCATCCAATGCTTATCTTTCCTGTCTGATTCCATTTTTCCAGTCTGAGTAAATATGTTTGTTCTATGCAGGCTATACGCATGCAGAGAGGTCCTGATGATGAAGGACCAGAAGGATTATTTGCCTTAAAAAGTAGCTCTCAAGTGAATGGTATCTTATCTCATACAGTCCTCTTTGAAGATCGTGGTGATGCCACCAACTTTTGTTATCTCTTACAGTCCTTCTTTGAAGATTTAGGAGATTTCAGTGCTGAAATTGTCCCTTTACCAGTTAAAGTAAGAATATGAAGCTTGTATTGAGTATATGTATGTCATTTCCACACAATGCAAAAAATATTTGATTCCACTGCATTTGGAGGGCCTTACTAACTTTTCAAGGACTACTAGCACTGTTGAGAGTGACAATCAAGAAAAGTTGGTTAATTTTTCTCTGAAATAATGACACTATCTATGAACCTTAAATTTTCAATTTATGCATCATGGAATTTTTTATTCTGACCATTCACTTATTCATGCTTCAGGAAGTCAGTGAGGCAGTTAGATCACATACTATGAAGGTTATTGTAGTGAAGAAGGGGAAGCTGAAGCTTTATGCTGGACAACCATTAGCTGATGCTGAGATGGCTTTGCGCTCATTAATTGAACAAGAGTTAAACCTTTGTCTCCAGAGAAATTGTCTATGGTAATGAGATTGAACCCACTTGACTCCTTTGTTACAAGAATGAGGGATCAATGTTTTGCTGCAGTTGCAAGATCAAATAGAGCCTGATTTTTCTTTTCCTCTGTTTACAAGGCTTCAAGAATTCATGCACACATTGAGTGGGATATGTAAATGTGCATTTTATTGAGGTGGTGGTTGGATATCACAGTTCCCTTTTCTGAGCAATAAGCATATGTTAGTCCCTTGAGGCATTATTTTTCATAATCAGCATTTTATAGAGTTGTGTGGTCTTTTCTTTAACGAGAGCCTATTTTATTTTTAGCAACAAAACACAGTAGGAAACATTACATGTAAAGATAACTAAACAAGAATGAGGTCTACTAGGAGAAGACAATTTTAACTATGGCTTGTGCATGAATAGCTGGAAGATTAGACTGGCAAAAGTTTTGCCATGCTTCTTGTTTCTGCTCTTCATCCCGCGTTAATGCCTCGTATACTGAAACCACGATACCTCTAGCTGCTTCTCTTGCCTCTGGGAGTCGATCGTTGAGCAAATTTACAGCAATCTGAACCAATGGAACAAATCCAACATCCTTCATCCCATCCAGTTCCTAGAATAAAAATGCAACTAATTAAAGCATGATAGAGAGAAATCTGCAGCAGGAAGGTAAAAACGAACCATCTTAGAAACACAATGTGACATTGAGACTGCAGCTTTTGCTCTGATTCTCATGTTGGAGTGTTTGACATAGTTATGAAGCTTATGGAACAAAGGCAGAGGAGTCATAGACTCCACCATTGCCTTGAGTGTCTTATCTGCTTCTTCACAAACAAACTTTTTGTCTTGAGAAGCTTTCAGCAGTAGCTGCAAAAGCTGTAAAAACTGCGTATTAGCCACTGCACTAAACAACTCGGTGTTAGGGGGAGATATACTATTAATGTACCACATTGTGAAATGCATCAGATTCAAATAACTCGTCACCAAAGGCTTTAAAGATATCCGCTGAAGCCATGACAGAAGTCTTGCAAAGAGCACTTCTTGGATTTTTCATCGACTTAACTAACACCGGTAACACTTTGTCCCTGCAATTATAAAAAATAAATCCCTTTCTCTCATTCCACAAACTAAATCAATCAAAGACACAACTTTCAATCCAGAACTCAAAGAGACGGAATTTTACAGAATTGGCAGCAAGAGGGCGGAGTGAAACAGAGCAAATCGCCTTGCGTCATTCAGTGAGTGACAAATTTCCAACCAATCTTTAGATTCAAACCCTCCAACAAGTCCCTGTCGTCAAAATGGTTATAAAAAGCTTAAATTTCAAGAAATTAAAAAGAATATGTGAATGAGACATACTTGGATTTTGCTATTTGGGTCATCAATGGCTTCAAGATTCTCAGATGGGATGTAATCAACGGAGGCGTCTCCAGGAGGCTTGTTTTCGTCATTGACAACAGAATCAGTCTGGGCAACGACTTTTGCTTGCTTTTTGGGTCTTTCTATTGGAAGAGGGAGAGCATTGTCGAGAGATCTGAGTGCCATTTGAATTCAGATTGTTCTGAGTTTTGGAAGAGATGAGAGTGATTTATGAAACGGATATGGAAGGAAAGATTTTGGCAACGGTCAGTTTTGAATTTTTGAAAATCAAGTCAACAAAATCATACTTTTGTAACGGTCACTTCATTTTTTGGGATCCGTGACAAGGAATCCTAAATTGAAGGGAAAAAAAAGTATGTCTTTAAATTATTTATATTCATATACCTCTTTTTATTTTATATCCTTGTACTATTAAAACTATCCTCCTTAATATTATAATTCGCACGATAATGTCAGCACCATCTTATATAATACATCAATAGGATATACATATACTAATAGGATATCACAGAAGATTAAGCTCAATTTTATATAAAATATCGATATGATATCAATATACTGATAGAGTATCACAAAGAATATATTTTCTATTAATTTAGAATTTAATAAATAAATTTATAACTTTAATAATTTTTTTTAATTATTTTATTTATTAAAAAAAGAGCTCAAAATTAGATGATACAAATAGGATATCAATATACCGATGATTATTATAACGAATATATTTTTTACTAATTTAGAGTTTAATAATTATTTATTTATTTTTTATTTATATTTCTTAGAAAAAAACATAATCTTATATGATACCAATTGAGTATATATATAATGTCAGAGTATTATAAAGAATTGAGTTTATTCTATATGATACCGGTATAGTTATATATATATATACCACAGGAGTATATTTCATAGTATTTATGCTGACATTAAGACATCAAATGCAAAATAAAAAAGGATAAGTGAATATAAAGATAAATAATTTGGGGCATAAGTCTATTAAGGACAAATAATTTAATTTGAGTCTAATAAAAGTAAATAATTTCAAATTAGATCTATTTTATGTACTTTTACCTAATTGAAAAAGTGAAGGCCCATCAAAATACTATCCAAGATTTTAATTTTTAAAAATCATTTTAATATGTTCCTATTTCTTCTGACAATATTATATAAATATATGCTTCAATTTGCATTTTGCAAATCTGACTTGCAAATATTAACAGTGGCAGGGGATGGAAATTAATTAAAACAAGATTAATTAAATTAAATAGTGAGATAGGGGCAAAGTAGTCCAATCATAATTTTTTCATTACAATAAATAAATAAAAAACATGCCTAACATTAACATAAAGGGTGTGTTTGGTTTTCAATAAAATAAATGAATTGCTTACTTTTTCTTTTTCTTTTATATAAATAAAAAAATAATATTTTAAAATCATTTGCTTATGATCTCGATAAATACGTGGCTGGCACGGGGGTACAAAAGTTGAAATGAGGATGAAGTGTGTGTTAGAATTTTTATTATGATTGTTTTTATTTTTTCTAAAAGAAAAATATAAACTTTTCCCCTGTTTGGTTATTCCTTTCTTGAAGAAAAAATTTGTTCTATAAATTGAAGATATTTATTTCATATCAAAACACAATAACAACCCTGATTACATGTGATCGTTTAGAGAATTTTGTTTTTTAACTGTAGTTTTAATATTTTATTTCACATATACTAATTTTTTTCATAGGTAGACAATTGACCAAATGATATAATAATATTATATTTTTTGACAGGGTCATCTCGATCATAAGACCATTAAAGCAATTTAGAGCTCTTAAAAATTAGGGGTCTCATTTTTTTTTCTTCTAAATATATATATTATATATATTTAAGAAAATTAAATCTCATGTCTTGAATATATATTTGAAAAGAATTTTTGGTGTGAAAAAATTAATAACTATTTACCTACTTTAGTGGTGGCTTGTCGTAATAATTGAGAAACAGAATAATCTATCTATCTATAATTTATTAAAAGCGTGAAAGTCTTTAATAATTTAATTTTTCTTAATTATTCTTTTAATATTTTGATAATTAATTAGTTTGTCAATTTTTTTTCCTTTTTTCTTTATGACTTTACTATTTCAATAAAAGTTACTTAATTAATTGTAGCATTCTTTTTTAAGTAATTAAATATTTTATTATCTCATGATATCTTGATGATATCATGAACTCACGTTAGTATTCTTATATTTACCTTTTTTTCTTCCCCTTTTCACTATTTTTATTCTCTAATTATTGATGTTCTAAAAATTTTCCAAATGGTTAAACATTTCTTATTATGCAAAATCTATTATCATGTCATTATAAAAAAAATTATAAAAATTGGTGTTTTCTTTAATGTCAAGCACTACAACAAATCAATGCTTTTTAAATATTATTATATCGAAATTCAGCACAACACTATTTCAATATCATTAGTTAAACTTTTAAAATTTTTGAGTTAGGTTTTATTATTTTAATTTTATATTATGATTTTTCATTGAAAATTTTTATTATTTATATTCTTATAACCTATACTTTAAAGATCTCACTTGTAGAATTACATTGATTATATTATCATTCTTTTAATTTATATGCTAATTTAAAAAAAATCTCTCCACAAAGTTTGACTTTAAACTCCCAAACTTGTTGAGACAGCCCCGTTTTTAAGTGTAATTTTCTTTGTTTTCAATTATAAGCTTCTACGTGACCCAAACAATGTGTTGAAGGTTGGAGAGGACACAATCTCTAAATGATTGCCTGGCACAGCAATCACAAGCATGAATGTTGAGCCTTTGTGGGAGCAAAATGGTGTCAGTTTGATGAACATACAACAAAGGCCAGCATGTCTCACGTTTGATTCAGAGAGCACATTTTTTTCATTGAGAATTCCTGTTTCTTTTCGTGTGAATTCTTGAGTAGCGAATCCATATCAATCACAGACTTGTCGTTAAATCACGTACCGCGGGAGCGTTTGCGGTTTCAGAGCATGGCTTGCCCAGCATTAAGGCAAGAAACACAGATGGATAAAGAAACATTACTAACCTTATCAGGTATAGTATAGTTTCCAAAGTAGAATTCCTCAATAAAACTTAGTTGACAATTCATTTACTCTTCCCATCCATAAAACACATTATTTTCACCAAGATAAAATCATCCAGGTCACCTCATGGCTGACAGCTGTCAATTATCATTCAACATAGTCAATGCTAAGAATCAATGTCCCAACGCACTGAAATATACAGTGGCTAAACTTCAAAACATCAACCTCACAACCATTAAGCTTGAGAAATGTCTATAAAGTGTAGAAGTGGTCAAACTACTAGAGATACAAGACTGGTTTCGAGAGTGAGCGACTTTGATTTCTAATTCAGTAATGGGTTTGAGGTTTCAGAAGAGAGAATAACAATAATAAAATGTTCTACCATGAACGCTCAATGGTGAGCACCCATGTATGTGCAGCAGAGTGGAAAAACAGAAAGCACGACAAAAGAAACATTTAATGTGGCAATTGTTTGACCAATAAATAAGAAATAAAAGGAGGTCAGACCTTTGAATTATGAAATAAAAAATTTCTCTACAGTGAAAAGTAACTATTCAACATTACAAAGATCTTGAAGCATGCTGCGACTTTGCTATTTCTCTCAATATAGCACCCACAATTGCAGCCTGCTCAAGACACTCTGCCTTGTGTAATGCATCTAAAAGAATAACACAAGTTTTGGTATATATATTACATCCTCTTAATCTTGTTTCTTCAAATAGCTCATATGCCTCCATCGCCCTGTTTGCGAGGCTTAGCCCCTCTATCATAGTGTTATAACAAGCAGAATCTGGTTGACCGCCACTAGCCTGGAATTTCTGAAAGAGCTTATCAGCCTCTGATACATTTCCAGCCTTTGCAAGCCCAGAGATCATGGTTGTATAGGTGATCACATTGGGTTGTAATCCTTCTTTCTGCATCTCTTGCCAAAATACAAATGCTTTCTTGAATTTTCTTACTCTACACAGACCATTAATGATTATGCTATAAGTAAAAGCATTTGGAGTGCACTTTAACTCCTTCATTGACTTGAAGCAAACAAGTGCTTCAGCTATTTCTTCAGCCTTAACTAGTGCATCAAGCAAACAATTCCATGTGTATACATTTGGTGACAAACCTTTTTGCATCAATTCTTCCATGATTAGATATGCTTCGTCTATTCTACCCACTTTACCAAATCCGTCTACTAGACTACTGTATATAACCACATTTAAAGGAACACCTTTAGATTTTGCTTCTTCAAACAGCATGTAGGCTTCATCAAGTCTGTCAATCTTAGCAAGCCCATCAATGACAGAGCCGTATGTTACTACAGTTGGCTCAAGACCTTTCACTTTCATCTCTTCCAGCAGCTGATAAGCTTTATTGACTTTACCTGATTTGCAGAATCCATCTATAACAGTATTATAAGCAAAAGTATCCAGCACATACCCCTGTTCCTTCATTGCATAGAACAGCTCATATGTTTCACGAGCACAGCCGGCTTTTATGAGGCCATGGATTAGTATAGAGTAGCTCCTGACATCTGGAGTGAATCCCCAAGTCTTGATTTCCTCAAACAGACTCCTACCTTTCTCAGTTTCACCAGCTTTGAAAACACAATCCATATAAGTATTAAGGAGGGTAAGGTCCGGAGAAGCTCCTCGACGCACCATCTCCTTGTAAATTTTGTGGCCGTCTTCCTTTCTCCCACACTTGAAAAAGTTCCTGATGAGAGATGTATAGACAATGGCAGTAGGAGTAAGATCAAAATCCAGCATTTGTTCATAGAGTCTGTATGCATCATCGACTCTCCCTCGCCTACCCAGCCCATCTATCAGAGAACAAAATGTGAACTCATTTGGTCTACAAACTTTATGATCCATAGCTTCGAAGATAGAACATGCTTCATCAAGTTGTTGAGCCTTGCATAGCCGATCAATCATTATATTCACAGTCAATACATTAGGAAACAAGCCAACTGCCTCCATGGTGTCACGAATTTCTAAAGCAACATCAAGCTTCCCTGCCCTGCAGAGCATGTCTATGAGAATATTATAGGTTGAAAGATTAGGTGCAGCATCTTTCCTCATCTCCTGAAATATCCTTAATGCCTCGTCCACTCTTTGTTTCTTCCCAAGGCAAGTAAGAAGACTATTATATGCAATCACACTTGGTATTGACCCTTTTTGTCTTTGTCTCTCAAGCAAATTATATGCTTCATCAAATTTTCCAGCAGATCCGTAACCCATGATCATGGTATTATAAGCATATGCACATGGAACAGTCCTATTGAACTCCAACTGCTCAAACAAGTCAACAGCTTCATTCAATCTATTAGCTTTGCAAAGAACTCCAATCATACTGGTATATGTCACATCATCAGGCAAAATTCCATGTGCCTTCAACTCATGAAAGAACTTCCAGGCCATATCAACTTTACCAGCCTTGCCAAAACAGTCGATGCAAACATTATAGAGGACAATGTCTGCTTCAAAAGCATTGTTTTTCATCTCATCTAGCAAGGACAGAGCAGCATCAACTCTGCCCTCCCTAGCAAAAGCTCGAATAACTGTCGTGAATAAATGTACATTTACTTCATATCCTAATTCCTGCATCTGATGAAAGAGGGTGAGCATGAGATCAGGTTCTTGTACAGCAGAGAGCGCACCTATTACAGTTGTATATGCAGAAAATGCAGGACGAATCTTAAACTTTCTCATGGTTTGAATTAGATCAAACGCTTCTTTAGGTTTTCGCTTCTTCACACAGGCTGCAACCAACTCAATTGATACAGTGTTCGATGGGCCAAATCCAGCGAGACTAATTTCTTCCAAAATTTTTTCCAGATATTCGAAATTTCTAGTCCTGGCCATTACCATGAGAAGTGAATTATATGCTTCAGGGCAATGTGCTTGGAGAGTTGTTTTCTCAGCCCACCGGAAGTAGTTTACTGCTGTGTTGACATCCTCTAGCTGCCTTAATACTCCAGTGACCAATTCGGTGCTAGGATTTTCATCACATTTGGATAAAGCAATCTCTATAGATGGTCCCCAAGGACCACTCTGCAAGATTTTACAAACATTATCCACTGTTTGCCTTAAACTCTCCAATTTGCTTGAAAAGGCCTCGCTCCACCCATGCGTGTTATCTACTCCATTCTGCACGTTCTCTAATCGGCTTGAAAATTCAGGGTTTGTATCCGGAATGAAGGAACTGACAGGTCTATCCAAGTTGGAATATCCATTATTGGTAACTGAGAATCTCTTGCAATTAGCAAATACAGGTGTGCGTTTTAAGTCATACTGAAATCGCAGTCCTAAAGCAGAGCATAAAAATTGTAAGCAACTAGTTACAGTGCTGCAACATAAGAAAATGAGACTACAAGGAAATAAAATACTCCTGGATTCCAGAAATATAAGTACCTCTACTGGAAAAACATTTCGACCAAGGCAATTCCCCTTCCCCTTCCCCTTCCCCTTCCCCACCCCCTTCCTTCATTATGTAAGTTGTTTCTTCTTTTTCCCAAGTCTTTTAAGTAAATTTGAATGAAAGCAACTTTAAAGCCTAATCAATATCCATTTTGTAGGTACTTAAACAGTAACAACAACAATAACAATTACGCTCTATCCTTAACTAATTGAGATCGACTATATAAATCCCCAATAACCATTCTGCTTAACTAGACCGGCTGCATTCTAACATTCAGTAATTCAACATTGCTAGGTTTTTCAGAAAGGAGTTTATGGGAAAGATCAGCAGGACCATCGGGAATCAGCGCTGCGCCTACAGCTATGTGCTAAAAACTGCTTAAGATAGATCAATCCCAACTATTGCATCATTTAGGTATTTGAAGACCAAAATTTTGCAGCTGACCTATATACATGAATATCAGAATATGCAGTTTTGTAGAAGGGGGAGCAATGCATCACAGATAAGCAACACTGGACAAGAAATGCTTCCAACCTTCCCAGTTCTCCCAAGGAAAGGACACACAGATTATTAGGGAACATTTGGCTTGTTAAAAAAAGATTTGGGTACCTCTGTTAATCAATAGTAACCTCATCCTAGCACGTTCCAGCTGCGGCTATGTCATTATTGCCCTGCATGAATATCAACCTGTCAAATGGACAAATCCAGAAGCCTTGACCTACAGTAGAAAGGAAAAAGTATTTCAACCTGAAACAAAGAAACAAATAGATCACAGAATACTAGGTACCCGATGACAAATAAGAAGACAACAACAGCATGCCTAGTGTAATACCACAAGTAGGGTCTTGGAATACTAGGTACCAGACAACAAAGAGGGCTGCCACAACAACAACGAACCGAATGAGGTCAGGAAACATTTGGGTAGCGATGTTGTTTCCAATAGACCCTCATCTTCAAACAAATAGGCTGCAAACCGAATCTATTTTCGGTACACAATCATTCAAATTGTCCTATAACAGTCCTTCAGAAGCATTTCAAATAAGACAGTTTTTAGTTTTGATACAAAAGACCAATTCTGGCTTTCAACATTTGAAACTTTCCTAGCTCAAAAGGAGAATCTGGAAATACAAAATTGGAAATAAAAAGACCAATCAGCTTTCTGAGTCAACTAGAAAATCCTACAGCAGAAAGAAAACAACAGTATGACAATTTTCACAAGTTTGAATCTTTTCTATGTCAAATAGAGGATCCTACAAAGCAAAGAAAAACAATAATATACCTCTGGTCGATTCTCAAATAGTTGCCGGGTGGGAGCCAAAGAAAAGGAATTAAATGGTTATTTTCCAGCAATATTAGGGTTTATGCTCAATAGAGAGGTTTTCACTTCACAATCTAGTTGACAGTGTAAGATCTTGCCTTTTATTTATCTACAACAAAATAGGGGAGACAAAATCATTTATCATTTACAAAAAAATTTAATAGAGTACAACAACAACAATAATAACATTGTAATCCACATGTGGAGTCTGGGGATAGTGACTTGTACGCAGACCTTATCGCTATCTCATAGAAGTGGTGAGATTATTTCCTTAAACCCAAAAAAAAAAAAATAATAGAGTAAATCTATTTATTATAGTAAGTAATTACAATGTCCAGCTTTTCTAGTTTTGGTGTTTTGGCTCAACATAATTTTTGTGTAAAATAATACGAGAAAATGATCCTTAATGTTTGAATAATGATTTATTTTAGTCCTTAATATATTTTATCTTTAGTATATAGAAAATATATTTATTTTAATCTTTAATATATTTCACTTGATTGAAATAATTCTTAATATATAATAAAAGGTATTCATTTTAATCTTTTACCTTAAATCTAATCGATTTTATCTCTCAAAGTAAAAATTTTAATTATGAACCCCATGGGCTTACAAAATCCACCATTGATGTTTTTCTTTGTTAGTTTCAAAGAAAAACTTTATGAGATCAAACATTATTCTCGCTACTTTTTTAAAAATAAATTTTACAATTTTGTTTTGCTTAAAACATAAATTTTTATTAGATCAATGGAATAATATTTTAGGAATGAGAAAATAGTAAATTTTGTTGATTTTATGAAGTTAGATTATATGGAGTTCTTTCGTTGGAGCTAAGAAAGAAAACAACAATGCTGAATTTTATTAGTCACGTAGGGTCCATAGTTAAACTTAATGTATTTTTTTAATAAATCTCTTCAGTTTAGGATAAACAACCAAAATGAACATCTTTTGTTATATAACAAGGACCATGCCAATCAAATAAAATATATTAAGAACCAAAATGAACATCTTTCCTATACATTAAGGACCATTTCTATCAACTGAAATGCATTAAGGACTAATATAAAGCATTACGCCTATATTAAGGACTATTTTGGTCATTGTCTCAAAATAATATGATCGAGCTATATTCAAACATTAATGAGAAATTGATTATGCTGCTAAATTCTTCTTCTTATCCTTCTTCTTCTTCTTTTTTTAATTAGGTAGAGTTTCATAAATATATTTTTTTTCTTAATTCTCTCATGCATATAAATTTTGAATCGCCTAATTAAATTAATTTTATTCTAATTCATCTACTGTGCTTCATGACAATTTAACTAAATTATTCTTTTCAATAATAAAATTGCAAAATTAAATTAAATTATACTTATTTAATTGAAATATCGTTATTTTTTCAAAATTTGAGCAATGTAATAGAAGACCAACTTAAAGTGAAATCAAAATGAATAAGAATGTAGTAAAGATTGGTAAAGGATACTATCAATCTCATACTTCTTTTGTAAGAGGAAATGTTCCATAAATTAAGGTCTTATTAATGGTAGCAAGCTAGTAGAGTAGAGTCATTTGATATGAGATATAAGGTACAATAATTTTAGCATAAAATATATAATTGTTATTTCATATTTGGTGTAACACCTCCAAATTCATTCTACCTAGTCTGAGTATATACCTAGAGAAATTGAGAAAAATAATGCAAAAAAGTCACCAGAGAAAAACCACGAAAGCCACCTACCGCCTATAGTGTCACCTATAGCCCGTAGAAGATGCCTCGTAGGTCACCCAGATAATTTGGTGAAAATCTTTTAAGTCTGAGGCCCATGCACAAGACAATATACGACCCATATATTAATCTACGACCCATTCAAAAATTAACTTTTCTAGATATTGAGTCACGAATTATCAGATGGCCTATCAACTGACATACGACCCGTAAGTATGGTCTCGTAGGTTGAAGTTCCAAGAAATTAAGCTTTCTGAACCTTGAAATCACGAGTCATTAGACGGCCCGTAGGGCACTTTACTACCCGTAGGAAGAGGTTTTGTAGATTTCATGTTGAATTCTAGTAACCTAAACTTTTGAACACCTTACCTATGAAAGGCCACTTATGACTCATAAGAAGATTCATGACCTGTAGATGAGGTTTTGTGATTCTTGTCGACAATTTTTAAGAAAAGTAATTTTGTCTTTTGATTAAATTTCACGATATTTTGGACTTAATTTAAGATCATATATCAAAACCCTAAGTGGATTGTCCCTTAATACACACTTAGGAATTCTTGAGAACATCGGAGAAGGGAGAAGAGCGAGAATTTCAAGTTCAAATGTGAGGATCGTCAGGGGATCGATTGTTCTTCCAATTTTTCGGTATATAAGGCTTCCTAAAGCATAGGACTGAGTCCGTCCACGCGTCCTTTCGCAATCTTGGAGTCGAGTCATGAATAAAAGTGAATAGTGAAAATCTTGTAATTCTATCTTTTGAGTTTCTTTCATTTACCTTGAGTCCTCATGATTATATGTGAATGAGTTGATGCATTGCATTGTCAATATGATGATATTGAGATTGTAGTGAAAATTATACGTGACAGAACCCTAGTTTCATGTTGATGATGTTTTGTATATTGATTGACTTGAGAATATGAGTTTATTATCTGAGTTGAGTACCTAGAGTATATTGAACATGAGGAGTATGCACATCTTCTTGTTCTAGCATGTGCATAAGATGAGCATCTAATATATATTTATGAGTTGAACATGACTGTATGAGATTGAATGACCGTATGGGTTTGAGTCTTGCATGATGTGAACTAGAGTCTTGAGTTGCATAGCATGAATGATGACTCTAAATTGAGTTGAGCTGTTTAAGATAAATCAAAGAGATGTTTTGTATAAACTATAGAGATATGACTACATGGAATTGAAGGTTATTTTATATTTATCTTTTTCAGCATTTTGAGTAAATCTCGCTTTAACTAGCATGACAACTTGTTTTATCTGATATATTTTTTATTCTATATGCCTAATAACCATTTTCATTTCAAGTAACTTATTATATATTTGATGTTTTGCTAGTCCATCAATATTCTACTACACTATTCTTTGTGTAATTTTGTTGATGCTTTTTGAGTTTGCCGAAGTTATTTAAGTTCGAGGTACCTTTATTTCTTTACTGTTATCCATTTTATCTTAGGAGAGAATAATCCACAACCTCATGTATAATGAATGGATTAAATTTCTTCATGACATAACAGAGAATTCTATGCATAAGATTTTTTTTTCTTTTAATTTTTTACTTCTAGTTATTGCTTTGAACATAAGATACAACACATATAGATACATCACAAAATTTACATAAATTAAAAGTATTTAAAATATATCACCAATTTTTGTACTCATATAAATCGGACTAGTTATCAGAGCCAATGTTAATATGGATCCAACATATGTTATTTTTGAATTTCAATTTGTGTGATATTAATAGATTTTTTAAATATATTTTGTAAATTTTTAAGCTGTTAATTATTGTAACTTATACTATATTTTATGTTATTTTTAAATAATGTATATTACTTACTTTGTTTCAATTTATGTTGTACATAAGAGTATCAAAATGGGTAAGTTATTTGGGTATCTATTCAGATTTATCCATTTTAAATGAGTTGGATACTCAACCCATTTAAGATGGATAAAAAATGGGTAAAACTCATATTTACCCATCTAAAAATGAATAATTTAATGAGTAATATGGATAAGAGGCTCATTCATAATGTAAATAAATTTTTTATTGGAAGAAGTTACGTGGATGAGGGTAAGTAAATTTTTTTTTAATTTTCTAAAAATTAAATTAGCTTTTATTAGAAGGAGATTTTTTTAAAAACATTTGGAGGTAGGGGTGTGGATTGATCCATTTGGTTTGATTTTATACATTATTGGTCCAGTTTATCAATTTTTAATTTTTAAAATATACTAAACCAATAGCAAATCTATAAAATAATTTCTATTGATTTTCGGTTTATCGATTTTAAGTTCTTAACGGTTCACTTTTTTATTTACCCAATAAGAATGATAATAAGAAATTATCTTAATAAAAGTAGATGGAGTATGAAAGAGTAAAGAGTAAAAACTAAATAATAAAGTGGGCAACTAATCACTTAAGTGCGGAAAAGATTAAAATAGGTCAAGTACTGCTATAATGTTCTATTACTATTAAATTACTAATATTCAATATTTACGAACGGATAAAATAGTAAATTATTATACCAAACTCAATAGTAAAAATCGATAATGAACCAATAAACCAATAATTTCTTTTGAAACCATTAAAAACTCGATAACCTAATAACCCAATAACAATAAACCAATAATATTTTTATCATTCGATTCGATTTTTGAATACCCCTATTTGGGGTAGGGATGAGATTGTAAAAAAATACATTTTTGGGGTAGGGTGAGGGGTAAGGAAACACTCGGGGAGGGGGGGAGGGAGTTACAGGTAACAATTTTAAGATTTTTTTTTTAAAGAAAATAAATTAATTTTGTTTTTACTTTTTTTTTGGATCTAGGGGGGTGAGGGTAAAAAAAATTACTTTTAAAAAAAATTAAATTTTCTTTTACATTTTATTTTGTGTAAGGATCCCTTGAGGGTGGGGGGCTTGGGATAAGGGGGTAAAGGATGATGAATGGCTAAAAGAACTTGTTTTTGAACCTTTTAATATGATCCTTACTATAATATGAGTATTCATATTTACTTATATTATCCATTGGATAACTCATTTTTATCAATTTAAAATATGAGTCAAGTTGGGCATTTTATGTATGTTTACTTAACTCATATTTGATCAACTCATGTTCTGACTTGACCTGCTCGTTTGCATTCCTAGTTGTAAATATAAAATTTAGCTAGTCAATCAAAATTTTATTTAATTTTATATATTTTAAATTATTAATATGTTGTACTATATAATACATTTTATATAAATTTTAAATAATATAATCTTTTTGTCCCGTTGTAGCATTAATAAAATTTTAAGAACTATTCAAATTTTCTATATATATTTTAAATTGGTAATTATTGTGACATATAATGCTTTTTATATCATTTCAAGTAATATACATGAACCTTTTTTGCTTATTTATATTAATTTTAAGAAAAAAAATTGACACAAATATAATGATTGAAAGATATTAAAATAGTAATTTTATTTTATTTGTCTAGTTTAAAAAAGGACCTAATTTATCCATTTTATGTTAATTTTATTCCAATTCTAATATTTGTATTACTTAAAATAACTGTTTAGAGTGATATAGTAAAATCACAGATGAAACAACTAAAAAAATAAACTATTTAATTTTATTTGCTGAATTTTAAAAAGAGACATAATTTATCATATTTGTATTTATTTTATCCTAATTCTAATATTTATATCATTGATAATTGATTAAATTGATATAGAAAAAATCGCAGGTTTTTTTTCTGAGTGTTAAAACGATAGATTTTGCTTGAAGTAGTTCAGAGAATGATTTATTAGGGGTAATATTGTAAAATCACAACTAAAGCAATTGATGAAATAACTAATAGAAACAATAAAATAAAAATAAGCAGCTAAAACCGACACGCCAATCTACAGATGTCTGCTTAAGCGAACACGTCAATTGGGAACGTTAAGCAGGCAGTTGAGCAAGCATGTCGATCGAGAGATGCCTGCTCTTTTAAATATTTTATAATTATTAATTATTATAATTTATAAAATTTTTATGTTAATTTAAGCAATATATATTACTCCTTCTATCTCAATTTATGCACACTAATAAAACTTTGAAAGTCAATTAAATTCTTTAGATGTCTTTTAAATATTTTAATATGTTAATTAAAATTTACAGTATTTTTGGTGCTTTGAATTTAATATATCATCAATTTGTATACTAAAATTAGAGATGTAAAATGATATTTTATACACTGACAAAAAAAAAAGAAGAAGAGAAACTTAGATAAATGGCTATAGTTTAAGGGTTAGTGTTGTTCAATAGTTATAATTATATTAATTATCATACATGATTATAATTTAGGTAGCTATCTAACTACATTCATTGTATAAAAGGTAAGTTTTTTTTTATTTTAATATATATTTTTATACAATAATTTTACTGCTCTAAATAAATTATTTTTCATTTTTAAATGGTAATTCCTTAAACTATGTGTATTAAAGTTGCAAATTTTTAATTATTAAATTACTATTTAAAATAGTATAAAAAGTTGAAGATACAATTTACTTAGTTCTGCAATTTTCTCCATTGTTCTTTGTCAAAAATAATACAACTATTTACAAATTGAAATTGATATAAGTATTTAACAAATGAAAAAACTAAAAAAATACACAAAGCACAAATAAAATAGATAAAATATACAATAAATACAATTATTATACCTTATGAATACAACCTAAATGTGTATACATATATTGATTGAATACAATTAACACAACTATTATTATTGTTAGACCCCGTAATTAACTAAATGGACGTTAAGTGCTCATTCGGGGAAATTGTTGTGATTGAGGTGCCTTTTAAGTTTTTCTAACTAATGGTGCGGGAGTATGGGATTAAGCGAATTTTCGCGAGAAAAAGTTAGTTGAATTCGGGAGTCCTTAATTGGATTTAAATAGAAAAGTTTGGGGACCTACTTGAGCAATGGGCTAACTAGGAGCCCTTGGGTGCAATTTTAATAATTTGGGGGTCTATATATACCCCTCTTATGTTTCAAAAATAAGAACATTTCTTTGTTCTTTATCTTGGAATTGTTTAAGGAACTTGAAGAAGAAGAAGAGAAGTAGAAGAAGGAAAGAAGGTCTTGCAATCAATTGAGGTAAGTTTCTAATCCGAATTTAAGTTTTTCTTATGCCTCTAAGTTGTGGGGAGTTGAATGTTAAGAACTTGTGGGGAAATTGGATTGGCATGGGATGAAAAATCAAGTGTTGATATGTATATGTTGAGATGCCTAAGGATGTCTACTATATGTATATAACGATAACTGAACCGAAGGAGCACAAATCGAGAGTCAAAAATTGAAGCTAAAACTCGGATGAACAGTAACGTGAACAGTAGCAACCCTCTCAGGTTGCTACAGTAACTTCCCCATAAATACATTTTTTTTGGCTTCTCGATAAATT
>JAOTQJ010000001.1:19748874-19778494 GCA_025642045.1 Solanum sejunctum | reverse complement strand
ACATGCTTTTAAGTTGATTTTACATATGGGTCTATTATTATGAACTTGACTATGAACTATGTTGGAGTTTTGTAAAAGTGTGACTGTTTTAGCATTTTTTGAGCTATGAATCTTGGATCTAACTTGAGATTTGATGAAGGGTTTTGATGTATATTGTATAATGGTGTTACCAAATATTGGTGGGATGATTTACTTTAAGATTTCTTGCATTTCACTCTTTAATTGCATGGTTTTACACTAGCATTGCACACCCACCAAATATTTGATAAAATATCTGGATTATGATTCTTGAGTTGTTAGAGTCCTAATGCTTGGCATATGAGATATATGACTTTATGATGATGAAAGTATGTTGTACATATGTTAAATTCATGATGAACTTTCAAAGTGTTGTGAGTTTACCAAGCCTAGCTCGAGGGTTTGTAAGTTCGGGTAATCACATCGAGGGGTTGGTACCTTGGTTGCCTAGTAAGGGTGTAGTAGGCCTGTATAACCATATAGAGCGGTTGGTACCTCATTAACCACATCAAGGGTTTTGTACCTTGGTTTCCTATTATGGGGGTAGTAAGCATGTATAAGCATATTGAGGGGTTGGTACCTTACAACCACGTTGAGAGGTTTGTATCTCATTTGCCTCTCCAAGGCGGTAGTAAACCTTGGATATTCTATATTAATAGTCACTCGCTACGCATGTATTTTGTTCTATATAAGAATGGCTTACTTCAAGCATCTATCATTCATGTTATATTGTTACTATGTCATCTATTTCCTATGATATTGCATTTTGCCTATGTTACCTATATATTGTTGCATTGCATCCTACATACTTAGTATATTCAAACGTACTAACGCATACTCTATGCCAACATCATGTTACCATGTAGGAACCGGAGCTCCACTTGATTATCCCCCTCCATGTGGCTAGTACAATCTCTCTCAAACTAGTTGGTGAGTTATCCACTTCGAGGACATTGACTTTGATCTTATGCTATGTATAAAGACTCCCTTTTCTTCTTATTATGTACTTGACTATGAGGTGAGCCCGATTGCTTGTTTTGGCCGCCGCTAAGTTCTATGGTTAGAGGTGTTGTAAGATATGATATATGTAATGCAATGAGCTTTGACTCTCTATTCACTCTTGATGTCTATGATATGAAAGTTGTTTCTTAGCCACGTTTATCCTTATTTACTATCTCTTGTTGTATTTTATTGCATTCGCGACCAAGGATGTGTAATGATATGTTAAGAGGCTTACTTGGGGTCCCTTCGGGTTTCCTATGCTCCGTGTCAAGTCTAGGCCCTATTCTTGGGTCATGAAAATGTACAAGTCAAGTGACTTAATGATGATTAAGGGATTTCAAGCATGTATTGAATTCATGAAAAGTACTTATGATTTTACAAGTATCAAGTTAAGCCCTATTTTAAGATTTTTACCTCTTGTGAGCTATTCATGTTAAAGCAAGGGTTCATGTATTATTATTATCTACTCTCATGTTCAAGTTAGGCTCACTATTAGAGGTCAAGTATGTTTATGAGCTACTTAATTCATGTTCTTACAAGCTATTCATGTTATGATTAAAGTATGATTATTTCAAGTATTCCTTGGGATTAGACTTAGCACCGACGGATTGCATGTCGGTTTGGACTATCTTCAAGGGTCCATACTTCTTTCCTTAAACTATGTGCCAACATAGGATTATGATTATTACCCTTACTATACTAGTGGATCCACCTAGTGCACTTTATTATAAAATCCTTTTCGAAATGGGTCATGTTTCTGTAAGGAGGGTTCATATGAAATGGGTTATGTTCTCGTAAGGTGAAGTATGGGTTATCTTGGCAAGTAGACTACCTCTTTACCGATGAGGGGTATTCATGGAATTCTAAGTTATATCTCGCTTGGTATTACTCATGTCGGTTAAGGTCTTTTCTCACATATGTATGGTATATTATGCAAGTTGACTGATTTACAAGCATGTTTTATTACAAGCATTGATCATGCATGCCATATTGAGATTATATATCCGTTGCTTCTAATTATGTATTTTGAGTATATTGACTTATATCTTTGTTGCATTGCACCTCACATACTTAGTACATTCAAACTACTAATGCATACTTTATGCCTATGTGATATTACCATGTAGGGATCAGAGCTCTTTTTGATCCTCCTCCTCCACGTGGCTAGCTCAGTACTTCGGAGAAAAATATTGGTGAGTCCTCAAGTCTGAGGACAACATCTAAGTTACTCTTGCTATGTTGAGACTTCTTTATGTTAAACACTTGTTATTATGAGAGTAAGCTCAAAAAGTGTCTTGGCCCTGCTCCATTCCACGTTAGAGGTGTTGCTGTATACTATATTATTTTTATGCTATGAGCTTGACTCTTTTATGCTTTATGAATATCAAGATTTTCCTTAATCCCGCTTTCTTTTTAATTATATCTTGTAATGCTTATTTTTGCTTCCGCGACCAAGAATGTATGATTGATATGCTAAGAGGCTTGTTTAAAGTCCCTTCAGGTTCTCCATTCGTCATTTCACATCTAGGCCCTAGGCTTGGATAATGAAAAACTTGTATCAAATCACTAGGTTGTTAATGGTCCTTGGAAATCCAACACACCGCATCAATTAGAGTCTTATTCATGGTCGTGAAGCGCACCATGACTATGAATGAGAGGCTATGAGGCATTTTAGAAAATATTTCACTTCTTCATGGTCTATATCATGCTTTAGGTGTGGCCCAAATTTGGTTTACCCAACGGAAATTGGAGAGGAGAGATAATGATGTTATTCCTTGGGAGAAGTTCAAAGCCGCATTCCTTAATTGGTTCTTTCCGATTGAGCTAAATAGGCTAAGATGATAGAGTTTATGAACTCAACCAAGGTTCCATGAGTGTGAGGGAGTATGCCCTCAAGTTCAATAAGCTTTCCAAGTATGCTCCACATTTGGTAGCTGACCCTAGAGCTAGAATGAACAAACTTGTGTCGGGCGTGTCTGACTTGGTTAATGAAGAGTGTCATACTACCATGCTAGTGAGTGATATGGATTTGTCTCATCTCATGACATATGTCAAGCAACTAAAGCGGGAAAAGCCTTAAAAGAGAAGAAGTGGTGAGTCCTAGAGGGCTCGATTTAAGGGTGGTTTCTAAGGTTCTAAGGGTGGCCAATTTTCTCAAGGCCAATAGTTCCAAGGCCAAGGGTCTTCCAATGCTCCTAACAAGAGATTTTCTAATAATAACCCAAGATTCCAAGGTGGTAATAGTGGAGGGTATAATCCTAAGTGCCAAAAGTGTGGGAAAAACATATGGCCCATGTTTGAAGAACTCTAATGCTTGCTTTGGTTGTGGTGAAATGGGTCACAAGGTTATTGATTGTCCTCATACTCAAAATAAAGGTAGCGATAGTCGTCCTCAAGGTCAAGGTGCAAATGTGGGTCAAAAAGCAAAGGGAGGCTAATAAGGGGGTGCTCCAAAGCAAAATAAGTTCTATGCTCTCCAAGGAAGGCAAGAAGTGGAGGAGGTGTCCGATGTTATTACCAGTATGTTAAAGGTTTTTTTATTATGATGTGTATGCATTGATAGATTTGGGTGTCACTCTTTTTTTCATTACTCCTTTTATTGCCAAAAAGCTCCTTCGCGAGACCATTTCCTGTTGACTCGGCGGGGAACACATGTGAATCCCAATTGTTGTGTGAACCTTATAAAGTGTCTACCCCCATTGGTGAGTCCATTGTTGCTAAAAGAGTCTATAGAAATTATCCCATATTCATATTGCATAAAGCCTTGCCTTGTGATTTTGTTGAATTAGATATGGTGAATTTTGATATCATTCTTGGGATGGATTGGCTACATGCATATTATGCTTCTATTGATTGTAGAACCTGTAAGGTTAAATTCCAATTCCCTAATGAGCCCGTCCTTAAGTGGGGAAGTCGTAATGTGGTGGTCAAAGGTAGATTATTTCCTGTCTTAAAACCCAAAAGTTGATTTTTAAGTGTTGCATTTATCATCTTGTGAGGGTTAGGGATGTTGAGTCTAAAGTCCTTAATATTAAGTCGATTCTGGTGGTCAATGAGTTTTTTGATGTCTTTCTTGATGAGCTTCATGGTGTTCCTCCCAAAAGGGAAATAGATTTAGTATAGACCTTCTTCCGATAAACAACCCTTTTCCATTCCCCCTTACCATATGGCCCTAGCAGAATTGAAGGATCAACTAAGGGATTTGTTAGAGAAGGGTTTCATAAGGCCTAGTAAGTCACCTTTGGGTGCATCTATGTTATTTGTGAATAAAAAGGATGGTCCCATTAGAATGTGCATTGATTACTGGCAATTTATCGAGATACCATAAAGAACAAGTACCCTCTACCAAGGATTGATGGCCTTTTTGATCAACTATAAGGGGCTAGTCACTTTTCTAAGATTGATTTTCGATCTGGATACCACCAAGTGAAGGTGAAGAAGTATGATATTCCCAAGATGGCTTTTCGAACTAGGTATAGGCACTTTGAATTTGTGGTGATATCTTTTGGGTTGACTGATGCACCGACTATATTTATGAATCTCATCAATAGGGTCTTTAAACCCTACCTTGATATGTTTATGGTAGTCTTTATTGATGATATATTGATTTATTCTAGGAGTGAGGAAGATCATGTGAATCACTTGAGGGTGGTGTTGCAAATCTTGAGAAATGAGAGATTGTTTTGCTAAATATGAATAGTGCAAATTTTGGTTGAAAGAGGTTGATTTTCTAGGGCATGTGGTGTCGGGTGATGGCATTAAGGTGGATCCTAAGAAGAAGGAGGTGATAAGAAATTAGCCTAGACCTTTGACTCCATCATATATTAGGAGTTTCTTGGGTTTGGCAGGTTACCACTGGAGATTTTCGAATGGATTTTCTTCTATTGCCTCCCCTATGACAAAGTTGACCCAAAAGAAGGCAAAATTTGTTTGGACCTATGAATGTGAAAAGAGTTTTCATACTTTGAAAGATAAGCTTGTCTCTGCTCCTATCTTAGCTCTACCAGAAGGGTTGGAAAGGTTTGTGGTTTATTATGATGCCTCAAGAATTGGTTTGGGGTATGTTTTTATGTAAAATGGTAAGGCGATAGCATATGCCTCTAGGAAACTTAAGGTGCATGAGCGAAATTATCCCACCCATGATCTTGAATTGGCGGTCGTGGTGTTTGCTTTGAAAATTTGACATCACTATTTGTATGGGGTTCATGTTGATGTGTTCACCGACCACAAGAGTATCCAATATATGTTCACCCAAAAAGATCTTAACTAGAGACAAAGAAGGTGGTTAGAACTCCTTAAAGATTATGATACGAGTGTGCATCATCATCCTGGCAAAGCGAATATTATGGCCGATGCTCTAAGTAGAGTGTCAATGGGTAGTCTAGGTCATATTGATGATGGTGGCAAAGAGGTGGCTAGGGAAGTTCACTAGTTGGCTAGGTTGTGGGTTAGGTTGGACAAAGTGGGAAAGGGTGGTGTGATAGTTGTTGATGGTTCTAAATTTTCTTTGATTGAGGAAGTCAAGTCAAAATAAGATCTTGATTCTGCCTTGTTATAGTTGAAAACCTGGGTGAAGGATGGTAAAGTGAAGGTTTTCTCCTAAGGGAGAGATGGTGCCCTTAGGTACTAAGGTAGGTTGTGTATGCCTAATGTTGATGACTTGAAAGAATTGATCTTGAAGGAGGCCCATGATTCATCTTATTCTATTCACCCTGGTTCCACAAAGATGTATAGAGACTTGAGAGATATGTATTGGTAGGGTGGTATGAAGAGGGATATTGCCAAGTTTGTATCCGAATGTTACAATTGTCGACAAGTGAAGGCCGAGCATCAAAGTCTGGGTGGCCTAGCCCAAGAGATAGAAATTCCTACTTGGAAGTGGAAAGGGATCAACATGGATTTTATGGTTGGGTTGCCTAAGACTAGGATACACTTTGACTCTATTTGGGTTGTTGTTGATAGAATGACAAAAAGTAGACTCACTTCTATCGGTCAAAACCACTTATGGTGCTGAAGATTATGCCAAGTTGTATCTTCATGAGTTGGTTAGATTGTATAGGGTGTCCTTGTCTATCATTTTGGATCATGGTGGTCAATTCACTTCTCACTTTTGTAGGTCCTTCTAAAGAGGTCTCGGTACTAAGGTCAAGCTTAGCATGGCATTTCATCCTCAAATGGATGGCCAAGCCGAAAGGACTATCCAAACTCTTGAGGATATTCTTAAAGCTTGTGTTTTGGAGTTTAAGGGTAGTTGGGATTGACATCTTCCACTTATTGAGTTTGCTTTCAACAATAGCTACCACTCAAGCATTGGCATGGCTCTCTTTGAAGATTTATATGATAGGCATTGTAGATCCCCGATTGGGTGGTTTAATATGAAGGAGATGGCTTTGCTAGGTCCGTATTTGGTTATGGAAGCCTTGGAGAAGGTGATGTTCATAAGAGAGAAATTAAAAATAGCCCAAAGTAGACAAAAGTCCTATTCCGATGTGAGGAGAAGAGATCTTGAGTTTGATATTGGTGATTGGGTTTACTTGAAAGTCTCATCCATGAAGGGTATCGTTCGGTTTGACAATAAAGGGAAGATGAGCCTAAGGTTTATGGGTCCTTATAGAGCTTTGAGGAGGTTTGGTAAGGTTGCATATGAGTTGGAGTTGCCTATGGAGATAAATATGGTTCATCCGGTCTTCTATGTGTCTATGTTGAGGAAATGTGTGGGTGACATAGTGCCAATAGAGTTTGTGGGTGTTGTAGAAGATAATTTGACCTATTAGGAGGTACCGGTGGAGATTTTGGATAAACAAGTGAAGAGGCTGAGAAACAAAAATGTAGCATCCATCAAGGTCCTTTGGAGGAATCAACAAGTTGAAAGTGACACATGGAAAGCGAGACAGACATGAAAAAGGGATACCCATATCTCTTCCACTCTACTCAAGCCGAAGGTAATAACTTAAGTCCTACCTATGATTTCAAGTCTTAAGTTTTAGCCCTCATGTCATTTTGCATGCATTCATGTTTATGGCAGCAAGTTTATAGTGATTTTTGACATTCATGTTGAGATTTTTGAAAAAATAATGTTCGAATACATTTGTTGCATTCGTGTCGGGATGAAATCTTCATAAGTACTCCTCTTGCGCATGTTTCTTTGACATTTGGGGATGAATGTTCCCAAGGGGGATATATTGAAACACCCCTCATGTGCTTCGAAATGCCCCATAATCGTAATTTTTATATATCTCAAAATTCATGCGTGATTTAAAAAATCCAACTTCATATTCTCAATCAGGAGGCAAAATTGGGTGGGAAATGAGTATAACCTATATTTTAGAAGATCCATATCAAAAAATAATTTTTGCTAATTTTTGAATTTCAGTGACGGTCCGCGCCCTGGCTGTGATGCGCCACGGGGCACGGAGTAGTGTAATTTGCCGGGCTTGATTGGTCCGCATCACTCTAGGGGCACAGACCAGTGCAATATTTTTCTTTATTTTCTTATTTCGCCCATGGGTATTAGGGTCATAGCCCCATGTCCACTTACACGTGAAATCATCCATACTTAGTCATTTTTCAACTCTATAACTCACAAAACTCTCTTTAAAACCTCTCTAAGGCTCTATCAATTCTCTCACTCAAATCTAAAGATTTCAAGCTCAATTTTAGGATTGAAGGACTCATTTAAAATTATAAGTCTACTTCAAGTTCATTTCAAGGAATTCAAGGTTTAAGGTATGTGGGTCTTCATCCGTGGTTCCTTTAACCCATGGAACCCAACCTTCCCTTTTTATGAAAATTGCATGTTTTCAAGTTGTATTACCTATGGGTATCTCTTATTATGAAATATGATTATAAATCATGTTGGGGTATTATCAAGTATTGATTGATTATGCATAAATATCCATTTCAAATTTACTCCATGAATTGATTATGTCTATTGAGACTATGCATGTTTTGAGTTATGAAACTATGAACTATCATGAGCTTTTGTGATGGATTTCAAGGTACCCTACATGAGGGTTTTACTACATGTTGGTAGGTTGATTTGCATTGAGTTTACTTATCTTGTTTCACTCTTGAATTGCATGATTTTGAACAAGTATCATGAATCCAACATGCGTTTGATAAAATGACATGACAAGAATTCTCAAGTTATTGATGATCTATTACATGATGTACAAGTTAAGTGACTTCATGATGATCAAGGGCTTTCAAGAATGTATTGAATTCATGAAAAGTATCTATGATTTTGGAAGTATCAAGGTAAGACCTATTTTAAGATTTTTACCTCTTATGAGCCATTTATGTTAAAGCAAGGGTTCATGTATTATTATTATTATCTACTCTCATGTTCAAGTTAGGCTCACTATTAGAGGTCAAGCATGGTTATGAGCTACTCAAGTCATGTTAGTACAAGCTATTTATGTTATAATTAAAGTATGATTATTTCAAGTATTCCATGGGATTAGACTTAGCACCGATAGATTGGATGTAGATGTGGACTATTTTCAAGGGTCCATATGCCTTTCCTCAAACTATATGCCACCACAGGATTATGATTATTACCCATTCTATACTAGTGGATCCACCTAGTGCACTTTATCATGAAGTCCTTTCTGAAATGGGTCATGTTCCCATAAGGAAGGTTGCTTCATACGAAATGGGTCATGTTCCCGTAAGGTGAAGTATAGTTTACCTTGGCAAGTAGATGAACTCTTTAGCGATAAGGGGTATTCATCAGGATTCCAAGTTGTAGCTTGTTTGGTCTTACTCATGTCAGTTAAGGTCTCGTACCACATATGTATGGTATACTATGTAAGTTGATTGAATTACAAGCATGTCTTATTATAAACATTAATTATGCATGCCATATTGAGATTATAAATTCATTACTTATGAATATGCATTTTGAATATATTGACTTATGTCTTTGTTGCATTGCACCCCGCATACTTAGTACATTCAAATGAGGAACGTATACGCTGTGCCTATATTTATTACCATGTGGGGACTGAAGCTCCTTTTGGTCATCCTCCTCCATGTGGCTAGCTTGGTACTTTAGAGAAAAGTATTGATAAGTCCTCAAGTCTGATGACAACCTCTAAGTTAATCTTTCTATGTTGAGAGTTCTTTATGTAAAACACTTATTGTTATGAAGGTGAGCCTGAAAAGTATCTTGACCCCCGCTCCAGTCCACGTTAGAGGTGTTGGTGGATACTATGTTATGTTTATGATATCAGCTTAACTCTTTTATGCTTTATGAATATCAAGATTTCCCTTAGTTCGGCTTCCCTTTCAATCATATCTTGTAATGCTTATTTTTGCTTCCGCAACCAATGATGTGTGATTGATATGCTAAGAGGCTTGTTTGGAGTCCCTTCAGGTTCTCCATTTGCCATTTCACGTCCAGGACCTAAACTTGGGTCGTGATGTTCCAGAAAGGCTTAGGTTCAAAGGTTAACCTTAGCATTATTTTCCACCCACAGACCAAGGGCCAGGCATAATGCCTCATTCAGACCTTGGAGGATATGTTGAGGGCCTGTGTCATTGACTCCAAAGGTAATTGGGATGACCATTTGCCTCTGATTGAGTTTGCCTACAACGACAGCTTCCATTCGAGTATTCAGATCACCCCATATGAGGCTCTTTTTGAGAGGAGATATAGGTCCCCGATTGGATAGTTCAAGATAGGTGAAGCATAATTGATTGGAATAGACTTGGTTCAACCTAGCCAATGAGAAAGTAAAGATTATTTGAGAAAGATTAAAGATTAGAAGAGTCGACAAAAATCCTACATCAATGTTAGAAGGAGAGACTTAGAGTTTGAGGTCGACGATTGGGTGTATTTGAAAGTGTCACCTATGAAGAGTGTGATACGATTTGGGAAGAAGGGTAAATTGAGTCTGAGGTATATTGTCCCTTATCAAATCATAAAGAGGTTAGGAGATATGGCTTATGAGTTAGAGCTACCACCAGATTTAACAGCCATCCACCTAGTTTTCCACATTTCCAAGCTTAAAAAATGTTTGGGAGACCCACAGTTGGTTGTGCCTGTTGAGAGTATTAGAGTAAAAGACAACTTGAGCTATGAAGAGATTCCTATCCAAATCCTTGACTGTCAAGTTCATAAGCTAAGAACCAAAGAGATTGCATCTGTCAAAGTGTTATGGAGAAACCAACTTGAGAAGCTACTTGGGAGGCAGGGGAGGATATGAAGTCCAAGTACCCTCATTTATTCATGCCTAGTGATGATAAGAGAGTTGATGGTAATGATTTCCTTCTAAATTCTTGAATTCATATTCCTTGAGTTTTCCTTCCATTTTGAGTTTGATAGGCGATAAAGCCTTAGAGTCCGAGTGAAGCTTGATTTGATAAATGGACTGTTTATTGTTTTACCTGCTGAATTTCTTGACTGATTGATTGTATGAGAGAGACAAGAGTTATTGATTGTTAGAGTCTATAGGGAGATTCGTGCCTTGACTAAGTTTCCTAGATTTCTCTTCATTCAAGGATGAATGATACTAAGGGGGAGATAATGTAATACCCCCTAATTCTTTTCACCTAGTCTAAGTAAATACACATAAAAAACTAAGAAAATGACCAAGAAAAGTTATTGGGTGAGAAACCACAAGGGTCTTCTACAGCCCACAAAATGATCTACGGTCCGAAGAAGGGGCCTCATAGATCCCCAAGTGACTTGGAGATATTTTTGAAGTCTGAGGCTTATGTACAAGACAACATATGACCCGTAAAATTTTTCACAGCCCATAAATTGGTTTTGTGAGTTGGTGATCCAAGAATCAATTTTTCAGTATTTTGAGTTACAAAATATCAAACGTCTCGCAGAAGTATTTACGGCTTGTAGAAGGGGTTTTGTGGATCTTATGACAAATTTTAGTAACTTAAACTGTCGAACCCCTCATCTACGAGAGGTTATCTACGACCCACAAAAAGGTCTACAACCCGTAAAATGGAGTTTCGTAGAACTTGTTGGCAATTTTTAAGAAGGATATTTTTGTCTATGCCTATCCCTTTTTACTTAAATCCTTGGACGTTCTAGACCTAATTAAAGTCCTAAAACACAAACCTAAGGATATTTTCACCATTCTTCATACTTAGGGGTCTCTTGAGAGTACCAGAGAAGGGAGAAGAGTGAGGTTTTCAAGTTCTAACACGAGGATCGATTGAAGTTGATTGCTTCTTCTATATCCAGGTATGTAAGGCTTACTAAAATGTGGACCTACATTCGTTCACATGCCCTTTTCACTTACTTAAGTCGAGAGTGAGGACAAGAGTTTAGTTTAGAAACTCCTATTATCCAAATACTGGATTTAATCATTTATTATGAGTTCTTATGACGATATATGAGATAATTATTATATTGCATGACTATTGATATTAGATTGACGCATATATTTTATACTTGATATCATGAATCCTAAATTAAATAATTTTTATAAAATCTATACATGGATTGAGTTGAGATTTGAGTTTGATTTTCTAAGTTGAGTAAATTGAGCATAATTGATCATGAGTAGCATATAGTATCATGATTTCATGTCCATTGATGCATGTTACTTGCATTCCATGACGAGTCTAATTGAGTGAGTCCGAATGATCGTTTGAGTCTGATTGAATTCCTCTTGATTGAGTGAGTTGATGAGACACTTAGATGGGCTGAGTTGAGATAACCTAACGAGGTTGAGATTTGAGTTGATTGATTGAGTATTATTGAGATTTGAGTTGATTGATTGAGTATTATTGGTATTTGAGTCGATTGATGAGTGGAATATATTTTAGTCTCGGGAGGAGTATCGAGCACCGAGCTGACAGTGAGTAAATAACCACTCTAACCCACAGAACTATGTTATCAGCGTAGGATAGTCATACAACATGTTCTGGTGACTCTTGTACCAAAATATGGACATTTACTATTGATCCATGAGAGAGTTGATTGTCCTTTACCTTTGGCAAGTCTAGGACGGGTGTGGCAACGATGTCGCCTTTATTGTGCATCATCAAACTAAAGGTGATGGGATTGGATGTCTGTTAAGAGAAGTATTCCATGGGATTAGACTTAGCACCGATAGATTGGATGTAGATGTGGACTATTTTCAAGGGTCCATATGCCTTTCCTCAAACTATATGCCACCACAGGATTATGATTATTACCCATTCTATACTAGTGGATCCACCTAGTGCACTTTATCATGAAGTCCTTTCTGAAATGGGTCATGTTCCCATAAGGAAGGTTGCTTCATACGAAATGGGTCATGTTCCCGTAAGGTGAAGTATAGTTTACCTTGGCAAGTAGATGAACTCTTTAGCGATAAGGGGTATTCATCAGGATTCCAAGTTGTAGCTTGTTTGGTCTTACTCATGTCAGTTAAGGTCTCGTACCACATATGTATGGTATACTATGTAAGTTGATTGAATTACAAGCATGTCTTATTATAAACATTAATTATGCATGCCATATTGAGATTATAAATTCATTACTTATGAATATGCATTTTGAATATATTGACTTATGTCTTTGTTGCATTGCACCCCGCATACTTAGTACATTCAAATGAGGAACGTATACGCTGTGCCTATATTTATTACCATGTGGGGACTGAAGCTCCTTTTGGTCATCCTCCTCCATGTGGCTAGCTTGGTACTTTAGAGAAAAGTATTGATAAGTCCTCAAGTCTGATGACAACCTCTAAGTTAATCTTTCTATGTTGAGAGTTCTTTATGTAAAACACTTATTGTTATGAAGGTGAGCCTGAAAAGTATCTTGACCCCCGCTCCAGTCCACGTTAGAGGTGTTGGTGGATACTATGTTATGTTTATGATATCAGCTTAACTCTTTTATGCTTTATGAATATCAAGATTTCCCTTAGTTCGGCTTCCCTTTCAATCATATCTTGTAATGCTTATTTTTGCTTCCGCAACCAATGATGTGTGATTGATATGCTAAGAGGCTTGTTTGGAGTCCCTTCAGGTTCTCCATTTGCCATTTCACGTCCAGGACCTAAACTTGGGTCGTGATGTTCCAGAAAGGCTTAGGTTCAAAGGTTAACCTTAGCATTATTTTCCACCCACAGACCAAGGGCCAGGCATAATGCCTCATTCAGACCTTGGAGGATATGTTGAGGGCCTGTGTCATTGACTCCAAAGGTAATTGGGATGACCATTTGCCTCTGATTGAGTTTGCCTACAACGACAGCTTCCATTCGAGTATTCAGATCACCCCATATGAGGCTCTTTTTGAGAGGAGATATAGGTCCCCGATTGGATAGTTCAAGATAGGTGAAGCATAATTGATTGGAATAGACTTGGTTCAACCTAGCCAATGAGAAAGTAAAGATTATTTGAGAAAGATTAAAGATTAGAAGAGTCGACAAAAATCCTACATCAATGTTAGAAGGAGAGACTTAGAGTTTGAGGTCGACGATTGGGTGTATTTGAAAGTGTCACCTATGAAGAGTGTGATACGATTTGGGAAGAAGGGTAAATTGAGTCTGAGGTATATTGTCCCTTATCAAATCATAAAGAGGTTAGGAGATATGGCTTATGAGTTAGAGCTACCACCAGATTTAACAGCCATCCACCTAGTTTTCCACATTTCCAAGCTTAAAAAATGTTTGGGAGACCCACAGTTGGTTGTGCCTGTTGAGAGTATTAGAGTAAAAGACAACTTGAGCTATGAAGAGATTCCTATCCAAATCCTTGACTGTCAAGTTCATAAGCTAAGAACCAAAGAGATTGCATCTGTCAAAGTGTTATGGAGAAACCAACTTGAGAAGCTACTTGGGAGGCAGGGGAGGATATGAAGTCCAAGTACCCTCATTTATTCATGCCTAGTGATGATAAGAGAGTTGATGGTAATGATTTCCTTCTAAATTCTTGAATTCATATTCCTTGAGTTTTCCTTCCATTTTGAGTTTGATAGGCGATAAAGCCTTAGAGTCCGAGTGAAGCTTGATTTGATAAATGGACTGTTTATTGTTTTACCTGCTGAATTTCTTGACTGATTGATTGTATGAGAGAGACAAGAGTTATTGATTGTTAGAGTCTATAGGGAGATTCGTGCCTTGACTAAGTTTCCTAGATTTCTCTTCATTCAAGGATGAATGATACTAAGGGGGAGATAATGTAATACCCCCTAATTCTTTTCACCTAGTCTAAGTAAATACACATAAAAAACTAAGAAAATGACCAAGAAAAGTTATTGGGTGAGAAACCACAAGGGTCTTCTACAGCCCACAAAATGATCTACGGTCCGAAGAAGGGGCCTCATAGATCCCCAAGTGACTTGGAGATATTTTTGAAGTCTGAGGCTTATGTACAAGACAACATATGACCCGTAAAATTTTTCACAGCCCATAAATTGGTTTTGTGAGTTGGTGATCCAAGAATCAATTTTTCAGTATTTTGAGTTACAAAATATCAAACGTCTCGCAGAAGTATTTACGGCTTGTAGAAGGGGTTTTGTGGATCTTATGACAAATTTTAGTAACTTAAACTGTCGAACCCCTCATCTACGAGAGGTTATCTACGACCCACAAAAAGGTCTACAACCCGTAAAATGGAGTTTCGTAGAACTTGTTGGCAATTTTTAAGAAGGATATTTTTGTCTATGCCTATCCCTTTTTACTTAAATCCTTGGACGTTCTAGACCTAATTAAAGTCCTAAAACACAAACCTAAGGATATTTTCACCATTCTTCATACTTAGGGGTCTCTTGAGAGTACCAGAGAAGGGAGAAGAGTGAGGTTTTCAAGTTCTAACACGAGGATCGATTGAAGTTGATTGCTTCTTCTATATCCAGGTATGTAAGGCTTACTAAAATGTGGACCTACATTCGTTCACATGCCCTTTTCACTTACTTAAGTCGAGAGTGAGGACAAGAGTTTAGTTTAGAAACTCCTATTATCCAAATACTGGATTTAATCATTTATTATGAGTTCTTATGACGATATATGAGATAATTATTATATTGCATGACTATTGATATTAGATTGACGCATATATTTTATACTTGATATCATGAATCCTAAATTAAATAATTTTTATAAAATCTATACATGGATTGAGTTGAGATTTGAGTTTGATTTTCTAAGTTGAGTAAATTGAGCATAATTGATCATGAGTAGCATATAGTATCATGATTTCATGTCCATTGATGCATGTTACTTGCATTCCATGACGAGTCTAATTGAGTGAGTCCGAATGATCGTTTGAGTCTGATTGAATTCCTCTTGATTGAGTGAGTTGATGAGACACTTAGATGGGCTGAGTTGAGATAACCTAACGAGGTTGAGATTTGAGTTGATTGATTGAGTATTATTGAGATTTGAGTTGATTGATTGAGTATTATTGGTATTTGAGTCGATTGATGAGTGGAATATATTTTAGTCTCGGGAGGAGTATCGAGCACCGAGCTGACAGTGAGTAAATAACCACTCTAACCCACAGAACTATGTTATCAGCGTAGGATAGTCATACAACATGTTCTGGTGACTCTTGTACCAAAATATGGACATTTACTATTGATCCATGAGAGAGTTGATTGTCCTTTACCTTTGGCAAGTCTAGGACGGGTGTGGCAACGATGTCGCCTTTATTGTGCATCATCAAACTAAAGGTGATGGGATTGGATGTCTGTTAAGAGAAACTCCTAAGCAAACATTAATTGAGCATGATATTTTGTAACCTAAGTTTACTACTATTGGGTTTATTTTCAAAAGCATAATTTTTATTTAAAACTTACATTCTTGTTAAGTTGAGTATGAGTTGCTCAGGTTGAGTTTTACTATCTTGAGCTATTTTACATACCAGTATATTTGATGTACTGACATCCATTTGGACCTGCATTATTTCATGATGCAGATATATATGATAGAGGACTTCAGCCCGCGCATCGTTGAGGTCAAGTTTAGTGCATTCCTAGAGTTGGTGAGCCCCTCCTTGCCTTCCGGAGGAGCCTTTTTACTTTTTCTTGATTTCGATTGAGTAGTTTATTTCTTTGATTTAGGGTATCCATGGCCTGTCATGGTACCATCTAGGTTGTTGAGTAGAGGCTTCATAGACATTGAATAGAAGATTATCGAGTATTTCTATCTTCAGATTTGTTCATTGGAGACTATTTTGTAAGAATTATATTTATATCTTGATGCCTTTTATTTGAGTATTTCTTCCACTATTAAGTTGATGTGATGATGAGGTCATGTGGTTCTCTTTGGGGAATCAGCAATGGTTCTTCAAATGTCGGCCACGCCAGGCGTACTCTCCCGAGACGTGACAAGGTAAACTATTATCTATATAAATAAACAAATTTTGATTGACGTTGATGGAGTATTACTTAAATTAGAGTTTAAAATAATTTTATATCTAAATAAGTTCAATCTTAAAAAATTTCATCTTAATTAAATTAGTTATTTTATGTTTCTACATCAAAATATATTTGTATATTTTATGCTTAAAATTTTGACCTTAATTAAATCTAAAAAAATAATGTTTATACTTTTACAAAAAATTGTTACATGAAATAAAAATAATGAAAATATCATGACTCTTTAATGAATTAAAAATTATAGATATTTTAAATATTTTATTAAAATTAAAGGAAATTTTTTATTATTATTCAAAGTTTAAAAGGGAGTTTGATTTTTAAAAATAAAATTAAGGGTGAAAATGATTTTCATTTGATATAGAAAGAGGCAGTGTAGCAAAATTATGGCGCAAAAAGAGTAGAGAAAAATAAAAAATATTTTAGATGGCAAAGTAAAGTAAAAGAAAAAATCTTATACTATTACACGTGGCAAATCCACATGTGTTTATCTTAGTAGCAGTTGGATTGCAATCTAAGCAATCACCACTTCTCCAATCTCCACCATTAAACTCAATATTCCAATGTAATCAACAGCGCCAAAAAGATTTCAAACTCTTTACCCAAATTTCCAACCTTCCCGGCCTCTCCTCTCTCTCTTTACCCAAACTTCCAACTTTCCTGCCCTCTCATCTCTCTCTTTACCCAAATTTTCAACCTTCCGCCCTCTCCTCTCTCTCTCTTTACCCAAATTTCAAACCTTCCCGCCCTCTCCTCCCTCTCTTTACCCAAATTTCCAACCTTCCCGCCGTCTCCTCTCTCTGTATATATAAATTCTCCATCACCCATTTCTAATATTCATCACTTCAAATCTTTACTTTTTTTAGTACACATTCCAAATTCTTCATATATAGTAAAATGGCTCGGACTAAGCAGACAGCTCCCAAATCTACAGGGGGAAAGACTCCAAGGAAGCAATTGGCTACCAAGGCTGCAAGAAAGTCAGCTCCAGCGACCGGAGAAGTGAGGAAGCCTCATCGTTTTTGACCAGGAACTGTGGCATTGAGGGAAATCAGGAAGTATCAGAAATCTACTGAGTTGTTGATTAGGAAGCTGCCATTTCAGAGGCTGGTGAGGGAAATTGCTCAGGATTTTATGATAGATCTGAGGTTTCAGAGTGGTGTTGTTGATGCTCTGCAAGAGGCTGCTGAGGCTTACCTTGTTGGTCTCTTTGAAGATGCTAATCTTTGTGCACTTCATGCTAAGAGGGTTACGATTATGCTCAAGGATATTCAGCTTGCTAGGAGAATTCGTGGAGAAAGGGCTTAATAAGAAATTTTTTATGGTTGAAAGTCAATTTATGTTCAATGTTTTTGCTTAGATCTATTATTGGTAAAATAGTGATTTACTAGAATTCTGGAATTCGAATAATGAATTTTGTACTTTGTTTGGTTCAATCAAACATCTTCCTATTATATCTGTGTGTTTTTTGTCGTTCATTGGAGACTGAAGCATTGCTTGTCGAATTGTTGTTAGCATTTATGACTTTCAGCGTTGTGTACTTAGAGCAATCAACAAATTACTTTTGCGTATAACTTTTGTTTTTTTAAGAAGCTTTCCATTATCAATTTTGAAATAAGATTGATTGTTATGAAAATGCAAGTTTTTTCTCATTGCACTTGACATGGTGTCCATTTAATGAATTTTCCATTTGAAGTTAGCTTCTGGTAGAATGAGTTCTGTTGTCGTTGTACTTAAACTCAGATTGGTCTATTGTGAGATTCATCTATTATGTTGTATTTAGGTAAGTTTTGATTTTGTACGGATTCTGAATACTAGACCGCTTAGGGCTAATTACATACAATGCTCATCTGAGTTTAAGACTTCTGTTGCTTCATGATATTATGGTGAGAGAAGTATGCAGAAGTAAACCTGCTTTTGTTTTGGTAAGTCCTCTAAAAGATTTCTCGAATGATTTTCTTGCTATATAATTTCACTTTGTTGATTGATACTTTTGCTTGTTGTTACTTTGTGAGTTGGTTATTGGATCAATATTCAACTTTTGATACAGAAATAATTCCTAACCTGAAGTTGTGTGTGAACTGAAGCTCGTCATTAAGCACAAATCATAATGATCTGGTGGTTAGAATGCAAATTTGAACTGATTCATGATAGAATAAGTAAATGTTTGGTTTATTAGCATTCGAGATCTAATTAGCGAAACCATTAATTCGTTTTACTCAAAATAGAAGGTCTTCAATGTACATAAATGTGATAAATTTTTCATCAATTGAAGACTGAAATACTACTTTGTGATGAGGCTTTGCATACGCCATTTATGGTACTTATTCATTGCTTACTTTTGCCATGTATTTTGGGAGGAATAAATGTATCTAGATCCTAAAATACTATAAAAAAGAACTACTTGACCTTGACATTTGTTATCGTTGAAAAATCGAGATAACAAAATGGATTTTTGTTTATGTAGTGGTAGGAAAATGGAATTCCGTTACTGTGTTGTTATCAAGATTTGAGGTACTTTTAATTTACCACTATCTCAAAAAGTCCTCACCCTATAGCATCAGTACTTTACAAGCCGTGCTCCCTTTATCAGCTGCTGAGATTGAGTACTTCATCCATCCATTTAAAAAAAATGACCTAATTTGACTTGACAAGGAGTTTTCTTTTTTTAAAAAAGAAACTTTTCAATCTTGTGATTCTAATAAAATTATGTTAAATATACCAAAATATCTTTTAATTTATAGCCTTAAACGTGTCACATGAAAGATTAAAATTAAAATTTTGAAAAAAAAAAGAAATTAGTCATTCTCTTTTAAAAAAATCAAAGAGAAAAGTAGATCATTCTTAAGGGAGGGAGTAGTATCTTTGTTATCCAAATGTTAGTGTTACAATCATATACTTTCTATAAATCTTCAACATACTCGGCCTTACCTGGACTTTACGTCTTGATATCAATATCTTCTTAACAGCTGCTATGCATTTACATGACTTGTACATTGAGTAGCTTTCTGTATTTGACCCAGAAAAACGGTGTGAAATTTGTAATCTCTAATCATCACGAATACATATGAATCATGTTAACCATCTCGACTATTCTATTAGAGCTACTGTCCACCAACATAAATACATGTCAAGTAACTCTAGATGTAACAAACGCTTACTTGTCGAACCACATGGACCTAGTGCTCATGTTTTGCCCCAGTAAGTCAAGGAGCACAAAAACAGATGAAATAGTACTGGTAGAAAAGAACACAAAAATTCAAATTCATGATTTTCTGAACGTGAAACTTGGCATTTGTTGCTAAATGATGGATGAATTAGATGTACTCCAAATTCTTCTCTGCTCATTGAAGCTTCCAATTACAGCTGCCTGATTTTTATCCCCAAGTCGTTTTGCTAAAACATTGTAATAAGCTGATGGATCCACATTCTCCAATACTTTTACTGTTTTCCCATGCTCTCTATCAATATTAATTTCACCATCTTCACATTCAACTCCAGTAGCACTGACTTTTAAATTCTTCACTTCAAAGGTAGATTTTGATGTTGAGACATCTCCTGCTACTACTGCTCCAAGGATCTCACCAATAAACATATCCTGAAATATTATGAATGCAAAATATAAAGAAGCGGAGTTTGTAAACTACATCCTGCAGACAATTATTACAACAATATATATCTGATATGAATATCACCGAACAAATTGCTGGAATATATAGTAAAAAGACCAGGTGTCAAGCAAACATAATGAAAAAGAACCAGTAGAGGAGAGATTGAGAAATTATATACCACATGCTGGTATACAGGATGCATCTTTTGCAGGTAATATAACCTTGACATCAAGCGCCTGGCGAAGACTGCTTCTGGTGTCCTTTTCAAATAGAGTTTTTCAAGAATTTGAGGGAATGTACTGACTTTCCGCTGCATTTCAAGTGGAATGAGAGTGATATTATGTCCAGAACTCAGAACTGTTTTTGCAGCAAAAGGGTCAAGAAACATATTCAGTTCTGCAAATTTGTTACAAGGAAGATTGATGACGTTCCCCTTCTCAGTGTTATTATAATTGATGTGTCCCCCAACAATTAATATATCCTGCATCAAAATTCCCTTTCACATTAACGGAAATATCTATGATGGATATCTCAAGTCCTCAACTCATGAAGAAAATCACAGTCATTGATATGACAAGGAGATCAATCACAACAGAATAAAACAGCTATCTAAGCCAAAGGGTAACTTAATAAGTTTATGATGTGAAATCTGACCAACATAGGAAGTTTGCTTATGAGTGGACTAAGTTTACCTGATGTCTTAGAGAAGGATCTGGAACTAATTTCTCATAGTTGGGTCAGGGTGTATATATTAACTTTTGGTTCCTTAACTGAAGAATATAGTCTTGACTTTTTAACACTTGCCTGTACAACCTTGCTTGTATTCTTTCCTTCACGAATGAGCTTTGCTATATTAGTCAATGGGCCATTCGCCAAAATAGTAATTTTTGATCCTGGATCGAGTGATTTCGCCACTGATTCCAATACTTCCAATGCTAGAGGTTGTCTGAGTTCAGGATGATCAGTATCTCGAGGAGCTCCAAATTTTGCAGAATTTTCTGCTGTGTATCTGGTATTATTATACGGCTGTTATACCAGGAATATTTTAATGTTTCAATGCTATATCAAATGATAAACACGTGAGTTTATATAAATAAAATGACAGAAGTGATATGCCAATGTTTGTCAAATTTCATGAATGAACAAGCGGATTTGTTCCTTCCCCTTTCAGATCGAGAATATACCTCCTAGGACTTCTAGGTAAAGAACGAGCTAAACCATACAGAGTGTCCGAGTCTAGATATCCACCGCTACCTTGTGGGATGACCTTGCTGTATCTGCAGTCTCCAACCCCATAGGAAACAGTATCAGATTGGTTCATTGCGAAATCATATCCAAGGCCCACAGGAATGTCGTCACGACCCATCATATGAAGCAAATCATACACACAATCAATTGTTGCAGCATTTGCCCAGCCAGTTGGACTCACTAATATAGCCTGAACGAGAAGAAGCTATTCACATTGAAAGGCATCACTTAATTATGATAAAATTAAACTACACCTGTGGACTCAACTATGTTTCTGCAATATGTTGCTCATAAAGTGATGCAAAACAATTCTCATGATGGCTAACGATTCATCAGTTTTATCCCAAAATTGAACAGAATGGAAAGTATTGGATAAAAGTTAAACATAAAGTTACATTCCGATTGAAGGAATTTACTGCAACTACAATCAAGAACTAAATTGTTAATATTTTTAGTTGAGGATCTCATTGACATCAAGGGTGCATAAACAGATGGAACAGAACTTATGGAAGGCCAATTTACCTTGAGATGGATATCTTCTACAGGTAATTTGAGGAGATAGAAGAGAGCTAGAAAGTCTCCAGCACTCATATCCATATCAAACACAAGATTTTTCCCAAAATTCTTTCCCTTAAGATCCGGTTTGTAAAATACTTCCCTGTAATAAGGAAATTGTGTTGTGAAATTGAATCTTCCAGTGTGTTCTGGTTGGTTTAGGACCTGCAACCACGAGCATAGCATCGGTTTCTGTTGTCTGCTGACTATGTTAAAACTATAATGCACAATGTCACAAGCAAACTTCAACTCGGTCTGATTCAGAAAGAGGCTCATAAAAGTCACAACCAATTTAGACTGAGAAATTAGTTATAAACTTACATCCAGAAAGTTAACAGAGAACTCTTTGTCTAATATGCTGCTAGCATTTCGATTACGTTTTGCTCTAACAGCAACAAGAACAGACACTCCTCCTGGCTGGTCAACTTCTTTTGTGTAACCATCCTGATAATTGCCATCAGTTTAGAACAAGTATGAAACACAGAAAGGTATAACAAATGAATAATAATGCAAGAACATAGAGAAAAAGAACACTACCGCTATATCATATCTCATACTCGTTGATAGAAAACATAAAATAGCATACTTTGACAAGGAAAAAATTCACATAATTTACAATGACATATTCATATCTCTGAAGGACAAGAAGGACCAACCTTTTCCGCAGATGCAACACTTTATCTGTTATTGAGATGAAATAGGAAATTATATTTCAGATAGAAACAATCAATCACCTGGCATCTGCCCCTTCCGTTCTTGACTATGCAAAAAGGATCACGAAGTCCCGTCTGAACATGGCCACTGTGAATTCCATTTCTTTCTAAGTTGAACCTTGGAGTTCTACTACCATCAAAAAATGGATTTGATCCATCAGATACGCCATATGGCTTATTTGAAGTAACTACAGTAACATTGATATATTCCATTTCAGCAAATTCATTTTCCCCTTGGTGGTTATGTCGTTTACGCATGATTGAAGCTGCTATACCCGACATAAATGAGTCCCACATAAAATAACTCTGCGTATATCACATTCTCCTTAGTTATCAAATAAATGTCTTTAGTACCACAGAATTTTAAGTTCTATGCTCCTGGATTATTACCCTATAGAATTGGTTATCGAACCACGTATCACGAATGATTTTCAGAGACTCGAAACAGTACTGTGCTTCATAGGTGTGTTGATTCTTCTCAAAGGTCTCCAAAAAGTTTTTATTCACAAGAATGGTGTTGGTAGCATCCAATGGAACAATAGTAATTGGAATGCCTGAATGAATAACCTGCAAGATGATAAAATGATAACAGCGTCTATTCATTAAGATTAGCAAGACATATGGCTAAAAATATCAAAATAAAGGAGTTCACAACTAAACGCATATGGGGGTACATGTAATACCTGATATGCAGCAAAAGGATCCATAAATATGTTGAACTCTGCATAAGGATTGCTTGTGAAATCTGTAAATAAATTGCCATGGTCGCCACATTGTTGAGGTTGGCAAGAGGGATTAGCATTGTCTGGACAGCAACCTTGAGGATTCTTTGACCTTATGCCACCCCCCATGATGAAAATGTTCTCAACATTTTTCTTTAAATGTGAATTACTTTGAAGAAACAAAGCGAAATTTGTAAGTGATCCGATAAGAAAAACTACTGTGGGGCCAGCTGAAATTGTTTCAATCATTACTTTCTGAGCAGTTGGCTGTCGAAGAGGTGAATATCTTCTCTTTCCCTGTATACAAGTTCCACAAGAAATAAAGTTTTTAACCAGAATGAAAATTATTAAAAAGGTGCACAAGGAAACCAAGAATGACAAGATTATGCTTCATCGAAACATGTTATTTTGTGAGGAACAGAACAAATATTCTGCTCAGCCATTCCCAATGTAAAAGCCAGACTATAATTTCGTTTCTTTTTGTCCCTTTTCTATCAATTACATCCCACTTCTTTACAAACAGACTGTCCAAGCTAGCCTGGTCCCTATATGAGTCCTTTATATTCATGTCGCCTCCACTTAGATCCATTGCATAGCAATATTTCTCAATCAGATCCCATTTCTTTACACACGACAAAAAGTAGTATACTAGTTCTACGGAACTCCTTAATAAGTACCTTATCCCAAATTATCATGACACCAGACACAGACACATTTGAGTGAAACATGATCCTTTTGCAGTCAAAAAGTTTCTTTCTCCGGCCTTTCCCTAGCCTCCCGTGCACTAGCAGCAAGTGCTAACCATACTGTGGAAGGAAGAGTCCCAGGCACAACACTGGTGTTTGAGAGAAGCAAGAAGAGGCCAAGGATACTGAGTGAATGGAGGTGATTTAGTCATGAGGTGCCAAAATTTGGCAGTTCTTACTGAACTGAAGCAAGAAATCCTCTGGAAATGGTAAAGATCTATTTATAGAAAATGTAGAGGAAAAGGGAAAGTAAAACTGATTGCTTTACTATATCCTAGTTCAGCATTTTGATGGATATAATAAAAACAGAATAACAAGTTGTCCTCTACAAATATGACTTTATTTGCTTTCCAGCACTAATAGCTTGTTTATATATACAATGCAAGAGATACCTGTGGAAGGAAGCTCTTCCGAAGCCCATAATTTGAGTCAATGTCCAGACGCCCTCCATGACCCACAGGAATAGCTTGCCTGTATCTACAATATCCAGCTGTACCATTTCCCTGAGGAAAACAGTAAAATGTTAGAAGCACCTTAAATAGAAAAAGGAAAAAAAATGCAGATGTATTATTAAACAGTTTGTTTTATATCACTACAAATATTTTTAACTTGCAGAATTGATTGAAGAGTCAAGAACTCAGAAAGCCTTTCTTCACCTGCTCAATCATAGGCAGGTATCCACCAACATTTGGGAGAATGGTACTATCAGTAAGTATTCCACCTTCACCTCCCACACCAACAGCAATATCATCGCGACCCATCATGTAAAGAATATCATACACTTGATTAACAGCATGGCCTGCATCACTCCATGCATTTGTGCTAATAGTTATTGCCTGCAGAAAAAAGAATTGTCAACTAATTTTCTCTGAGACCTTATTTTATGAAATGGTGAGACAATTAGCCCAAACTGTAAGAATGGCTTACTATCCAGCAAAGACTACTCCAAGTTCAACTATGACCCATAACATGCTTTCAACAAATTAAGGGAAGATAGAGTCCTTGTTTTGAACAATGTTTACATGTATTGTATCAGTAATAGAAAGAATGATAAATATCTTCACAAAGAATGGGATTACTACTTTAGAATGATAAATATTTCAAATCATGAATGAATGCCAAGATAAGAGATCAACAATTACAAACTTAAAAGATTCCAGTGCTCAACTAAAGTAGGGAAGAAAAAAGTGACTTCTGTTTAAAGAATTTTTCTGATAAAGAACAAGCAATTGCTTCAGTCTACCTATTAATTGATGGGTAGAAAAAGAGACTTTTGGAAACAAAGAAATCTCAACTGTTGGGAAGAAAAAGAGAGCATATATACAAACTGAAAATGCAATACTTTGTCCCTAATTAGACTAGGCAAAAATGCAGAACATACATGACAGAGATAGTTTTCTAGATTCCCTAAGTTCCCAATCGGACTAGACTAGATTTACAATGATTCTGATATAAGTCAAATCACAAACTTAGTTTTGCTTTGGATCAATAAAATGATTGTTTTCCTTTAAAAGGAAAATGACTTTTTAAAAAACAATTCAACTTAGAGAATGCAAATAATTTAATTGTCTCAAAAAGAAGCTGTTAGCATGTACACAACCTTTAACATGATATGAAGTTTCCTACAACAAACCCATTCTACACATACAGATTATGTGAAGTCAAGGGACAAAGAATCTTATCTTGCTAACTGCTTGCAACTATTTAACATAAGATCACCAACTGCTTATGAGGCAAAGCTAACTAATTTCACCAACTTATTCAGTTTTGTGTAACACAAGACACATAGAGCTTATGTGAAGTCAAGGGATCAGTATAGCTGATATCTCAATCTCAAGGACAAAGAAAAAAGCAATGGAACCATCATTATATCGACTACAACCTTTCCCCTTCTTTTTCTTTTTGAGATAACTGCGGTCTCCTCTAGTAGGATTCAAACCTTCGATTCCAAAGTTGGCATGGACTGCTAGGTCAGTATCAATTGAGCATGCAAATTACAGATTAACAAGGCAGGGCAATATTATGATATCATATTGGAACATAAACTAGAGTAAAGTGAGAACCTGCAAGTTGATTTGGGATGAGTTAAGCTTCAAAAGATACAAAAGAGCAAAGATATCATCAGTACCCATGTCTGTATCCAAAAGAATCCGATGACCCTTTACTCCATTCCACACAAAAATTGAAATTATAGTCATCATCAATGCAACTCTGCCTAAAACTGCCAGAAACGGCAGTGCCTCTTTGTCTTTCATCACTACAGAAGTTCAATTTTTGGTGCACACAGACTCTGATTCTTGATTCTGTTAGGTGAATTTCATTAAAAAAGAGAATATATAACAGGAGCAGCGACTTTGTCTGCTAGTACTAGTTGTGTAAATGTGGTACAGATCCATCCGCATTTTTCCTTTTTGTTTTGCTTTGTGTGCGGGGGAAGGACCACAAGTTCATCCACAGGTGCTACACAATTTTAGAAAGAAAAAATAAAATAAAATGGATAAGATTCAAATGATACTTAGAGAGTTCAAATATGGGTTCTACAAATATTAAGATACTAGACATCGGTGTTCGCACTCGTCCGGGCAAATATTTATTATTTTTTTACTTAGATAAAATTTAGAGAGTCAATTAAAAATATTATGATATAACATATTTTTTAAAAATATTTTAAATTATTAATTATCATAAATAGTAGTATTTTATGACACTAAAAATAACACAACCAAATTACAGTAGACGAATAAAAAAAGTTACGGATATACCGTCAAACTGCTCAAGCAAACATGTCAGTCTGCTGCCTACTTGAGCCACTTCAATAATCATGATCAGCAGCATTTTTAACATTAAAAATAAAACAAATAAATTACAACGGAGTAACCATAAAAAATTATGATATAGCCTCAAGCCGCGTAAACAGGCATGTCGATCTGTTACCTGCTGGAACAGCTTTAATTATCACAGTTAGTAGTATTTTTAATACAAAAGATAAGACAAATAAATTACAAACGGAAGAACCATAAAAAATTATGAATATATCCTCAAACTGCTCAAGCAACCATGTCGACCTGTTGTCTGCTTGAACAGCTTTGATTGTCATGATTAGCAGTATTTTTTAACACTAAAAATAAGACAAACAAGTTACAACTGAAGATCCATCAAAAATTATGAATGTACCCTCAGACTGCTCAAACTGACATGTGAACCTGTTGTCTGCTTAAGCAGCTTTAATTACCATGATTAGCAATATTTTTTAGCACTAAAAATAAGACAAACAAGTTACAGTGAAAGGACTATAAAAAATTACGTATGTACTCTTAAGTTGTACAAGCAGACATGTCAACCTTCTGCTTGCTTGAGCAGCTGCAACCAAATTACCGAAGTAGCCTGGGTGGTAAGTTAGCATGTCAACGGCCAGCTGCTTCCCATGACACTTCTATAATATAGTAATGCATTATCTTTTGTATATTTGAACCTCAAATCCATATGAATAGTTCAAATTATTTGTTTCTTCAATATCTAAATATATATATAAAAAAATTATGTTTACTTAAAAACTAATAAATATGATTTTTTATAAAACATATAAATAATTTATTAATATTAATATTATAAAAAAATTATATGGTAATAAAGTAATAACTAAAAATAGTAATTGAGAATTGAAATAATGATGCAATGAATAATAGTTAATGATAATAATGATATGATAGTAGTGGTTGCTAGTAGCGGTTGATGGCAGTGGATGATAGTAATAAGGCTAAATGTCTATGTAGATCCTTAAAATTGTTTCTATATTTCATTTTAACATTCTAACTCAACTTTATTTTATTTTAATCTTCAACTCTAATTTTCATGCCCCATTTAGACATTTTTGTCCAGCGAATCAATAAAGTGGGAAGAGTGTATTTCACACGTCATGAAAGGACACGACACGACACAAAAATCAATTAAAAAAACACATACACAACCTTATTAAGACTTTGGGGAAGGATCCGATCACAGAGGTGTAATGACCATAAGTTAGGAAAATAGAAAGTATAAAAGAAGTGGAACTGCAAATGTTGCAGGTCAAAAGTACGAGCCTTATTTACGCCTTGTGGTTAAAACCATAGGTCGTGAACAGGGCTCGTGGGTTGGGATAGCCTGGATGGGAAATTGACTAAGTGTAAGGGCATCTATAAAGGGTGTTTACGGTCCATAAATGAAACTACAAACCATAGAATGGGCTCGTGATCTGATGCCCTAAGTTGATGAAAATTTGGATTTCTGAATTTAGAACTACGAAGAACATGAGGAGTCATATTCTATTCTACGAGCCATAGTTGGTCTCGTAGAAGGGTCTTGAAGTAATGTAAGTTTTTCCAAGTCTAAGGGGCACTTTATGGATGAGCCTACGACTCGTACATCAATCAATGAGTCGTAGATGGGTCTCATGGATTGATCTTCAAAGACCAAATTTCAGAAGGTTCAAAAGTTAAACAGGATGAAACTCCAAGTATGATTTTGGTTTACGATTTGTAATCGAGATTCCAACAGTTTTAATGAAGGGCATATTTGTCTTTTTCTCATGCCCTAAGCTTGAAACTATGTCACTTTGAGATTCTTTTATCTCCTATATTAGATCTAAATCCTCATTCGCTCTTATTCTCATCATTCCAAACTCTCCAAAAATTTTCTTAAGGCAAAACTCTCTCAAGGCAAGGGCAAGGATAGGGTTTTCTTCCAAGAACTTTCTTCTTCAACTTCTTTAAGCTGTTCCTTAAGGTTATAATTAGGTATGCGAGCTTGATTACCCTAAAGCTGTTCTTTACATATCATTACACATCCTTGGTCACGGAAGCATTAAAATCAACAACAAGAGTAGTAAAAGTAGAATATGGGACTAAGGGACATCATTCATATCATAGAAACATAGCAAGCTCAATATAGTATAGCATTAATACATCATAAGATTCCAATAACACCTCTACTGCATAGATAGGAGCGAGGGACCAAGACAAGCAATCCGGCTCACCCTTTTTAGTCATAAGCATACATCAAAGGAAAGAGTTTTAATACATAACATAGAATTCAAGACATTGTCCCCAAAATGGAGGACTCACCAAACTTGCTTGAGAGAAATCATACTAGCCACGTGGAGGAGGAGGATCAAGCAGGGCTCCGATTACTAAATGGTGACGTCACGTAGGTATAGAGTATGCATTAGTACGTTGAAATGTACTAAATATGTAGGATGCAATGTAACAAGAGATAGGCAACATAATCGAAATGCATAAACTTACGCAATGAATGAGCATATAGCAATATGACATGCATGGATGATGTTTAGAGTAAATTATGCTTACATATAATATAATACATGTGTAAGGAAAGACCATCAATATAGGATATCCAAGGCCTACCACCCTCTTGGAGACGCGAATGAGGTACAAACCCTTCAATATGGTTATTGAGATACCAACCCTTCAATGTGGTTATTGGGGTACATACCTCCAATCCGGTAGCATTGGCCTATCACCTCCCAAGTGAGGCAATCGAGGTACAAACCCCTCAATATGGTTATTGGGGTACATACCCCCCTCGAGTGAGGCTTAGTCAACTCATAACACTATAGATCAAAATAACATATACATATATTCCTTTCATCATCATAAAGTCATTGAAATCATAT
>JAOTQJ010000001.1:19732634-19748774 GCA_025642045.1 Solanum sejunctum | reverse complement strand
GTCAACTCATAACACTATAGATCAAAATAACATATACATATATTCCTTTCATCATCATAAAGTCATTGAAATCATATGTCATGTTTTAGACCTTCAACAACTCAAGAATCCATAATCGAATATTTTATCAAATACTTGGCGGGTGTGTAATGCTAGTGTAAAATTATGCAATACAAGAGTGAAATCATATAAGAAAAATCCTATGTAAAACCACCCATTAACACTTGATAATACCATCATACAATATACATCGAAAACCTTTATCAAATCTAAAGATAGATCTAAGATTCATAGCTCAAAACATGCTTAAACAGTCACACTTTTATGAGACCCCAATATAGTTCATAGTCAAATTCATAATAAGTAAGACCCATAAGTAAATCAACTTAGAAATATGAGACTTAGGTAAAAAGAAAACTTGGGCACCATGGGTGAAAGGACCCAATAGTTGAAACTCATATACCTTGACTTTGGAGAATTTTTTATGAAGATTGGAAATGGAGACTTGAAACTTGAGTAAAATCCTTAAGACCCGAATGAGTTTTGTGACTTAAAATTTGGGGTGAAATGTTTGTCTAAGTGTTTGAGAGAGTATTGAGGAATGTCTTGTATGATATGAAGGTGAAATACGGCTAAGTATAGGTATTTTTGCGCATTGGAAGGCTTAGGCCCAAGGACCAAAAGCCTTGGACCGAGATAAAAATAACTGGCAATAAAATACACAGGTTCGCGTCTGGTCCACGATGCGGACCTATCATGATGGAAAATTCTACACTAGTCTGCGACGGCTGTATGTCGCATTACCATTATGGATTGCCACTGTTTTGCGCAAATTTGAGAAAATCAAATTTTGCTATGGTTGTTCTAAAATCGGGGTTAGACCCATTCCCCACTCAATTTTGCCCCCTAATCAAGAATATGAAGTTGGATTTTTGATATCACACACGAATTTTGAGATATATGGAAATTATAATCTCGGTCACTTTCGAGGCACATTTTCCGACACTTTTTGGGGTCATTTCAATATCTCCCCCTTTGGGAACATTTATCCTTGAAGGTCAAAGAAATGTACATAAGAAGAGTAATCATGAAGAAATCAACCTCAATAAGAATGCATCACACACTTAAACACCATTTTCAAAGTCGCAACATAAGTGTTAAAATCACCATGAACTTTATCAACGTAATCATGAATGCATACAAATGACATAGGGGCTGAAATATGAGACATAAAATCACATAGAAGATTTAAAATTAGTACCTTAGGCTTGAGTAGAATGAAAGAGATAGGGGTATCACTTTTGCATTTTCGCTTCGGCCTCCCATGTAGCACTTTCAACTTGTTGATTCCTCCAAAGGACCTTAACGGAAGCCACATCCTTGCTCCTCAACCTCTGCACTTGTCTATCCAACATCTCTACTGGAACCTCCTCATAAGTCAAGTTTTCTTCAAAAAAAAACCACAACATCCAATGGGACATGAGCATTTGGGTCACCCACACATTTTCTCAACATAGATACATGAAAAAACGGATGAACCAAATCTATTTCACTAGGCAATTCCAACTCATAAACCACCTTACCAATCCTCCTCAGAACACTATAAGGATCCACAAATCTTGGACTTAATTTACCCTTCTTAACTAAATGAACCACACCCTTCATGGGTGACACCTTCAAATAGATCTAATCATTAACTTTAAATTCAAGCTCTCTTCTCTTAACATCAGCATAAGACTTTTGTTGACTTTGGGATCTTTTCAACCTTTTTCTAATTAACCTTACATTCTCTATAGCCTCCATAACCAGATCCGGACCCAACAAAGTCATTTCTCCCACTTCAAACCACCGAACCAGTGATCTACAATGTCTACTATAGAGGGCCTCAAAAGGAGCCATACTAACGCTAGAATGATAGCGATTGTTATAAGCAAACTTAATCAATGGAAGATGATTATCCCAACTATCCTTAAGCTCCAAAATACAATCCTTAAGCATATCCTCAAGAGTTTGGATAATTCTTTTAGCTTGGCCATCCGTTTGAGGATGAAAGGTTGTACTAAGCTTTACCTTGGTACCAAGACCTCTTTGGAAGGACCTCCAAAAGTGTGAAGTGAATTGAGCACCACAATCTAATATGATAGACAAGTGCACTCCATGAAATCTCACTAACTCATGAATGTACAACTTAGCATAGTCATTATCCCCATAAGTAGTCTTAACTGGTAGAAAATAAGTTGACTTTGTCATTCTATCAACCACAACCCAAAAAGAATCAAAACTTTTTCTAGTCTTAGGCAACCCAACCACAAAATCCATATTAATTTTCTCCCACTTCTAAGTAGGAATCTCTATGTCTTGTGTTAGGCTATCCGGCCTTTGGTGTTCGGCTTTGACTTATTGGCAACTATGACAACTGTATACAAATTTGGCAATGTCTTTCTTCATACCTCCCCACCAAAACACATCCCTTAAGTTACTATACATCTTGGTAGAACTGGTGTGAATAGAATAGGAAGAATTATGAGCCTCATCAAGAATCTTCTTTCTCAACTCCCCAACACAAGGTACACACAACCTACCTTGGTACCTAAGAGCACCATCTCCCTATTGGGAGAAAACCTCCACTTTGCCCTCTTTCACCAAGGCCTTCAATTCTAACAAGGAGGGATCAAGATCTTGCCTTGCTTTTACCTCATCAACCAAGGAAGATTTTGAACCACCAACAACCACAATGCCACCATTATCCACCTCTTCCAACCTAACCCTCAATCTAGCCAACCTATGAACCTCCCTAGCCACATCTTTGCCCCCATCATCCACATGAGCTAGGCTAGCCATAGACACCCTACTCAAAGCATATGCCACAATATTAGCCTTATTAGGATAATAATGCACATTCATATCGTAGTCCTTAAGAAGTTCTAACTACCTTCATTGTCTCAAGTTAAGATCTTTTTGAGTGAACACATATTGGAGACTCTTATGATCGGTAAACACATCAACATGCAACCCATACAAATAATGACGCAAAATTTTTAAAGCAAAAAACATGGCGGCCAATTCAAGATCATGAGTAGGATAATTGTTTTCATGCACTTTGAGTTGTCTAGAAGTAGAAGCTATCGCCTTACCATTTTGCATCAAAACACAACCCAAACCAATCTGGAAGGCATCACAATACACAACAAACCCTTCAAACCCTTCCGGTAGAGATAAGATAGGAGCGGACACAAGCTTATCCTTCAAGAATTAGAAACTCTTTTTGCACACTCATTGGTCTATACAAATTTAGCTTTCCTTTGAGTCAACTTAGTCAATGGGAGAAGCAATAGAAGAGAACTCATTCACAAACCTCTGGTAGTAACCTATTAAGCCCAAGAAGCTTCTAATGTTCTACGGGGTCAATGGTCTAGGTCAAATTCTAATCATATCTATCTTTCTAGGATCCACCTTAATACCATTCCCGACACTACATGACCTAGAAAAGCAACCTCTTTCAACCAAAATCACACTTCTCATACTTAGCATACAACTTCTTCTCTCTCAAACTTTGTAGCACTACCCTCAAATGATCCATATGCTCCTCCTCACTATGAGAATAGATTAAAATATCATCAATGAAAACCACCACAAGCAAATCAAGGTGAGTTTAAAGGCCCTATTTATAAGATCCACAAAAATAGTTGGTGCATTGGTCAACCCAAAAGACATAACCACAAATTCATAATGCCCATACCTAGTCCAGAAGGTCGTCTTGGGAATGTCACACTCCCTCACCTTCATTGATGATACCCGGATCGAAGATCATCTTAGAAAAGTGACTAGCCCTTTAAAGTTGATCAAACAAATCATCAATCTTTAGGAGAGGATACTTATTCTTAATGGTAACCCTATTAAGTTGTTGGTAGTCAATACGTATTGTAAGAGACCCATCCTTCTTCTTCACAAACAACATCAGTGCACCCCAAGGTGATTGGCTAAGACTAACAAAATCCTTCTCCAATAAGTCTCTCAATTGCTCCTTCAACTCCTTAAACTCTACCGGGGTCATACGGTAAGGGGGCATAGAAATGGGTTAGGTATCGGGAAAAAGGTCTATACTAAAATATATTTTCCTTTCAGGAGGAACACCAGGAAGGTCATTTGGAATGACATCAAGGAACTCATTTACAATCGGAACTAACTCTATAGGAAGGACTTTGGACTCCACATCCCTAACCCTCACAAGATGATAAAGACACCCCTTAGAGATCAACTTTTGGGCTTTTATGCAAGAGATAAACCTACCTTTGACCAATACATCATGACTCTGTCACTCAAGGACAGGTTCATTTAGAAATTGGAATTTGATCCTACAGGTTCTACAATCAATAAAGGCATAATATGCATGCAACCAATTTATCCCAAGAATAACATCAAATCAACCATATCCAACTCAACAAGATCATAAGGTAATATTTTATGAAAGACGAAAATGGGACAATTTCTATAGACCTTTCTAGAAACAATAGATGTACTAATAGGTATAGACACTTCATAAGACTCACACAACAATTCGGACTCAACATGAAACTTTTTAGCAATAAGAGGAGTAATAAAAGAAAGAGTGGCACCCGGATCTACCAATGCATACAAATCAAAATCAAAGACTTTTAACATACTGGGGGCGACATTGGGAACCTTAGCAACCCCTTGCCTCCCATGAAGAGCATAAAACCAATTGTGTCTTGGGGCACCACCTTGTTGGCCTCATCTACCCAAAAGAACCACATTAGCACCTCGGTCTTGAGGGTGAACATCCTTACCTTTGTTTTGATTACGAGGACAATCAATCTTTTTGTGACCTACTTCCCACAACCATAACAAGCATTAGTATCCCTCAAGCATAGCCACTATAACCCCTACTACGTCTTGGACACACATCATTAGGACCCACACCACCATCACCATGGGCCCTTGCGATGTCATTGGCAAATTTTCTTTTAGGAGTATTAGAAGACCCTTGGTCATGATGAAATCGTCCACCTTTGCAACTTTGACACACATCATTAAGACCCACACCACCATCACCATGGGCCCTTGCGATGTCATTGGCAAATTTTCTTTTAGGAGTATTAGAAGACCCTTGGTCATGATGAAATCATCCACCTTTGCAACTTTGAAACTTTCCCTCAAAACAAGCCCTCTTGGCCTCATAACCCCTTCTCTTCTTAAACTTTTCCTCCTCCATTAGTTCGGCATAAGTCATCAATTAGGACAAGTCTATGTCACTAATTAACATATCAGACTGGAACTCCTCACTCACCAAGTCGGATATACCTATCACAAACTTGTTCATTCTAGACCTTGGGTCTGCATCCAAGTGTGAAGTATATTTTGAGAGTTGGTTGAACTTGAAGGCATACTCCCTCATACTCAGAGATCCTTGCTTCAAATTCATGAACTCCACCATATTGGCCTCCCTAAGTTCAAAAGGAAAGAAATGATTAAGGAAAGCCATCTTAAACTCCTCCCATAGAACATATTGTTGTTCCCCTTCTTCTTTTTCTATTGAGTGTACCATATTTGGGCCACCCCCTTGAGTTGGTAAGCCATCAACTCCGCCTTCTCTTCCAACCTCACAACCATGATATCCAACACTTTGTAACCTCAACAATAAATTCTTGAGGGTCCTCACCTACCTTATAACCATTAAACTTTGGTGGGTTCATACTCATAAAGTCCCTCACCCAAGATGCCAAAGTAGGAGATGAGGAGCTTGGGCCCGTTGGGTGGCTTGGTTAGTTATAACTTGAGCTAGCAAAGTGAGAGCATCCAGGAGCTCACAATGAGCTGGTTGTCCCTCGAGTATGCGAGCTATTCTTTCTCTTATGTCAGGCATGATCTAGCATAGCAAAGAACAATTGTTAATATGAAAACTTACCTTAAATTCTATAGCACGACATATATCAATAAGAAGGGAAATATTTTTTAAAATGACTGATAGCCTCTTACTCATAGTTATGATGAACAACACAACCATGAATAAGACTTTAATCAACGCGGCGTGTTGGATAATGAGGACCATTAACAACCTAGTGCTCTAATACCAAGTTTGTCATGACCCAATCCTAGGGCCTAGACATGACATGACGAATGGAGAACTCGAAGGGACCCCAAACAAGCCTCTTTACATATCATTACATATCCTTGGTTGCGAAAGCATTAAAATCAATAACAAGAGTAGTAAAAAGGGAATATGGGACTAAGGGACATCATTCATATCATAGAATCATAGCAAGCTCAATAGAGTATAGTATTAATACATCATAAAGTTCCAATAACACCTCTACCACATAGATAAGAGCGGGGGACCACGAAAAGCAACCAGGCTCACTCCTTTTAATCATAAGCATACATCAAAGGAAAGAGTCTTAATACATAACATAGAATTCAAGAAATTATTCTTGGAATAGAGGAATCACTAAACTTGCTTGAGACTAGCCACGTGGAGGAGGAGGATCAAGCGGGGCTCTGGTTTCTATATAGTAACATCACACAGGCATAGAGTATGTATTAGTATGTTGGAATGTAATAAGTATGTAGGATACAATGTAACAAGAGATAGGCAACATAATCAAAATACATAAACTTAGGCAGTGAATAAGCATATAGCAACATGGAATGGATGGATAACATTTAGAGTAAATCATGCTTACATAGAACACAATACAAGTGTAAGGAGAGATCATTATTATAGGATATCCAAGGCCTACCACCCCCTTGGAGAGGTAAATGAGGTACAAACACTTCAATATATTTATTGAGGTACTAACCCCTTAATGTGATTATTGGGGTACATACTCCCCAAATCTGGTAGCACAGGCCTACCACCTCTCAAGCGAGGCAATCGAGATACAAATCCCTCAATATGATTATTGGGGTGCATACCCCCTTAATTTAGTGGCATGGGCCTACTACCTCTCAAGCGAAGCTTGGTCAACTCACAACACTATAGAACAAAATAACATATACATACATTCCTTTCATTATCATAAAATCATTCAAATCATAAGTCATGCTTTAGACCTTCAACAACTCAAGAATCCATAACCAGACATTTTATCAAACACTTGGCAGATGTATAATGCTAATGTAAAGCCATGCAATTCAAGAGTAAAATCATGCAAGAAAATCCTATGTAAAACCACTCACCATCACTTAGTAATACTATCATGCAATATACATCAAAATCCTTCATCAAATCTCAAGATAGATCTAAGATTCATAGCTCAAAACATGCTTAAACAGTCATACTTTTATGAAACCCCAATATAGTTCATAGTCAAATTCATAATAAGTAAGACTCATAAGTATATCAACTTAGAAACATGAGATTTATGTATAAAGAAAACTTGGGCACCATGGACGAAAGGACCTAATGGTTGAAACCACATACCTTGACTTTGGAGACTTTTTTATGAAGATTGGAAATGGGGACTTGAAGCTTGAGTGAAATCCTTAAGATCCGGATGAGTTTTGGGACGTGAAATTTAGGGTAAGATATGTGTTGATGTGTTTGAGAGAGTATTGGGGAATGTAATGTATGATATAAAGGTGAAATTTGGCTAAGTATAGATACTTTCAAGCATAGGAAGGCTTAAGCTCAAGGCCCAAAAGCCTTGGACCGAGGTAAAAATCACTGGCAACAAGATGCACAGGTCCGTGTCTAGTCCATGATGTGAACCTATCGTGAAGAAAAATTTTACACTGGTCTGCAATGGTTGCACATCGCTGTACTATCGTGGATTGCCACTATTTTCTTCAAACTTGAGAAAATCAAATTTTGCTATGGTTATTGTAAAATCGGGGTTAGACCCATTTTCTACTCAATTTTTCCCACTTATTAAGAATATAAAGTCAAATTTTTGATATCACTCTCAGATTTTAAGGTATATGGCAATTACGATTCCAGACACTTCCAAGACACATTTTCATTCTTTTCACCCACAAAGACCAACCATAAAATCTATTACCTTTTCTATAAGTTCTTGAAAGCTTATGAGTTCCACTAGGATAATTTAAATAATGTTTTTATGACATATTTACATGTATTTTGACTCTAATGATGCAATGTGATAATATACCATGTGTTCTTATAGCTATTAAGTTGAATGTTATGATTTCATTATCTAGGATTTTCAATAAGGATATGGGTTGTTTAATTATAATCTTAACTCGATAAATTTTATCATGATGTTTCATTATTTCCTTGAAGCATGTGATTTTGAAGTCATTAACTAAGCCCACTAAATTTGAAAATGAGTATTGAATGAAGTTGATAGTAAGGGCCAAAAAAGTACGTTTGAAAGTTATGAATGTTGTCAAAGATATAAGCATGTTTCAAAGCCCTTAATGATGTTTAAGGTGGATACTCAATGTGAAAGGTCAATTCTCACTTGAGTGGCTTCCGAGTTAATGAGTTGTAACGACCCCAAAAAGTGCTCGAAAATGTGTCTTGAAAGTGCTCAGAATCGTAATTGCCATAAATCTCAAAATCTATGCGTGATATCGGAAATTCGACTTCATATTCTTGTTCAGGGGTCATTTTTAGTGGAGAATGGATCTAACACCTATTTAAGAACAAATGATTAGCAGTTTCAATTTTTCAAGTGATGATTTCCAGAGATCTTTTTGCGCCCCTGGCGCAAAGCGCTAAGGGAGCGCAGATGAAGAAAATGGATTTTCGCGTCCTATCCGTGACTTGCATATGTATGTTTTCTGTCCAGTTTTTTTTCTTGTGGTCCAAGACTTTTAAGTCTTGGGCTAAGTGTCCCAAACGTGGATATGCCTATACTTAACCATTTTCACCCTCATATCATTCAAAATATTTCTTAACATTCACTCAAATACTTAGTCAAATATTTTACTCCTAAACTCAAGACTCAAAACCCTTTCGGATCTCAAGGTTCTTCTTTAAGCTTCAAGTCTCCATCTCCAATCTTCATCAAGTTCATCTCAAAAGCTAAGATATGTGGGTTTCTTTTATGGGCTCCTTTCACTTATGATACCCAAGCATCCTTTTAATCTAATTTTCATGATTTAAAGTTGATTTACAATTGGATCTATCTTAATATGAAAAATCGCTGCATATTATGTTGAAGCTCATGAAATTATGATTGTTTTGCTATGCTTTGGGGTGTGAAACCAACGTCTGTTGTATGATCTGATGAAGGGTTTTGATGTAAGCTTCTTGAGGGTGTTACCAAGTATCTATTGAAGGTTTTACATTGAATTTTCTAGCATGATTTTACTCTTGAATTGCATAGTTTTACACTAGCACTATACACCCTCTAAGTGTTTAATAAAATGTTTGGTTATGGTTTCTTGAGGAATTGAAGTTCTAGTGCATGTCTTATGAGTTGAATGACTATATGATGATGATATGGTGATGATATAGTAAAATGATGATGGAATGAATGCATGTATATGGTGCTCTCTATATAGTGTTAGAATGTGACCATGCCCTACCCGGGGTTTATGTGCCAAGTAACCTTGTTGGGGGTTTGTACCTATCAACCTACGAGGGGTTTGTACTTCAATACCAAGGATGGTTGGGTGCGATGATCCATTAACCTATTGACAGGATTTGTACCTCAATCACTAAAGATGGTAGGGTGTGATAATCAATTAATATTTAATGGTCTTTTTTTACATATATGTTATGTCCTACATAAGCATGTTTTACTTAAGCACTAATCATACATGGCATATTGTTCTTATGCTAGCTATTGTCTATTTCTATGCATTTTGACTACAATGACTATCTCTTATTGCATTGTATCCTACATACCTAGTACATTCCAATGTACTAATGCATACTTTATGCCTACATGATGTCACCATGTAGGAACCGGAGCACCGCTTGACCATGCTCCTCCACCACGTGGCTAGTACAACTTCTATCAAGCTTGTTGGTGAGTCCTCCATTTCGGGGTTGTTACTTATGATCTTTTGCTATGTATTAAGACTATCTACCTTTGACTTATGTATTGACTATGAGGGTGAGCCTGGTTGTTTTGTCTTGGCCCCCGCTCTTATCTATGTAGTAGAGGTGTTATTAGACATGCTGTGTATTTATTCTATGATCTTTAACTTTATAGACTATCATTATTTATGATATGAAAGTGTTTTACTATTTATTTATGATATGAAAGTGTTTTGTCTTGGCCCCAATTTACTATTTATTGTTGTATTTTATTGCTTCTGCGACCAAGGATGTAAAATGATATGCTACGAGACTTGTTTGGGATTTCTTCGGATTTCTCCATTCACCGGTCATGTTTATGCCCTAGGCTTGGGTCGTGGCAAAGGTGGCATCATAGTGCTAGGTTATTAGATCCTCAGAGTCTAACATACCATGTTGATTAGAGTCTTATTCATGATTGTGTTGTGCACCACAACTATGAGTAGGAGGCTATGAGACATTTTAGAAAATGTTTCCCTTCTCATGCTCTAAGTCATGCTATAGAGTTGAAGTAATTTTTCCCCTAATGATTGTTTTTTGCTATGCTAGATCATACCTAATACGAGGGGAAAACAAACCCGCATGCTCGAGGAACAACCGACCAATGGAGAGCTTAGGGATGCTCTCACCTTACTTGTACAAGTGGTGGCTAATCAAGCCAACTAAGGGGACCAAGCCCCTCATGCTCCTACACCGGCCTCTCGGGTAAGAGACTTCATGAGAATGAATCCCTCGAATTCCATGGGTTAGAGGTAAGTAAGGAGACCCAAGAGTTCATTGATGAAGTCTACAAAATTTTGTCAATTATAGGTGTGAGGCCGGAGGATAAGGTGGAGTTGGCAACCTACCAACTCAAGGGGATAGCACAAATATTGTACAACCAATGGAAGGAGGAAAAATGAGTCAACTATGTGGTACTTTGGGAGGAGTTCAAAGTGGCCTTCCTTAATCGATTTTTCCCCCTTGAATTTAGGGAAGCTAAGTTGGTGGAATTTATGAATTTTAGACAAGGGTCCATGAGTGTGACGGAGTATGCCCTCAAGTTTTACACAACTTCCAAAATATGCTCCACATTTGGTGGCTGACACGATATCTAGGATGAACAAATTTGTGATGGGTGTGTTTGACTTGGTTAGTGAAAAGTATCGATCCACCATGTTGATTAGTGACATGGACTTGTCACATTTGATGACCTTCGCCAAGCAAATGGAAAGGGAGAAATTGAGAAAGAAGAGGGGTCATAAGGCCAAGAAGGCTCATTTCGAGGGTAATTCCAAAAGGGTGTCTGAATCTACCAAGGCAAAGGGTTCTCTCATACTTCTAATAGGGGATTTGCTAATAACTTCCCAAGGACCAAATGTGTTGGTGTTGTGGTTCCTAACGAGGTGTGTCCTAGGTGTGGTAAGAGGCATAGGGGCCTATGCTTGAGAGATACTAATGCATGTTTTGGTTGTGAGGAAGTAGGTCACAAAAAGATGGATTGTCCCTAAGATCGCAACAAGGGCAAGGAGGTTCGTCCACATGGTCCTAATGTGGTTTCTTTGGGGAGAGGTGGCCGACAAGATGGTTCCCTAAGGCACAATCGATTTTATTCTTTGCATGGGAGGAAAGTGGTTGATGAAATTTCGATGTTGTCACCGGCATATTGAAAATCTTTGACTTTGATGTGTATGCATTGATTGATTCGGGTGCCACTTTTTCTTATGTTACTTCCTTTGTTGCACAAAAGTTCCATGTTAAACCCGAGTTCTTGCATGAGTCATATGAGGTGTCTACTCCTATTGGGGCATCTATTATTTCAAGAAAAGTTTATAGAAGTTGTCATATTTGCATTTTGCATAAAATCTTGCCTTGTGATCTTGTTGAGTTAGACATGGTTGATTTTGATATTATTCTTGGGATGGATTGGTTGTATGCATACTACACTTCTATTGATTATAGAACCCGTAGGGTCAAGTTTCAATTTCTAAATGAACTCGTCTTTGAGTGGGAAAATCAAGATGTGGTGGTCAAGGGTAGATTAATCTCTTGTGTTAAAGCCCGTAAGCTGATCTCTAAGGGGTGTCTTTACCATCTTGTGAGGGTTAGTGATGTGGAATCTAAAGACCTTCCATAGAGTCGGTTCCAATTGTAAATGAGTTTCTTGATGTCTTCTAAAATTAGCTTCCCGATATTCCTCCCGAAAGAGAAATAGACTTTAGTATAGACCTCCTCCCCGATACTCAACCTAGTTCTACTCCCTCTTATCATATGGCTCCGACGGAGTTGAAGGAGTTGAAGGATCAATTGAGGGACTTGTTAGAGAAGGGATTTATTAGACCTAGCCAATCACCTTAGGGTGCCCTGGTGTTGTTTGTGAGAAAGAAGAATGGGTCCCTTAGGATGTGTATTGACTACTGGCAACTCAATAAGATCACCATCAAGAATAGGTATCCTCTTCTAAGGTTGATGATTTGATTGACCAATTGCAAGAGGCTAGCTATTTATTTAAGATTAATCTTCAATCTAGGTATTATCAAGTAAAAGTGAGGGAGTGTGATATTCCCAAGATGACCTTCCGGAATAGGTATGGGTACTATGAATTTATGGTGATTTCTTTTGGGTTGACCTATGCACTGGCTATCTTTATGGACCTAATGGATAGGGTCTTTAAACCCTACCTTGATTTTTTTGTTGTGGTCTTCATTGATGACATTTTGATCTATTCTCATGGTAAAGAGAACCATAGGGTTCATTTGAGGGTTGTGTTACAAAGATTGAGGGAGGAGAAATTATATGCAAAATATGAAAAGTGTGAATTTTGGTTGAGGGAGGTTGCTTTCCTAGGACATGTGATGTCGGGGGGATTGTATTAAGGTAGATCCTAAAAAGATTGATGTGATTAGAAATTGGCCTTAACCATTGATCCCATTAAATATTAGAAGTTTCTTGGGCTTACCGAGGTATTATCGGAGGTTTGTGAATAGATTCTCTTCTATTGCTACTCCTATGAAAAAATTGAATAAGAAGAAGGCTAAGTTTGTGTGGACCATTGATTGTGAGAGGAGATTCCAAACCTTGAAATATAAGCTTCTGTTCGCACCTATATTGTCACTACCGGATGGGCTTGAGGGATTTGTTGTGCATTGTGGTGCTTCCCGAATTGGTTTGGACTGTGTATTGATGCAAAATGGTAAGGTTATAGCCTATGCTTCTAGACAACTCAAGGTGCATAAAAAGAACTATCCTACCCATGATCTTGATTTAGCTGTTGTTGTGTTTGCTTTAAAGATTTGACATCATTACTTGTATAGGGCGCATGTTGATATGTTCACTGGTCATAAGAGCCTACAATATGTCTTCACTCAAAAAGATCTTAACTTGAGGCAAAGGAGATTGTTAGAACTTCTTAAAAACTATGATATGAGTATGCATTATCATCTCGATAAGGCAAATATGGTAGCAGATGCTTTAAGTAGGGTGTCTATGGGTAGCCTAGCTCATGTTGATAGTGGTGATAAGGAGATGGTTAGGGAGGTACATTGATTGGCTAGATTGGGAGTTAGGTTGGAAGAGGTTGGTAATGGGGGTATTGTTGTTGATAATGGTTCTAGGTCTTCCTTGATTGATGAGGTGATAGCAAAACAAGATCTTGATCCCTCCTTATTAGAATTGAAGGCCTTGGTGAAAGAGGGCAAGGTGGAGGATTCTCCTAGGGGGATGGTGCCCTTAGGTACCAACATAGGTTGTATGTACCATATGTTGATGGTTTGATTGGAAATATCCTTGATAAGGCCCATAACTGTTCTTATTCTATCCACCCCGATTCCACCTAAATGTATAGAGACTTGAGAGAGGTGTATTGGTGGGGAGGCATGAAAACAGACATTACCAAATTCATTTTTGATTGTCATAGTTGTCAACAAGTCAAAGCCAAACATCAAAGGTCGGGTGGCCTAACCCAAGACATTGAGATTCCTACTTGGAAGTGGGAAGTGATTAATATTGATTTTGTGATTGGGTTGCCCAAGACTAGATTCCATTTGGGTGGTGGTTGATAGGATAATAAAGTCATCTCACTTTCTACCGATTAAGACCACATATGGGCTGAAGATTATGCAAGGCTATACATTTATAACTTGGTAAGGTTGCATAGGGTTCCTTTGTCCATCATATCGGATGGTGGGGCACAATTTACTTCACACTTTTGGAGGTCCTTTCAAAGGGGTCTTAGTACTAGAGTTAATCTTTTTATGGCCTTTCACTCTCAAACGGATTGCCAAGCCAAAAAAACCATCTAAGCACTTTAGGATGTGCTTAGAGAATGTGTGTTAGAGCTTAAAGGTAGTTGATAATCATCTTCTGTTGATTGAGTTTGCCTACAACAATAGCTATCATTCTAGTATCGGCATGGCTCCATTTGAGGCTCTCTATGGGAAACATTGTAGATCACTGGTTGGTTGGTTTGAGGTTAGTGAGGTAGCTTTGTCTGACCGAATCTGGTTATGGAGGCTCTTAATAAAGTTAGAATGATTAGAGAAAGGTTGAAGATGACCCAAAGTCGCCAAAAGTCCTATGCCGATGTGAGGAGAGATCTTGAATTCCAAGTTGGTTATTGGGTTTATTTGAAGGTATCACCCATTTAGGATGTGGTCCATTTTGGTAAGAAGGGCAAGTTGATCACAAGATATGTGGGTCCTTATAGGGTGATGAGAAGGGTTGGCAAGGTAGCATATGAGTTAGAATTGCCTAGAGAAATAGATTTGGTTCATCCGGTGTTTCATATGTCCATGTTGAGGAAATGTGTGGGTGATCGAATGTCATTGTGCCTCTTGATGTTGTGGATGTTATTGAAGATAATTTGACCTATGAAGAGGTTCCGGTTAAGATATTGGATAGGCAAGTGAAGAGATTGCGAAACAAAGAGGTCGCTTCTGTCAAGGTCCTTTGGAGGAATCAACAAGTTAAAAGTGCTACTTGGGAGGCCGAAGCAGACATGCAAAAGTGATATCCTTACCCTTTTCACCCCACTCTAGCCCAAGGTATTGATGTAAGTCCTTTAACCGATATCAAGTCTTAAGTTTAGCCCTCATGTCATTGCATATGTGCATATTTAAAATGACTAAGTTCATGATGATTTTACACTTATGATGAAATTTTGAAATAATTTTTAAATGCATTGTTGCATTTTTATGTGGTCTAAAATTTTTCATGTTGGTGTCTCTCATATACGTTTCTTTGACGTCCCCCAATGGGGAGATATTGTAACGACCCAAAAAAGTGCTCAAAAATGTGCCTCGGAAGTGCCTGGAATCATAATTTTTATATATCTCAAAATTCATGCACGATATCTGAAATCCGACTTCATATTCTTGTTCAGAGGTCATTTTCAGTGGAATATGGGTCTAACCCTGACTTAAGAGCAAACGATTAGCAATTTTGATTTTTCAAGTGACGATTTCCAGAGAGCTTTTTGTGCCCCTGGCACGACCAGCCAAGGGCGCGCAGATGAAGAAAATAGATTTTAGCGTGCTGTCCATGATGCAGACATGTACATTTCCTTTCCACTTATTTTTCTTGCAGTCCAAGACTTTTAAGTCTTGGGCCTAAGTGTCACCATACGTGGATATATCTATACTTAACCATTTTTCACCCTCATATTATTCTAAATATTTCCCAATATTCACTCACACTTAGCCAAATATTTTATTCCTAAACTCGAGACTCAAAACCCTTTCTGATCTCAAGGTTCTTCTTCAAGCTTCATGTCTCCATCTCCAATCTTGATCAAGTTCATCTCCAAAGCTAAGGTATGTGGGTTTCTTTCACGGGTTCCTTTCACCTTTGATACCCAAGCTTCCTTTTACTCTAATTTGCAAGATTTAAAATTGATTTACAATTAGGTCTATCTTAATATGAAAATCACTGCACACTATGTTGAAGCTCATGAAATTATGATTATTTTGCTATGTTTTGGGGTATGAAACCAAGGTCTATTATAAGATTTGATGAAGGGTTTTGATGTAAATTGCTTGAGGGTATTACCAAATATCTATTGAAGGTTTTACATTGAATTTTCTAGCATAATTTCACTCTTGAATTGCATGGTTTTACACTAGCACTACACACCCTCTAAGTGTTTGATAAAATAT
>JAOTQJ010000001.1:19718991-19732534 GCA_025642045.1 Solanum sejunctum | reverse complement strand
AATTGCCATTGGTTTAGGACAAGTATGAAACACAGAAAGGTATAAGAAATGAATAGTAATGCAAGAACATAGAGAAACAGAACAACAACACTATTTCATATCTCATACTGGCTGATAGAAAACATAAAATATTATACTTTGACAAGAAAACAAATTAACATAATTTCGAATGACATGTTCATATCTCTGAAGGACAAGAAGGACCAAACTTTTCCGCAGATGACATTTTATCTGTTATTAAGATGAAACAGGAAATTATATTTCAGATAGAAACAATCAATCACAGGGCATCTACCCCTTCCATTCTTGACTATGCAAAAAGGATAACGAAGTCTTGTCTGAACATGGCCACAGTGAATTCCATTTCTTTCTACATTGAACCTTGGAGTTCTACTACCGTTAAAAAATGGATTTGATCCATCAGATACACCATATGGCTTATTTGAAGTAACTATCGTAACATTGATATACTCCATTTCAGCAAATTCATTTTCTCCTTGGTGGTTATGTCGTTTACAAATAATTGAAGCAGCTATAAGAGACATAAATGAGTCCCACATAAAATAACTCTGCGTCTTTCACATTCTCCTAAGTTATCAAACAAATGTCTTTAGTACCAGAGAATTTTAAGTTCTATGTTCCTGGATTATTACCCTATAGAATTGGTCATCGAACCATGTGTCACGAATGATTTTGAGAGACTTGAAACAGTACTGTGCTTCATAGGTGTGTCGTTTTTTCTCAAAGGCCTCCAAAAAGTTTTTATTCACAAAAATGGTGTTGGTATCATCAGATGGGACAATAGTAATTGGAATGTCCGAATGAATAACCTGCAAGATAATATAATGATAACAGCTCCTGTTCATTAAGATTAGCAAGACATATGGCTACAAATATCAAAATAAAGGAGTTCACAACTAAACGCATATGGGGTTACATGTAATACCTGATATGCATCAAAAGGATCCATAAATATGTTGAACTCTGCATAAGGATTGCTCGTAATATCTGTAAATAAATTGTCATGGTCACCACATTGTTGAAGTTGGCAAGAGGGATTCGCATTGTCTGGACAGCAACCTTAAGGATTCTTTGACCTTATGCCACCCCCCATGATGTAAATGTTCTCAATATTTTTCTTTAAATGTGGATTACTTGGAAGAAGCAAAGCAAAATTTTTGTCCTCAACATTCTTTGACCTTATACCCAGACACCACACATCATCCAAAAAAAGATATGCCAGCTTGACCCTTGTATTATATGAAGCATGTCTACTATTGGAAGCGACTACATGAAAAACTTTTTTTTAAAAAAAAAATCATAGACCATCTAATTGGATACATGACATTTTTCTTAAGCTAATATTTGCCTGCTTAATCATCAAGTTAGAGAAAAGAGATACCATAGATCCACCAGTCTCTCAGATTAACAAGCCATCAGTAATTGGCCTGAACAGATCCAATCACTCAAAGATAAAAGAAACTCCAAGCAGCATGCATGTATCCACGTTATACAATCTACAAAGCACTCAGCAGATTGCGACAAGATTCACTAGTTAATGAAACTAAAACATCAGCTTATGATTTTATGAAGCAATAAAGTAGGATGTTTAAAAGAAAAAAGAGCAAATCAAATAAGGACTCCGAGCATACCACATCATAGATATAGATAGAAGAATCGCTTGATCCAGTGTAGATGAACTTTTGCTCTGTGCTGCAAATTAGAACTTTGCTGATTAGACAACTATTCTATAAATGGCATCATATATCAGAATCAAGGACCAAAATGCAACGCACTGTAGAAGCATGACTCGCAGGGTTAATAGATTCGTGAATCACGATAAAACTAGCCAATATTATCTGTGTTGGGTATGAAGGAAAACAGTTACTGTAAAAGATTTTCCAATTTTCTCATGTTTGGTTGGTCAAAATGTTTACATTTTCTCAGAGAAAAATAAGTTTCTTAAAAATGAAAAAGTGACCTCCTTAATGGAAGTAGGGAAAACAAGTTGCATAAGTGAATTTCCCAAAGTGAATTGTCTCCTTCCCACCCACCAAACACCTCCAACCCCCATTCCTTGACCATCCTACACCCAAACCCCAACTCCCTACATCATTCCAACCTCATATTGTTTTACTTGGTTACATACAAATGCTCTAGAGATAAATTTTTCTGCTTACTTGACAAAACACTAGAAAATAAACACACTTGTTTTCCAAGAAAACATTTTCTACCAAACACATCCTAAAAACTGAACCAATTCCTCGATTTAACAGTTGATTATACCAAGCAAATATTGGAGTTGGTATTGGCCCTTAGGAGAAGATGTTTCTGAAAAACCCATGAAGTTGAGAATGATTTCCTCTATTTGTAATCTAATACAAAAATCAATTGGTTCCATAGTACAAGCAACAAAACTGATGCCAATTAACTTGGAACATTCAAAAATCTGTAACTCTTGAGCTGCTGCAAAGAAACAATTATGATATGCAGAGACACTAAAACTTCCAAGGCTGACAAATTATACTTATAGAAGCAAGAAAAGTTGGCTACATACTTTAATCAGACATATGTTTAGCAAAGAAGTATTAAGAATACCATGAACCACTAACCTATGTGCAGAAGAGAAATAACAACGTATAAGAGTGCGCAAGACAGAGTGGCCTTTATAAGTAGCCAATGACAGGTCATGTGGGTTTCTCTTGTTTCTAAGATGGTCTGGATAGTCCATCCATCTGCAATCCCAGTCATAACTTCTAAGTGTTGGGTAGTGTAATAACCCCTTTTTTTTTTAAATGAACGGTTAATTGATAATTTAACCAATAATTTTTATTAACTTTGGACAGTAGCGTAACAAAAAAAAAAAAAAAACTTTATTTTCCTAGACTGCTGCACGCAGCAGAGGAAAAAAAAGGGCTGCGGCAGTTTCTTTCGTGTCTTTTCTCTTGGAAGAAAACACGCAGTTCATCAAGGTAATTAGAGAAAACTCATACACAGAATCAACTTGATCTTTGTAACACTGTTTTGGGTGATAAAATACATATATTTTTTTGTTGTTGTGTGCTCTTCTTAGTTGAAAATATATTTATCAGAATTTTCACCAATTAAGTTTTAACAATGAGATTAAGAATAACTTTAGGGGTTGTTTGATTTAAATATAAGTTATAATGGGATAAATTATGTTGGGATTAATAATGATGGGATAAATTATGTTGTATTATTTCTTATTGAGTGTTTGATTTGTTGGATAAATTTTAAGAATATTATGTTTGTTTGCAAAAATACCTTTCACCTTATTAGTTTTTAATGTATTTTCTTTGCTAACTTTATTTATTCAATATTCATTTTTTAAAATGAATATCTCATTTTATTTAGCTTAAATATTTTTAGATGTGCATTTCCATAATAATATCGTATCCATTTAAAATAAAACTTTTTTTAACAAAAATTAATTTACAAATAGAACTTTTATTTTTAAGTTCATTAAAGTAAAAAAAGATTTATGAAAAATCAGCATATAAAAAAACATAATAATTAGTCAATAAAAATTATACTATATAATATAATTTTTTAATTAAAAAATATGAAGAAGTATTATAAAAATAAGGAATGAAGGTTTTGAATATTATTATATATTGTATTAAAAATAATGTAAATATACAAAGTGAGATATAAAAAGGGTGTAAAAGAATATTATTGTCATTGACCCTTTTTATCCCGAGATAACTTATATCGGGATTAGTATACCACTCATTAGAAGGGATAACTTATCCCGGTACTATTTATTAGTCCCGGGATAAGTTATCCCCCATTTGCCAACCAAACAGTCATTTAAGGCCACTAAATTTGCCGGGATTAATTCTCCTTATCCTTCATACCAAACGATCCCTTACTTTTATTTTATAGTCTAAGGTATTGGGTATTAGGGTTTAACCTTAAACTTAAGGCTAGGGATATTAATGACAAGAATTTTGTTGAATGCCTCTCAAAGTGAGAGTCTTTCCATTATACAGAGAATATACACAATACATATCCCAAAAGATCTATTTTCCTATCCCTAAAGATAAGCTACTCAATCCCTGTAAATCTTTCACTAAAATCTCTCTAAATCTGCTATGCTATCCCACCAAATCTGCTATGCTATTACATGATTACTACAACAAATCTCTATGATTACACTTATTTACAACATGAATGTATACAATCATTCACAATCTAACATCCTCCCTCAAATTGATGCTGGTGGATCAAGAAGCATCAATTTGCCTACTAGAAACTGATGACGTTGCCATGCAATGGATTTTGTAAACACATCAGCAATTTGAAAATCACTAGACATATGTGGAAGAGTAATGACCCCTTTATCTACAACTTCTTGTATATAATGACAATCTACTTCGATGTGTTTGGTCCTCTCATGATAAACTGGATTAGTATCAATCTGAATAGCACTAGTATTGTTAGCATGGAGAGGAGTAGGATGAGTTTGAGGAAATCCAATCTTATCAAGTATTCTAGGAAGCCATACAACCTTCGAGTAAGCAATAGACATGGATTGATATTCAACCTCTGTTGAAGATATTCACACACGATCTTGCTTCTTACTCTTCCAAGATATCAATGAATCTCCAAGAAACATGTACCAACTAGTGACTAAACGACGAGTATTAGGGCATCCCACCCAATCAAAATCACAGAAAGTAGTACGATGAAAAGGAGAACCACTAGGAAAGAATAATCCATGAGTAGATGGTCTTAGAAGATACTGAATGATGCAACGAACAACACCAAGTGGAGATGTCAAGGAGCTTGCATAAATTGACTAACTTATTGAACTGCAAAAGAAATATTCGGCCTGGTAATAGTAAGATAATTTAGACTCCCAACTAATTATTGAAATATAGTTGGATAAGGAAGAAGATATGATACTTCATATTCAATTCTAATGGAGTATCTACAGAGGAGAAATACTGAAGGCCAGCTAAAGAAATCAAATTTCTAGTATACTTGTGTTGGTTTAGAAACACACCTGATGCATCATTATGAACTTTCAAACCTAAGAAATATGTAAGCGTACCAAGATCTTTCATGTGAAAAGAATCTTTAAGTTGCTGTTGTAGACTAGTGATAAATGAAGAATTGGTTCCTGTAATTATGATATCATTTCACCAAAAGAATAACATAACCTGTAGATGTTTTCAGAACAAATAAATATGAGCCATATTTGCTCTGTTCAAAAGAAAACTATAGCAAAGTAGACCGGAACTTGTCAAACCAAGTTCTAGGGGCTTGTTTTACTCCATACAAAGACCACTTCAACTTGCATACATCTGATGTAGGTGATAAGAACAAACTAGGTGGAGGCTTTATATAAATATCTTCTTTAAGATCACCATGGAGAAAAGCATTTTTGACATCTATTTGATAAAGACACCAATTTTATGAAGCAACAATGGCAATAATAGTTTGCACCATAGTCATTTTTGCTACGGGTGCAAAAGTCTCCTCATAGTCCACACCATACTCCTATTTGTTACCAAACTAATCAAGCTTTGTACAAATCAAAAGTTCCATCAGAATGAAGTTTAATTGAATAGATCCATTTACATCCAATTGGACGGACATTTGACGGACATGAAACAATGTCACATGTGTTATTTCCTTTAAGAGCTAAAAGTTCTTTCTCCATTGCTTTCGGCCAATATTTATGCTTGGAAGCTTGTGAGTAACAAGTTGGAATAGAAATGTTGGATAAAGTAGAGGAAAATCCATACCAATTGGGAGTACGAGATACTCGAGTAGATCGCCTAGTAGGCCCAACAGGATCAGATCTCAAAGAATTCTCAGAACTAAATTTCAGGTGGCGGATCAATTTTAGGATGGGTTAAAGTTAGTCGACATCGTTCACACGCAAATCCAGGTTTGAACCGCTTAAAAGAAGATGATAAATTCTCAAAAGTAGGAAGAAGAGGAGAAACAGAATATGATTCAACATGAGTAAGAAAGAAATATTGATTCTCAAAGAAAACAACATTCCTAGAAACACGAAATTTGTTAGAAAATGGATCATAGCAAACAAAACCTTTATGTGAAGTACTATAAACCATAAAAGCACATTTAGTTGACTATGCAGAAAGTTTGTTGCGCTGAGAAGGAGGCAGATGCACAAAACAAACACAACCAAATGTATAAAAATTATTATAGTTAGGATTTTGGTTATAAAGACAAAAATATGGAGACTCAAATTTTAGCACTTTTGATGAAAGTCTATTATTAATTAAATAGACAACAGTAGACAAAGCTTCCACCCAGTATTTAGATGGGACAGAGGACTCAATCAATAAAGTACGAGTGACATCTAGAAGATGACAATTTTTACGCTCAACAACTCTATTTTGTTGTGGTATATGTGGACAAAAGTGTTGTCAGACAATTCCTTTCTTAAGCAAGAAGTTTTTGAATTCATAGGACATATATTCTCCACCAGAATCAAATCTTAAAAAATTTTATACAAGTAGAAAATTGAGTCTCAATGTAAGCCAAAAAATCCGTGAAGATGAAAAATATCTCAGATTTGGATTGAAGTAAATATACCCATGTAAAACGACTATAATCATCTATAAATGTCACAAAGTATTTGAAATGACCATGAGAAACAATTGGTAAAATACCCCAAATATCACTATGAATGATATCAAAACACTTTGTAGCACGACTACCAAAATTAGGAAAAGGAAGAGTTTTACTGTTGCCTAATTTACAAGTAGAACAATCAATGGAAGCAGTTGAAAATTGATTTTTATTACCTATCAAACCAGAATTTGATAAATGAGACAACAATAGAATTTGGATGTCCTAGACACGTATGCCAAATCTCAATCTTAGTAGCGATAGAAATACAAGTAAAAGATAGAACAGGAGGAATGGAAAGTGAATAGGAAACAATCTTCCAACTTTAGGCCTCTTCGCGACTATCGTCCCCGACACCTAATCCTGCACAAGACAACCATTACGACAAAAATTCACATGACAAGTATTATCTACCAATTGTCCAACTGAAATAAGATAAGTTAAGAGCTTTGTTGAAACAAAAACATCCTTGAAAGTTGGAGTATGTCCCCAACCTTGGTAATGGGTAAATTACTACCATTGACAACCTGTATTTGTGATGGACCTTGATACGTATGAACATTTTTTAGCATTCTCGTTGAGTTGGTCATATGATTGGAAGCACCTAAATCAACAAACCAAAAGCTAGATGTAACTTCATTACCTTGTAGTCCCAATGTTGAAAGCGCTGATACAATCATTTGTTGTATCATTTTAGGAGTAAGAACATGTCCTAAAGATGAGTTATCAACTGTGGAACCATTTATCCCAGATTGAAAGGCATTAACCTTATGATTTTGAGGGCGCGTGGGACACTCTTTGATAATGTTCCTTGTTGTTTACAATAATTACAGAACTTTTGCCACAATTACTAGCAATATGACTGTATTCCTTGCAGCTGTAACACTGAATTCCAGTCATATCCCTTCTCTTTCCTTTACCTTGAGCAGCAGATGCAACAGTGACATCATTTTCTTTTTTGAAAGCATTTTGTGTGACTAGATGCTACTTTTCACGAAGTAATTCCCTGAAACAAACATCCAAAAAAGGAGTTGCTTCACGGTTCATCAAGCTAGAGCGAAAACTCTCAAAGTCGGAGCGTAATTTCATCAAAAATTGATCTCCCTTGCTTTGCTTATAAACTACCTGAATCACAGAGAGAGATTTGGCAGGTATTTTAGCATAGATAATATCTGTAAATTCAGCCCATATGTTCTGAAATTCAGACAAATACTCCTGAACAGAAAGATCTCCTTGAGTGTAACTAGCAATATCATACTATAACTGAAAGCGTCTTGCGCTATTATCTTGGTTGTAAACCTTTTGTAAAAATAATCCCACATACCCGTAGTGGTCTTGTATGGCATGAGACTAAGAACAATAAGAGGGTCAACTGATCCTAAAATCCATGTCATCACTCAAGCATCTTTAATCTTCCATTCACTTAACTTTGTTGGATCAGTAGGAGCAGAATAATTTCCATTTATATGGCCCCATAATTCTATTCCAGTGACAAATAACTGAAATTGAAATTCCCAAGATGAATAATTTTTTCAACTGAAACGAACACTGAAGAATTCAATGTGATGTAAATTCATGCTTTTGAATGTTATGAAAATACGAAAGACTCAAGAAAATAACTAGAGTGACCAAGAAAAAAGTCCTAGGTGTTAGGACTGATTGTTGATGATCAGTTAACAAAAAAACCAAGTTTAAAAAAATTTGAAAGAAATCACAAAAGAACTCTATGAGACAAGACAACCAAGAGAAGACTGATACCATGATAAGAATTTTGCTGAATGCCTCTCAAAGTGAGAATCTTTCCATTATATAGAGAATATACACAATACATATCCATAAAGATCCATTTTCCTATCCCTAAAGATAAGCTACTCAATCCTTGTAAATCTTTCACTAAAATTCCTCTAAATCTACTATGCCATCCCACTAAATCTGCTATGCTATCTATGTGATTACTACAACAAATCTCTATGATTACACTTATTTACAGCGTGAATGTATACAATCATTCGCGATCTAACAATTAAGACTTGAGTTTGGCTAACATAATTAACATCGATAATCAATATTTTTTTCCATAGATTGAGGTAAGTAGGGGTTGTTTTGGTGGGTGTTTGCGTGCATATTTATGAAACTTGTCATTAATAAGGTAAGTGAGACTTTAAGATTTAGTGCTTGCTTTTCAAACATGCTTTGAAAAATATATTTTTTTCTCTATCTGGTGCATAAGTGGGACAAGCATGTGCTTGACAGAGTTGGTGTTCTTTAATCAACCCTAGATATGCTATTTTTTAGAAGAATATCGAATATTTTCATGAGTTATATGTGGTGTAATACTGGAGGTACCTCTTTATTACTGTGATGTGGTTACTAGGGGCATTCTTAGCTGCCGTAATATGTTAGGGGATTTGTACATGCTGCCATGTACATTTTTAGAGCATTATACATGTTATCATGGACTTATCGGAGTGATGAGTTGATCTCATTAACTGTCGTTTATGACAAGTTTTGAGTGTGGATAGAATTGAGACATGTAGTGACCCTTTTTTAACATTTGTTTGAACTTATTAAGCTTATTATGAAGTATACTCTTGAGTATATTATTTATGTATATATATGTTGTGCAAATGTATTTTATGACTCTTGTTTCAGGGGTATTAATGTAGCAAGTCGAGGATCTTACTGGGTTATATATATATATATATATATATATAGAGAGAGAGAGAGAGAGAGAGCTCACTCTTTACTTGCATGTCAATGCAGATACTGTTGCAAAGATGAGACTTGTGTTTGACGAGTTTGTTTCCGTGGACTCTGTTGCTGAGGCGATCCTTTGCATTGTTTGTGGAGGCTACTACTTTAGCTCTATCTATTATAGTTTATATTTTTCTTCTTTTTGGGGTTGTATGCCCAACAGTTAAACTTATATCACTCTATTAGATGCTCCATGATCTTATTGTGGGATTTGGCCAAGGAATATTTTCTTAAGTGACTATTTCTTTCCATAAAGTTTTTATGTGATGTTGGTTTAATAATTATTCCATTTTAATGGTATCGATGGGTTTTGGAGTTGCACATATTATATTCTTAGTGCTTGGATAGTTCAGGTGTGTATGAATATTTGGTTCTCTCGACAAATGGTGTGGACGGGTGCCAATCACATCTAGGGGTATTTTGGGATGTGAAAAAGTTAGTATGAGAGCCTAGGCTTTAAGTTTCGAGTCATGGAACAGTGGTTAGTAGACTCTTGTTCATGGATATGTAGGCACCCATACTTATGACCTTGAGGCTACTACACATTTAGGATGTATTCTATTTTTCATTCCTTACTCGTGCCTTGAGTTTGAATCAAGCTTAACTTTTAAATATTTTTGCAAATGGCTAAGAGACGTCGCTCTTCCTCTACTGTTCGATGTAATACAGCTATTGGATATGGTGGGGAATATGGTATTACCTCTAGTGGCAATCAGGGTAGGTCTCATCCTACTAGGGCTCGGACTAGGGCATCTACTACTCCTCAATCAGGAGTTATGAATGGGGAACAAACCCGAGCTGCTGCCCCAGAGCAAGTGCAGGAACAGGTTGTTCATGATGCCCCACAAACTGCGCTAGCTGTTACATATTATCGTTTTACCTAAAAATGTTGTGATGAGGTTGTTGAATGTGTTGGAGGCATTGGTGCCTAATCAGGGTGGAACCCTAATTCCTCAGACTACTACACCAACACAGGAACAAGTTTAGTTGAATGATGATGCGACTCAAACAACACATTTGGCCCCTCAACAAGTTAGTCATCCAATTGCAACTTCAGGGCAATCCAAAGATCTTAAGAATTTCATGGACCTTAAGACACCAGAATTTGATGTGACACCAGCTTCTAATGAGCCTCAAAAGTTCATTGATAGTTGTGAAAAGATACTTACTACATTGGGGTTGAAGGAGACTCGTGGTGTGGAATTTACCACTTTTATGTTCTTAGGATCTCTAGAGGCATGGTGGGATTCTATTCAGAGATCTAGAGAAGCAGGGTCACCATCTATCACCGGGTTAGAATTTTCGGCAATATTTAAGGATAAGTTTATTCTATTAAGAAAATAAGATAATATGAGACGTCAATTCCATGATCTGCATCAAGGCAATATGATAGTTACAAAGTATGAGGCCAAGTTCACTAAAATGTCTAGGTATGTCCCATTTTTTATTACAGATCCAAGGGAGAAAATGAGAAGAGTTGTGCATGGATTAGAGCACTGTTTCCATGGCCATGTGATACGAATGTGCAAAATGATACATATTTAGATGTGGTTGACGCTGCTCTTCACTGTGAGTCCTATTTGGAGATGGAGAAACCCGAGTGAGAAACAAAAAAGGCATATAATGCAGGTGGATTTAGTGGTGCTCCATCTGGAGGCAAGAGTGGATTTCATCATGGGTAGCCTAGGCCTACTCAGTCACAGTTAGTGGTGCAATCCTCTAAGAGTGGTTATCCAGCTACACAGGGCTAACAACAGATACAGAAGAAGGATGATAATCCTTTCTAGTCCGAACAACATCCAAAGTGTTCCAATTATGGTAGGAATCATAGTGGTCGTTGTTTTCGTATTGGTGGTCTTTTTTTTCTTATGGTGAAAGAGGTCATTGCTAAATTTTATCCTAAAGGGAGAATCTGGTACTAGTCAAGCTACTACACAAGTGTAGAGAAATATGGTAGATACTCAGGCTCAGATTCAGCCAGATAGGGTTGCTCCATAGGGTGCTCGTGGACAGGGTCAACAGGGTGCACAGGTTGCTCAAGCAGTAGGTGGACCACCAAGATTATTTGTTGTGGCCAAACAGGATGTCGAGGGATCTAATATTGTAGTCACAGGTATTATTACTATCAATTCTCATAAAGCATATACTCTTATTGATCTTTGTTCTATGTATTCATATATATCCTCGTCTTTTGTTGTATCTATAGAACGACGAGTTGAGACTCTTAATGTGCCATATATCATTATGACTCCACTTGGGGAGACTTTATCAGTGGATAGAGTGTATAGATATTGTGTTATATCTGTGCAGGGCAAGGACACAATAGTTGCTTTATCAGAGTTGTCACTATCTGACTTTGACATGATTATGAGCATGGATTGGTTGGCATCATGTTATGCTTTGGTTGATTGTTATGCTAAGCTGGTACATTTTAATTTCCTTGGAGAACCATCTTTAATATGGAAAAGTATGACTCCTCTGACATAGGGAAAGATAATATCGTATATAAAGGAACACCGAATGATTAATCATGGGTGCTTTGGTTTATTGCTACTGTCCATGATACTTGAGGGGAGGATGTTATTATTGATAACGTTCCAATTGTGAGAGAATTTATTAATGTGTTTCTAGAAGACTTACCTGTGCTACCTTCAGTAAGAGAAATTGAGTTCAGCATTGATTTATTGCTAAGCACTCAAACTATCTCTATCCTCCAGATCGTATGGCTTGAGCTGAGTTGATAGAATTGAAGGTCCATCTCCAAGAGCTACTTGATAATGGGTTCATCAGGCCTAGCGTATCACCTTGGGTGCCCTAGTGTTATTGGTGAAAAAAAAAGATAGCACGATGAGAATTTGTATTGACTATAGGCAGTTGAATAAGGCAACAATTAAGAATAAATATTTATTGCCTCGTATTGATGATCTATTCAATCAATTGCAGGGTGATACTAACTTTTCCAAAATTGATTTGAGATCAGGTATTAACCAACTGAGAATAAAGACTGAACATATCTCAAAGATAGTCTTTCAAACCAGGTATGGGCACTTTGAATTTTTGGTGATATCTTTTGAATTGACTAATGCACCTGCAACATTTATGGACCTCATGAATAGGGTATTCTAGCCATACTTAGACCAGTTTATGATTGTATTCATTGATGATATTTTGATCTACTCTCGAGATGAGGCTGAGCATGAACCTCATCTCAGAGTTATATTGTAGACTCTTAGGGAACAAAAGATTGATGCTAAGTTCTCAAAATGCGAGTTTTAGTTGAGAACAGTTTCCTTTCTAGGACACGTGGTATTATACGATGGGATTCAGGTTGATCCAAGAAAGGTAGAAGATGTTCGGGATTGGCCACGACCTAATACTTCTATAGAGATACGCAGCTTTTTAGGGCTAGTTGGATAGTACAGAAGGTTTATGGAGGGTTTCTCATAGATAGTTGCTCAATTGACACATTTAACTAAAAAAAGGTATGACTTTTCATTGGTCACATGAATTTGAAGAGAGTTCCAGAAATTAAAGACTGCATTGACTACAACTCTTATTTTGATCTTACCTATGGTAGAGGGTGATTTCACTATTTATTGTGATGCATCTAGAGTCGAATTAGATGGTGTCCTAATGCAGAATGGTAAAGTGGTGACATATGTTTCTCGACAGCTAAAGATCCATGAGACGAATTATTCGACACATGACTTAGAGTTGGCCGCCATTATATTTGCTCTTAAGATATGGCATCACTACCTTTATAGTGAGTCGTGTGAAGTCTATACTGATGACAAGACTTTGCAATACATACTCAAGCAAAGGGATCTGAATCTGAGGCAATGACGATGGTTGGAGCTACTTAAAGATTATGATCTTACTATCTTATATCATCTTGGAAAGGCCAATGTGGTGGCAGATGCTTTGAGTAGAAAGTCTATGGGCAGCTTTGCTTGGATGCTATTGAAAGCACGACCTATAGCTAGGGATATTCAGTCTTTAGCCAATCAAAGAGTTCAAATTAGTCATACATTTCTTGGCAGGTTTTTTGCAGGTATGGTGGTGCAATCATCCTTAGTTGGAGAAGCCAAGGCTTACCAATATGACAATCCCTAACTTGTTAGATTACGAGATCGAGCGCAGAGTGGAGGAGTGAAGACAT
>JAOTQJ010000001.1:19706528-19718891 GCA_025642045.1 Solanum sejunctum | reverse complement strand
CTCCAAAAAAGAATTGAAATATTTATTTTTAGAAAATACATTAAATTATGAAAATATTTTCATGTCAAAAATTATTTTTCTACAAATTGTTATCTACTCTCTAGCTAAAAATAGAAGTTTTTTTCTAAAAAATAATTTTATTCATTAACCAAACAATAAAAAATATTTTCTGAAAATATTTTTTCAACTCACCAACCAAAGATAAGAAAATGAGTTAGAAATCAACTGATTTTTCTGGAAATGCCAAACACACCCTTAAACTAAAAAGAGAAAATATTAAGCAAAACACCAAAAATTCTATCAATTATACATAATTTCGGACAGAAAAATAAAACAAAATGGATAAAATTCAAATTTCTAACCGTGCTTGAATTAGACAGTTCAAGTGTGCATTCACAAAACCCTATTTAAAAATTTTTTAAAAAAATATATAATACTACTATATATAATTTTGAGAGAAAAGCATGAGTTGACATGAACCTTATAAACCCCTCCCCGTAAATATGGTTATTATGAAAAATATAAATATCTCCCTTCTCACCAAAAAGAAAGGCTTATTTGTTTTTTTAAAACTTAAAACGTCATTAGAAATACTAAGATATGCATTACCGTTTGTACGTTTGAATCTTAAATTGGAATAATTCAAATTATTTGTTTCTTCAATATTTAACTACATAAAATTAATTTTTACTTTAAAACTAATAAATATCATTTTTTTTTATAAAACTAGTTTTACAACATGTGTTTCGCACATATACGCCAAATCATATAATAAACTTTATAGTATATTAATACCTAATAGTATCAAAATCAAAATTTCGTATGATAAATAATTGAAAAAGCAAAATAAAACTTTATGTGAGTCATCCATGTGGAGCATCATATGTATGTGATTTGTTTGTTGAAGTTAAAATAATTCAATATTCTATTATTTATAAGCCAATAAGGAGAGGACGAACAGGGGCACTTTGGTAATTATGGATACCTCTTAGGGCCAAATAATTAAGATGATGCATTTATTTTAATACAAACACGTGTAATATGTGTTTCTGCATATATGGTGGGTGTCTGCTTTGAGCATGTATGGTAGGTGTCTGTTTACTCCATTGGTTATTTTCTTCTTTGAGCATGCATGATAGGTGTCTGTTTACTCAATTAGTTATCTCCCTCTTTGTGCATGTATGGCAGGTGTTTGTTTACTCCATTGGTTATCTCCCTCTTTGTGCATATATGGCAGGTGTCTGTTTACTCCATTAGTTATCTTCCATTTAATTTCAATTTTGATTTCAAAGATCCATTGTCAAAGCTCTATCAACGAGTCTCTATGGTCATACATTTCAGTTTTTCTCCATATTCAAAGTACAATATTTCAAAATTAGAATTTAACTGTATTCGAATCTTTGCTCAAATCAGTTCCCATCAATTGAAATTTAATTGAATTGGCAGAAAGAAATGGGAAATCAATTCGATGGCCACTTTGATTGCTCAATGTAGATGAACGAGATGAAAATGATGCAGAGGCTAACGAGGATCTCAACTTTCTTAGACGAGGAAGAGGCTGAAATTTGAAGCGGCAAGTGAAATCTTGAATTGGAAATAACAAGAAAGAAAAACTATTTGAGTAAATAAAATTACAGTATTAAAAAGTTAGTAAAAATTTCTAACTACACATTACAATAAATTACTTATATTATATAGAAACAAAGATAACATTAGTCCACTAATTTATATCTAATAGTTTGAGATAATATAGATTTAATAAGCATACACGTGCCTCGCATGCGTAATGAATGTAGTCATTTGAATATATGAAGATGAATATAGGCGGTTTAAATATGTAAGAAAGAAACATTTCCTTTTAATTAGTGTTGTTTTCTATTTTGGTCCTAGTATGCTTTGTACTTTACAATTAGTGAGTTAGTTATTTTTACACTTGATTAAAATTCATTTTTTTCATCTATTAGTAAATATTATTTAAATGATAAAACTCAATGCAATAAAATACATTACTTTTACGATATTTTTAGAACATGAAAGCAAGCTAGTATTTGGCTCCCTTATTGATGTATTTTCTTTTATATGTTTGATTTTTAATTTTAATATGTGTGAAAGCATGATAAGGAAATCATAGATCAAAGTTATGATTTAGAAAGGAAATATGACTTTGCAGAGATCAAACTCAATCAGAAAAAAAACATAATACTCAAAATCAAGTCATTATTCAAAAAATATTAAATTAGTACATGGAAGAATGTTTAATTTTATTTTATCTCCTTCTAACATTAAGTACAATATTTTATTTGCTATGTATACCAGCTAAGGATGGGGCAATCAGCAATGCAACATATTAGTCACATAGTAAGACCACATAAATGGGAGGCATGAACGACAATTTTGTTTCGATAACAACTGTGAAATATTATTACTAATAACCATTAACATAATTATAAAGTAAAGAACAACATAAAGACAAGAATTTTGAAAAAATGATATATGCAAACTTCTTTTATCTTTGTTAATGTAATTTTTCTGCTATTGGATTTATCATATTTTCAAAAATATTTTTAGATGAAACTTGGGGTAAGTCTCTGGACGAAGCGTACTAAAAACGCTCCAGGGTGTAAATTGAAGGTACTGATTCATAGGGCATAAGTTCTGTCCCGCGTAATAATACACTCCATGCATTAATCTTTATTTTTATTATTTTTATAGTATTTTGGCTATAGATTACATTTTTTTATTATTAATGTAATGATACTTGTTCTTGATACTATTGTACTTTTTAGGTTAATTGTATAATATTTTTTAAAATATATAAGAAAATAAAGCAGTTTTCATAATTTTTAGACAATCATGCTTTAAACTAAAGAAGATAGAGATTTCATAGTATTATATTTCTTAGGCAACTTTATTTAGTTTTTGTCGTTACTCTTACTCTTTTTATCCTTTCCTTGTTTGAAATATATAAACATTAATCTGTAAAAATATCAGTTGACGATGGTAAAGATTAGTAAATGTGGAGATGGATGATAATTTTATTTTAAAAATTATCTTGACTATTATCAATTTTTATTGTTTACCTTTCTCGAATAACAATTCCAATATTTTTCTGTACTATTGATGATTTACTTAAATTTATTTGCAGAATTAATAAAAATTTTACTTTTTCTTATTATATTAATATTTAAATTATAAAATTTATGATATATGAAATATATGCCTTTATATTCATTTGACTTATGCCCTATATGTCTGGGACTTAGGTCTTGACTCACACCCTCATCTTTTGAAACATTGATAAATACATAACTCTTTTAATTTCTATCAAATTTTATTTTCTTACCTTTTCCTTCTCTCGATGTTACAACAGTTCTTTTGGTGTCCTTCTCAACGGGCGATCTTGTCCTTAGATGATGCCCTTGATTCATATTTTGTAAGTTATTTTCTAAGTTAATTCTTGATATAAGCTCAAAATGTGGAGTAGTGGAACACATTTTATAAAGAGAGTGACATTCAAGAGACATATATATCACCACACTGATGTGAAGCAGGAGCACAAGCAAGTGATACTATGTGTACTCAAACATAATAAAAATAAAAAAATAATTTATAATTTTTCCATAAGGAAAAGTGTAAATTAATCACATAGGACTCGAATCCAACTGTAGAGTCTACCTTTCAGGGGAAAAATCAAGTTTGAATTTCAACATTTTAAATAAGTCAAAAAATCGTCTGCCCTAGCAACTCACACTTTGTTCAAGGTGTGAAGCATTGGCTCAAATATGCGCCTCATCTATAGAAAATGAAATAATGATATGATTTCAAGACTTCACACCTGTAATTTGATGAGAAAGATGAAGCTGAGCAAAGATTGATGATTCAAATAAATGAGAAGCATTTCGTATCATATTGTCAATTTCTTGGCTTGACATTCTTGGAATTATACAAATTTAATTATTTCATTAATACCGTGATAACTATTCGGTAGAGAAAGTCTTTTCCAAATATTTGTCATGTAGAGTTATGTTTCTTTGTAGTATTTTTTTTAAAAAAATTAAAAGGACATTTTAGTAATTTAATTTTTAAGTTTAAGAATTCATGCTTTTAAAGTAATATAGATATAGATATAGATAGATACACAATTAACTTGGCAACGTTGTAAAGAAATTATACGGTGGTTGATAATTAATTCTAATTAGAAATAGTAATTGATGATTGAAATAATGATGTTACGAGTAATGGTTAATGATAATGGTGATTGACAGTAGTGGTTGCTAGTGATAGTTGATAGTAGTGGATGACAATAACAAGTTCATATGCCTATGCAAATGATTAAAATTGGACCTAATTTTTATTTTGGCATTCCAACTCAATTTTATTTCATTTTAATCCTTCAATTTCAATATTCATGCTCCATTCAGAGACTTTTTATCACGATCTGAACTTAGGGCTTAACCATGACACGCCGAAATGTGGCATCCGAAGACACCCCATCCAAGAATCTTGTTCATATCATAAGCATATATAATGTAAATAAGCAATTATAAGAGTAAGCAAGCAGAACATGCTAGAACAGAGAGAAGCTAAGAGGGGTGTTATCCAAAGAGATGACCAATCATATTATTACTCGTATTAGCGCTACTCTCCAGGTAGACTCCCCTGACTGCTCCTGGTGGATGCCTCATTCTAATGGTACTTTCTCCACCAAATCAGCTTTTGAGGATCTAATAAAGAAAAAGCATGCATTTGGTGGATGGATAATATATGGGTCAAAGAAGTTCCCTTCAAAATTTGTTTCTTTCAAATGGAAGATATGGAGAAGGATAGTTCCTAAACTAAAGAGAATAAGGATATGGTTAGCCTTAAGATGGTACTGTTGTGACTCCGGAAGGGAGGAAACTATAGAACACATCTTTCTAACAATCCTCATACCCTTAAAGCTATGGAAACAGTTTGCTTCTTGTGCAAATATAGTTATTGAAAGGGCCCATCTACAATTGCAGATTACCAAATGGTGGGATAGGAACTCCAATGGTGAATTGCAGACTATATTCAAGGTTGTTCCCTTGATTTTACAGTAAAGAAAAAAATATCAGAAGACATGGGAAGGATATATCCTACCAAGTACTAGTTTTTCAAGCTCAATAGCTGATATACTACATGATTAGGCTGAGATACCCTCTGATGATGGTTCCAAATGAGTGGAGGGATATGTTAACATCCTTTCAAACCTATAAGCCTAGATTGTATCACTATCCAGTTAAATGAGATTTTTCTAGATTTAATTGGATAAAGTGTAACACAGATGAAGCATGCAGAGGTAATCCTAACCTAAGTTCAGTTGCTTTTTGCTTAAGGGAACACAAAAGGGACATACTATATGTTGAGGCTCAGGAAATTAGGGTCACTACTATAATGGAAGCTGAATCTGTTGTAGTACTATGATGTATGAGATATTGCAGAGAAAATAATTATAACAACATCATCATAGAGATAGACTCTCTCAGCCTTCCATAGATTATAAGCGGGATATGGAAGATTTCATGGGCAATTAGGGAGTATGTGGAGGAAATAAGGATTCACATGAGCAACAACCAGGCAAATTTTGATCCCTTTGAATTTCATATTCGAAGTTGCGATCGGATCTATTCATTAAAAAGAATCGATTCAATATATTTCTTATGTACCCATAGGTACTATATTGGATTTGAATCAGATTTTGGATCAATCTATATTGAGTGACTGTGTCCATTATGTTGTTGCTAACAAATACCACTATTTTTTATTTTGAATCTTCCAAAGCATTTCCGCAAGATCCGGACCTATTTGTTTCTGATCCTTGGAGAAAAAGATTCATTCTCTTCATACACGAGCAACAACCAAGCAAATATTATACACACATGCAAGGAAGCAAATCATCTTGCAGATAATCTAGCAAAACATGAACTTAATAACGGGGGAAGACTATAGTGTCTCCACCTCTAGGGGCATTACCCACAAAATTCACAAATTCAGGATTAGCACCACAATAGTCAAATATATGCTTATTGTTGCCATACACCTCACACCATGTAGACTATTGTTGGACCATATTCACGGGAGTTTGTTGCTGCCCCAATGCCAGGTTTTTGAAATGGACTTCAACAAGTTCTGCATTGCTAGCACCTGAGCTGACAAAGTTGTCGTAGTATCCACTTCTAATATCCTTGCATTCTTTAATTTTGTATTGCTTGTCTAGTCTGTCCTCCATTCCACTAGGAGTTACCTGGTGAAATCCTATTCAGCAAGGCGTACAACTCATCATACGTTTTCTGCAATGCCTAGCCATCTGCAGCAAAGTCAAGTAAAAATTTTGGTGTTGGATTCCAACTATTCAACGAAGGTATGGACCAACACCTCATTAGCTTTGTCTTAGTGGGGGCAATTAATCAACAAAGATTTGAACATGTCCCAAGCTTGGTACAAGTTCTCTCCTGGCTTCTATCCGAAACTTAGAATTTCACTCCTGAGCTTCATGATCTTCCCAGATCAGAAAAATCTAATGAGGAACTTCCTAGCCAAATCATCTCAAGAAGTGATGGAATTTGGTGGCTCGGATTTCAACCACCTCTTTGCTTCCCCAAGTAGAGAGAAGGGAAACAACGTCAACCGTACATAGTCCACTCCCAATGGGGTGTTACTATCACTGATTTCCAAAAAGTTCTACAGATGCACTTAGAGATCCTCATGTGGCAACCCAGTAAACTGTGCAACAGCTGCACCATATTCTGTTTCAACTTAAACCTCCCACCATTCGGCGGTCTCTATATGTTGTTGGTGACATTTATAGTTCATGAGATTACCACATCTCTCACTAATCTAGCCGCCATAGGTACAAGAGCCTCTTCTATTACGTCTTCTGGATTCTCTTTGTTCTTCGAGATGATTGGTGATACCTGGTATAATAACTCTACCCTTTACCTTTGCTGACAAAAGTAAGCCTCGATCCAGCGAGTGAATCGAATTGATGTCTTGCAAGAAAACATAGTTAAGATCAAGTTGTCAATACTAGCACAATTAATAAAGAACTTTGAAAATAACCAATTGTCAAATTTATAGTCCCTGACAATAGCATCAAAAACTTGTTGCTATCAAAGCACACGCAAGTGTATGCGATCAAACTAAGTAATATAATAGCTCTCTTAAAAGACGGAATATCAAACCAAAGGACTTTAATGAGGCAGTTAGCAAAATTTCAATGTCCTAAAGGTAATTGTGTATGTTGTAAGGAAAGTGAATTGTGTATTACTACCACTACTAAAACTACGAGAATAAATCTAACAAATGGTTAAGTCTCTAACGGAAAGTTTACTCAATTAAGCAAAGATTCTAGGACTGTAGCTTTTGAAGACATATGACATATCATATCTCACTCTGGTTTTCAATGGGTTAGCTAATTACTGATTTACAGGGTTGAATTTACAATCATGGTCTTTCGATCTCTAATTATCTATTTTTATTGACAGTTTAACTACATCATTGAGCGGGATAGGCATGAACAAAAAAAAATGCATTTAATTTGTCATCATGTTTTATAACCAAGGAGTGTATATAGGTAGGTGTCATAAATCTCCTATATACGAATTATCCTAGAAACACTAGAATAAATAAGCTCCCTATATATTGTGTTCTATCTCCTATTCATCTTCCGAATTCAAGGTAAACAACATGTTTATTTCAATAATAGACCGACATTGAAATAGTTATTTAAGAAATATAGGAGTAACTACATGAAAAAACCATCACAAACCAAAAAAAAAAGATAATCTACAACATAGTCTTGTGGTTGCAATTTTAGAATGAGGAAAATTAGTCATTCATTGTTTGATCACCCAAAACTAGTTTAATGAACATTCAATGAATGGAATTGAGGAAAGAAAGGAAGAAAATTAAACCCTAGAATGAAGTTCTTCGTCCTCCTCCTAGTTCTAGCTAAAGAATAATTGATAAATAAAAATAAAAATCACACATCTAGGATTTTGCCTTTTAAAAACCATGTTTTTCGACTTTTTTCTACCTGAAATCTAATTTGATCAAGATGCATTTCCTTTTTTGCAAAATTCTACAACTTTTGTACTATTGTCATCCCAGTTCGCGACGTGGACTAGGTTCTTTTCAGTGTCTTGATACATTTCTCCGGCGTATGCCATCTTTTGCATGTCTTCAAGCACCTCCACGATGCGGAGGTATTGCATTTCATTGTATTTTGGCTCCTCCTTATTCCATTGCTCTAGTTGTGTTTCCTCTTGTTTGATGATCATGGATTTAGACTTTCAATTTCTACCTTAAGTTTTGAAAACACAACAAAAAGCGCTTCATTGCCAAGGTTAACTGAAAACAACAAAACGATAATAAAAATCACTTATACTCTATCCAATTGTCCAAAAATTAAGCTGTAAACATGGGGCTATTAGGCGCATAAATATACCTAAGATCACCATCCCACATTTAAAGCTTTGTTCATCCTCGAACAAACTGTGACACATGCATGCATACTACACACTTACACAAAAAATGGTCTTACTCAGGCAACAAGTATTTCCATAGGAGGCTTCTCTAAATAACATGTCGGAATCTCAACCCATAAATGACTAACCGAACACCACCCAACCTCTGGAATAGACTCTATAATGCATGCAGACCCATGTGACTGTTTTGTTCCGAGTTACTCACAATTATCATTCCTTCAATGACCATATGCCCTCACACAAAGAATTACTCATTACACACAATTATATCATGCAAACAATCCTGGGTATCAACAAATGGACTCTCACACTCCCAAGTGAATTCACATGTTGTTCATAATTACCATATACTTGCCCTTAATGCATTTCCTCACGCCTATAGGAAGTTTAGCATTATGGATCACTTGAGGCTTTGTCTGTTGTAAATAATTTTATAATAAAGAGAAGTATTAAAAACATCTTCGAACTTGTCACGAATTATTAGTTTCGTCCCTAAATTATTGATAGGCTTAAAAACACCCCTCAACTTGGTAAACTTAACATAAATACACCCTCGAACTTGACACAAATTATTAGTTTCGTCCCTAAATTACTGACAGACTTAAAAACACCCTCAACTTGGCGAACTGGCTTAGATACACCCCTTTTGTGTTGCATGACATAACAAGTGAGTACAATATATTTCGTTCCTAAATTATTGATAGGCTTTAAAACAACCCCCAACTTCATATTTTTGTGACTTATCAAATTTTGATTTGAAATTTTGAAAAACTTCATTTGCTGCCATATTTTTACAATCCTAAAATCTTCTTACGAGATTGTCATCCGACCATGAAATTTTAACGTTGCCGGAAGTCACTTGCTTTAACCTTCACATGCTTTAAATAAATTGCACTCACTTGTTATGTCATGTAGCACAAAAGGGGTATATCTAAGTCAGTTCCCCAAGTTAAGGTTGTTTTTAAGCCTATCAATAATTTAAGAACGAAACTAATAATTTGTGTCAAGTTCGAGGGTGTATTTAATTTTACTTCACCAAGTTGAGGAGTGTTTTTAAGCCCATCAATAGTTTAGGGACAAAACTAATAATTCGTACAAAGTTCGAAAACATATTTATGCTTAATTCACCAAGTTGAGGCGTATTTTTAGGCCTATCAATAATTTAGAAACGAAACTAATAATTCGTGACAAGTTTGAGGATATTTGTAATACTTCTCTCTTTATAATATTGTATTTATAATACTAAATATTTTTTGTCAAAATACGTACCATAGAGTTGTTAAAAATCTATATTTTTATTTTGGATTAATTAAATTAAAAATATTATTAATTTGAAAATTTATATCTATTAATTAATATATTTCAAGAGACAATATGTATCTTAAATATCTAATTTAATATCATTTTAAAAAAGAGATTATTTGTCAAATATTGACAATGATTGGGTTAAAGTAAATTGTAGCTTTTTACACTGATATTTTCATAAAATTTACCATCAACACCCTGCAGCTAGTGATAGTGCCCAACTCGGCAACCATTAGGCTTTGAAGTCAGTGACCTATTGGCGCCATTGTACAGACTACTTGAGCTTTGCAAATTTCAAATACAGTACTCCAGAAACATCTTTCTGCATGCATGCTGCTAGCCAGTAGCAACTCAAGCTTGCCTCCATCGTCTGGATAGACGCTTTGCTGGCAATGGGCTTGTAGCAGGACCAGGAAACTCCCACTTAGCAATGATACCGTCCCATCCAGAGCTAACGAGCGTAGGGTAGTAAGGATGCCAGTTGCAATCTCTCACAGGCTCCTGATGGTAATCAAGTTTTGCAACCTGAGCTCCACTCACCTACAAATGGAATGGACCAGATGTATGATTTATCTAGTCCCTTGCTTACAAAACAAAATTTAATGCGCCATGCGGCAAAGTTAGCCAGACACCACACATCATCCAAAGAAAGATATGTCAGCTTGACCCTTGTATTATATGAAACATGTCTACCATTGGAAGCGATGACATGAAATTATTTTTAAAAAAAAATTCATAGACCATCTAATTGGATACATGATATTTTTCTTAAGCTAATATTTGCCTGCTTAATCATCAAGTTAGAGAAAAGGAAGACCATAGATCCACCAGTCTCTTAGATTATCAAGCCATCAGTAATTGGCCTGAACAGATCCAATCATTCAAAGATGCAGAAACTCCAAGCAGAATGCAAGTATCCAAGGTTCTACAAAGCACTCAGCAGATTGCGACAAGATTCACTAGCTAATGAAACTAAAACATCAGCTTATGATTTTATGAAGCAATAAAGTAGGATGTTTAAAAGAAAAAAGAGCAAATCAATAAGAACTCCAAGCATACCACATCATAGATATAGACAGAAGAATCGCTTGATCCAGTGTAGATGAACTTTTGCCCTGTGCTGCAAATTAGAACTTTTTCTGATTAGACAACTATTCTACAAATGGCGTTAAATATCAGAATCAAGGACCAAAATGCAACACACCGTAGAAACATGACTCGCAGGGTTAAGAGATCCATGAAACACGATAATACTAGCCAATATTATGTGTGTTTGGTATGGAGGAAAACAGTTGATAAATATTTTTTAATTTTCTCAAGTTTGGTTGGTCAAACATTTTCTTTAGAAAAATAAGCTCCTTAAAAATGAAGAAAATGACCTCCTTAATGGAAGTAGGGAAAACAAGTTGCATAGGTGAATTTCCAAGTTGTATAGGTGAATTTCCAAGTTATTTGTCCCCTTCCCACCCACCAAACACCTCCGACCACCCACATCACTTGACCATCCTACCCCCAAACCCCAACTCCCTACATCATTCCACCCTCATATTGTGTTACTAGGTTACATAGAAATGCTCTTGAGATAAATTTTTTTGCTTACTTGCCAAACATTAGAAAATAAATACAATTGTTTTCCAAGAAAACATTTTCTACCAAACACACCCTAAAAACTGAAGCAATTCCTCAATTTAACAGTTGATTATTGGACGGGTATTGCCCCTTAGGTGAAGAAGTCTCACAAAAAAACCATGAAATTAAGAAAATCAACTCCACAATTTTTCTCTGTTTGGGATCCAATTAAAAAAATCAATTGCTTCCGTAATACAAGAAACAGAACTGATGCCAATTAACTTAAAAACATTAAAATCTGCAACTCCTGAGCCGCTGCAAAGAAACAATTATGATAGACAGAGACACTAAAACTTTCAAAGCTGACAAATTATACTCATAGAAGCAAGAAAAGTTGGCTAAATAGTTTAATCAGAAACATGTTTAGCTAAGAAAACTTGATAGGTATTGCGAATACCATGAACCACTAACCTATGTGCAGGAGAGAAATAACAGCGTATAAGAGTGCGCAAGACAGAGTGGCCTTTATAAGTAGCCAATGACAGGTCATGTGGGTTTCTCTTGTTTCTAAGATGTTCTGGGTAGTCCAGCCATCTGTAATCCCAGTCATAACTTCTACACCTTGGGTAGCTACATAAAAGAAAGTAGTCTTATTAGCAATGCCAATTGTTGGGAAAATAAAGAATAACACAAAAATAAATATGGCACAATAATATGAAAAATGGGAAAATAATGACACAAAAAAATTTAACGTGGTTCACCGAACACTTTTGGGCTACGTCCACAAATCAACATTTCTATTATATTTCTTCTACTATTACAAATAGTAGGCACAAGTGTACAATTTCTTCTACTATTACAAATAGTAGACTCTCAGAGAAAAATACCAAAAATAGTGAACACACTATTTCTTTTAGGAAAAAATATTTCCTAATCACACACTCTAATTTATTCTTCACATACTATTTTATTTTATAATCTA
>JAOTQJ010000001.1:19692841-19706428 GCA_025642045.1 Solanum sejunctum | reverse complement strand
CTCCTTATATAAGGAAAAATCTGCCTCCATTGATGTCATTGCTGACATCAATGTGCAGACAAAATTTTTCAAAGTTGATTGCCTACTTTGAAAAATTGATTGGCAGCCATTGTTTAATGGTAAAAGAAAAAAGGAAGGGGCTGGACCCCACACCAATGAGATCTTCTTTGAACTTAAGGCGCAACCATTATAGAACAGTTCCAAACAGGTTAAACCAATAAGCCCACTCTGCACAACACACTCAAATATTTCTCCGTGATGAAAGGTAAAGCAAATTAGTCAGGCAATGTAGTCTGTCATGACTCAAATGCATTGAGTAGTCGAGCATTGGAGCACAAATGGGCAGGAAAAAACCACATCAAGGACCAAGTATCCCCATGGGGTGCGAAAAGGAAGGTGTAGAGGAAAAAGTAGGAAAGGAAGATGGTTAACACAAAATGAAGAAAAGAAAAAAAAGGATCAAGTGATACATACTAATTAATGTTAGAAGACATTTTCCTTATATCCCAGAGTTTGATAGCCTGATCTTTCCCATTTGAGATAAGATACCGGCCATCTCCACGAGTGTCAATATATGTAATGCCTTCAAGATGTCCAATGAGAATTCCAGCTGCTTGCTCTCTAGTACCAAAGCAACGCCTGTCCCAGACCTGAATACGATCAAGAGCCCTTTCTAAGCCAAACACATATATAATTGTAGATCCTAAGAAAAGGAACACCATCAGTATCTCAGTGGCCAATGAGAATCCTAATGAATCCTCCAAAGCTAGTTAAGAAGAGTGAGAAATATTGGAGAAGAATATTATTGAATGGTATATCTACATGATTACATTGAGACCCTATTTAGGGATACTACATTAGACTTCTTTCCAACTAGGACACTATAATACAATCCTTTTCCAAGTAGAATAATATATACTATTCCTTTTCCTATTACTATTCTAAGTAGAATTGTAGATATTATTCTTGTTTGTATTCCTATTCTAACAAAAAGAAGCATTTTTTGAGAACTTACCAGAATCATTAAGGGAAGCTGATACTAGTGATAGTACAAACACCATCAGTAAACAGAACTATAAAAGACAAAAGGGTTCCATATGACCCATGTATCTAAATTTTAATAGAGAACAGCATCTTGAAACATGCTTCACTAAACATACATTTTGCCAGTCTGTTGGTTATGTAACAGCAGAAGTAGCCCAGGAAATGGTCATAAGAAATGAATTAAGTCCATCAGAAAGTTGGATAAACTTACCTTACACAAGCTATCATCACTTCCAGAATATATGAGGTGTCCAGTCTCATCCGCAAAGCATACAGCATTAACATCAGACTGCAATGACAAAGGCCAATTGAATTACAATATGCTTGCACAACTGTGTAGGGGAAAATCTAAGAACCTGAAAGAGTAGATACAAGATGTCTATTATAGCACGTGCATAAGGTATTAAGCATAAGACACCCGCTTCATGAGTTTTCAACACCAGATGGCCAAGTTTAAGGGGTATTTTGGTGAAACTTGTGAATTAAAGTTCTTGAGGAGAATAGTAACTTAAAAGTTACTCAGAAACGTAGCACAACAAGGTAAAATCTTGCGGTACCAAAATAAGTTCTATTATGATATTCAAGGAACTACTTCATTAAAAGAAGCATTTTACTCTATGCATATACTGAGAACAAAAATCAACACTTAATACGCAAGTCAGAAGTTCCATGATCACGTTAAAATACTAATGTCCTCTTTCAGGAAAGTGATATGGTAAAACTGCCCAGATCAGCAAGAAGAAAAGTGACTTACTAAGGGGAAATGAAACAAAATAGGAAATGTTTCATAAAAATGTATTCTCACTTCAGTGTGATTAACTTTTGTAGGCTCAACTCTTTCCTCACCAAAAGAAAAGGGAAAAGAAATCCTAAATTATGTTTAGCACACATAATATTTAAAACACCTGATGATGGTAATATTATTTCAAGGTACCTAATTCAGGGGCACACCCAAATTCTTTTTAGATTTCATGAGAAGATAAACTTGAAAAATAACATTGTATGAGGATGATACCAAGATGGTTGGCTAGCCATATGTGCTATTACTAGAAGAATATTACAATACCGTATGAGCTGGAATTTGAAGGCTTAGCCTTTTTGCTTCAAGATCATAAACATAAATTTGACTGTCGCTGCTGCCAGCGACAAGTTCTCGCCCATCAGTAGAAAACTTCACAGAGAATATTCCAAATGTATAATTGTCATAATCATAGGTAGGGGAAGAAAATTCCAAGCCTTCATGAATTTCCTGCAGAAAAAGAGGTAATACCAGAAAAATTAACATACACCAAAGCTCACGAACTATTTAGTCAAAAGTTATGTTGTCATTGCAATGACTTGAACAAAGTCAAGATGGGTGAAAATATCATCAAGGACCAGATGCCTCCTTAAATTGAGCTTTCATATAAATGCAGACAAAACTCATCTACCAAAGTAGCAAACCCCTTTGTAAAGAAGCTGCCCATCTATAGGAGATCTAAGGAGGACTACTGGGGTCAGTTTTCTTGAACAACAGCTTCCCATTAGAAGATCTAAAGAGGAGTCAACTACACACTAGAGCTTCAAAACTAATTTGCTTATGATCACAGATTTGGAGAACTTAAAAACTACTTTAAGGCAATAGCTGAAAATTAACTAGAAATTTATCTGAAGTATTGCTGAACTGCAATATTAGATACTCTCCATCATGTGATTGATTGATCACTTTCAGCACAAGGCCTCTTATAGAAATAATGACAAGAATCGAAAAGCCAAATGAGGTCCAGTATCCATACTACCACAACAAAAAGCAAGAATTTTTGTTGTTTATCCTCCACCACATCATTGATATTAGGGTATGCAAAAAATCCAGAAGGGGTGATGTAAGAATGTTCAAAGTATGCATAACAGAAGTATGAAACTGTATTATTTAGTATTCTTGGTGTACTTTTCACTTTGCTGGTCTTGTTAAATGCAAAAGAAAGTCGAAATTTAATACAATCACGCTTCAAAACACCTCTATTACTACATTAAGTCTTTAGATATGGCTATCAAAGAACTACATTGACGCATGGATGCTTGAGGTCATAGATGATAGAAGTTTACTATGACAATCATGATATAAACTACTCCCTCGGGTCCCATTTTATGTAGCACCCTTTTCTTTTTGGTCCGTCCCAAAAAGAATGTTACCTTACTCTTATTAGAAACAATTTAACTTCAAAATTTCCTTTTTACCCTTAATGAAATGATTCTCAACCACCACAAATATCTAAGAATGATTTTAGACCACAAGTTTCAAAAGTCTTTTTTTTTTAAACACCATATCAAGTCAAAGGATGCATCATAAAATGAGGCGGAGGAAGTATTTCATACCCAATGAAACCCTTAAATAAGACCTCCAATTTCCTCAAATTAGTATCATCACCTAAGTTACCCTAAAAGGAAAGGGGAAGCAAATGACATCTGCACCGTTCGTGTACATGATCAGAAATTATAAAAAAATTTCAGATTCTTCATTTGAAAACCAGAATACTGGTAAACTTATTTCCTCTGTATTTGAAATCTAGAGTCATTTTTTATCACGAAAGTCACAGGAGTACCCATTAATGACTTCCATGATATCAAAAAAAGGTGACAGAATAGTGCAGCGAAGATGCAGGATATGCTATCATAAGTCTTCTATCATTTACACATTTTAACTTATAACACGTAAAACATACCGTAACATTTGCAAGAGACTGTTTCATGCCAGATCCAACATCAACAATATGGACAATGGGTGAAATACTGGAATAAACCTGTGATCAACACATAAAACCAACTCAGAATTGTGACAGAAGAAATGACAGCGGAAAACTATGGTGGACTAAATGCTATCTTAGCCAAATTCAATAGTTATAGATGCATCACATATTAAGAGCTCGGGAATGCACTGAAAATATCTTTCATGATATAACAAGAAAAACAAAGCCTATCCTCAATGTCACAAACTCTGTTGAAGAAACACAGAAATAAAGTAACCAGATTTATAGGGAAGGTAGTCATTTCAATATCTATTAACAGTGTAATGCAGGAAAACCACATCTACAGAGCGAAGAAATACTTCATTATCTTTTAGCTGATTCCTGGAAGCATAAGAACCAACCATATCCATTATGGCTACATGGACAAGGACTAATTATGGACAAAGTTGTGTTAATCATTACGAACTTACAAGAAAACGTTGGTCAGGAGAAAGCGATGTATCAGTGATGGTCCATCTTAAGCTTTTTGCTCTAATATCCTTGTGGATTTTCCAGCCTTGATCAACATTATATATCCTAATATGACTTTCCTGTTTCCAGGAAGAAGAACAAAAGCATAACATGACAATATGGTCCATGAAACATAGGTAATAACTCTCTATGTTTTCCGGAAATAGAAAATTCAGCTAAATGGATCAAACCTGAAATCCAGCAACAAAAAGAGAACCATCAGTTGAAAACTGTGAAACATAAGCGCAGCTCCTCATTTGGTCAACTAGAGAAGGACCATTTGTTGGAAGATACCGGCTCAGAAGATGACAAGAGTCAGATGATGAAAATCTTCCTCTGCCAGTATAATTCCCTTCCCTAGCAGCCAACATTTCAACAGGTGAAAGCGGTTCTTTAGCCTTGACAGGAAGCAGGTGCCTCATTCTTTCATGGGGGTTTGACCTAATCTTAGTGAGCTGTGAAATATCATGATCAAGAAAACATTTTCCACCTCTTTGATCAATATGACTTTCGTCCAAGAATCTCCTAGTCCTGCTCATGGTCTTATCTTTTGTGCATAACCACCAAACTGAAGAACAATTTAGCAATCCGATGAAAGCACTAGCTATCAAAATGAATTGAGGTAAGCTGAACAAAACCAAAAGATTGAAACTTTTTCATAAAACATACAGAAAGAATTTCAAGAAAACGTTGATACCTGGAATCCAAAGTAAAGTGAATTTTGATTTTGGTGGAGAAATGGAGTAAGGGGCCGACGTTTTGTGTAGCAGATATTAGATACGTGGAAGTAGAAGGTCTACTCCCGGAAGTTGGAAAATCCCCAACACCTATTCCGCTCTGAGACCCTCATTGGAAAAGCCTTTTTTTATTATGATCATGTGCAAGCGCATGATTCCTACCCTCCTCTCTCTTCCCTTTTTAACTTTTTTTCCTTTTTAGTTCAATTGTTTCACTTCTTTTTTTTGTAGAATTGTTTCAAATTTTGCTATTTTTGTTATCTTAGTATTTTTGTTCATGGGAAGTGTAGAATTTAACATTTTAAAAAATCAAACTAAATCATTTCTTCAATTTTTTTATTTGATGTCGGTGTTTTTTTAAAAGTTCGATTTTTCGATTTGGCGTTCGGTGTAGGGGTCTCAAAATTTACTTTTATTGAAAAAATTATAATTAGCAATTAAATCATATATGAAACAAGTCAAAGTAGCAATAAATTTGTAACTTATATAGTTAACTTAAAAAATTATTTTTCAAGAGAAATTTAATCATATTTTTATCAATTTATGTCATGTAAAGGAATTCATTGCTTGTTTTCTTCGAACAATAGTTGAAGGTGTAAGTTCTTAACAAAGATAAATATAATTTTTAGACACAATAATTGTTTAGGGACCACATCAATCATTTAATATAATTTTAAGTTTTTAAATGTTTTATGCTTTAATTTTGTCCTTATTTCATTTTTTTATTAGTTCAAACCAAAAAATTGATTAAAAATGTCGAATAAAACCGAAACAAATCAAATCGAATAGTTTGGTTCAGTATACGGTCCTAACTCTTTCAAAATCAAAGAACTGAAGAATCGAACCGAAGAATTGAATGTCCACCCCTAGCTTAAGCTTACTTTACCTTATGTATGTTTATGATATGATCAAGAGGCTTGGATGGGATGCCTTCGGATGTAGCCTTCGCCGTATCATGGGCTAGACCCTAGGTTCAGATCATGACAACTAAAAGCGAGTAGTATAAAAATTTAGTCTTTATTGTTAATATTATAGATACTAAATAGTCTATCTATTTGTTAATAGGAAAAATGTATAATCTACATGAAATCATTGTTGGAACAATGAATGTTGTAGCAACATCAACTGCAACTTCAAATTATTCAAATGCTGCCCCAAAAATTACTTTGACTAATCAAGAATTTGTAAAAAATTTTGTGTGCTGATTTCAAAAGGTGAAAGCAAAAGATGTTATTCTACTAGTGTTGATTTCAAAAGGTGGAAGCAAAAAATATTATTCTACTAGACTAACTAAAGTTTGCAAAGGTTTTAGTGAGCACGTTCTCATTCTATATTAACAACTCTAGATTAAGAACGTCTCCTAGTGACAAAAGCTTGAAAGCACTCAAATTTTTTATGCAAGAACTACATTCGAAGCGGCCTGCAAGATGATTTGTACAATGTGTACAGTAATATGAAACTTCAAGAAACTCGAGGATATTTTGAAAAAGAAGTACAAAACAGAAGATGTCAGAATGAAAAAATTTATTGTGGCGAAGTTTCTTGACTATAAAATGGTAGATAGCAAAGCTATTATATTCCAAGTTCAGGAGTTACAAGTTATAGTCTATGAACTCTTTACCAAACAACTGGTCGGTAATGATTCTTTTCAAGTTACTACTATAATTGAGAAGTTACCCCATTTTGGAAGGATTTCAAAAACTACTTAAAGCATAAATGCGAGAAGATGACTGTTGAAGATCTCGTCGTAAAATTGAGAATTGAAGAGGACAAGAAGGCAATAGAAAAGAGGTAGGAACAAGTTCAATAATAGCAAAGACAAATATTACTGAAGTACGTTTAAATATCAAAAAAGAAAAAAAAGTCATTTGGATCAAAAGCTACCCACCTAAAAGAAGTTCAAAGGTCATTGTCACAATTATAGAAAGATTGGACATAAAGTTATGAATTGTCGCTTTTCAAACAAGGAAATGAAAATGAATCAAGCAAATATGATTGAAAAGAATGAGAAAGTGAAGAAGCTATGTGCCATGTTAACAACTTAAGTAGGATATTCAAAGAAGTGGTGGTTTGATTTTAGAGCCACTTCACATATTTTTACTGTTCGAGGAACCTTTGCAACGTATGCCCCTGCTACATCCAATGAGGTTATTTACATGAAAAATTCTACAACAACAAAGGTTGAAGGCCATGAAAAAGTATTTCTAAAGACAACCTTTGGCAAAGTGGTGACTTTGAACAATGTTTGTCATGTTCCAAAAATGAGAAAGAACTTGATTTCTACTGGTGTTTCTAATCAAGAATGAATTTAAGTGCATTCTTATTTCTGACAAAGTTGTAATTAGTATGAATGAGGAGTATGTGGACAAGGCAGAGCTTTTTCAAACTGAATGTAATTGGTTGTTGAAAATAATAAAATTTAAACCTTTTCTTACTTACTTGAGTCAAATAATGTATGATATTTATGCTTAGGATATGTCAATTATAAAACCTTGAGAAAACTAATCAACTTTAACGTATTGCCTAACTTTAAGTGCAATAAATCAAAATGTCAAATTTCTGTTGAATCTAAATATGCTAAGCATTCTTATAAATCTGTTGAAAAGAATTTCAGTCCCACACCTACATTTGTGATATGAAGTCAACACTAACTCGTGGTGAAAAAAATATCTTATAACTTTTATTGATAATTGCACTAGGTATTGTTATATCTACTTGTTGAATAGTAAAGATGAAACAATAAAACAGTTTTGCAATACAAAATTGAAGTTAAAAGAATCAGTTGAATAAAAAAACAATAAAGGTGGAGAGTATGAATCTTATTTTACAGAAATATATATGTTTGGAAAATAGAATCATCCATCAAACTTTTTTCCCTTACCTCAATCTAATGGAATCTCAGGAAGAAAAAATCAACTTTTGAAGGAAATGATGAATGTCTTACTTATAAGTTCAGATTTACCACAAAACTTGTAGGAGGAAGCTATTATTAACACTCAATAGAGTGTCCCACAGCAAGACACAATTTATTTCATATCAGAAATGAAAAGGAAGAAAACCCAGTTTGAAATATTTCAAAGTGTGGGAGTGTCTAGCCAATGTCCAAGTTCCTATATCTAAGAGAGTTAAAATAGGAACTAAGACTGTGGATTGTGTTTTTAGTGAATATGCAACAAACAATAAAGTATATCGATTCTTGATTCATTAGTCTAAACATCCGCAATTCATGACAATACGATAATTGAATCAGATAGTTGAGTTTTTTAAGTATATCTATCAGTATAAAACTAGAATTGAATTGTCTAATGAAGGGTCTAAATGACCTCGAGAAGAACTACTGGAAAGTGGTCATAATAAGAAAAATCGAAGGCATAGCAAATGCCAAAGAGCTTCTACTCTCTGCCCAAACTTTCTAATATTTTTAGTAGAAAATAGGCCTCAAACTTTCCAAGAAACTATTACTTCTTTGTAAGCACAATATCGAAAAGAGGCAATCAATAGTGAGATTGAATCCATAATAAATAATCATACATGAGAATTGATTGATCTTCCTCCTATAAATAAACCCTGAGGATCCAAATGAATTTTCAAAAGAAAATAAAAAATGATGGTACTATTGATAAATATAAAGCAAGACTTGATGTCAAAGGATTTAGACAACGTGAGGATCTTGATTACTTTGATATGTACTCATAGATAAAGTTTTGTTCTACAAAAATTTTGTTGGAACTGATTATTTAATGCCAAACAGAATCAAGAAACACTTTTTCTTCAATGCAGCTTCATCTTTTATTCAACTACATATTTTCTTTTGGCTACAGTACAACACAGATCTAATATATTCATTTGCTACAAAAGCCTAGAATAAATTCTACACTGTTGAATTCACTTCTTCTTGGGATGTCAAGTTTTGGTACAAGAGGGAAGTTTCCATCCCCTCGTTAAAAATTTTGAACCATTTCTCGATTTATGCATGTCACATGAGGTCCATCTAGTTGGCTAAACTACATAGTTAAATTCCCAGTCAAGAGTTGATGATGGCCTGAATTTCCTCCAATGTTTTCCCCTTTGTTTCTGGCACTACCTTTGCTACAAATAGTATAGTGAGTAGAGAGAATCCAGCGTATAGCATAAATGTACCTGAAAATTCCCAAATCAAAAGAAAAGCCCAAGGGGTGTTACAATTTTCATATATGCAGAGTATGTAGAAAATTACCAGTGGCAGTCCAGGCCATGAGGAAACCGAACGTGTAAGAAACAGCCCACGCGCCCAACCAGTTCACTAAGACTACTAGACTTCCAGCAGCACTTTTTACATTAATTGGGAATATCTGCAATATTAGAGCAGAAATTCAACAAGTTATTTCAAGCTTACACAATGTTTTGATATAACAAATTGTGTATATCGAGCTAATGCTCATGTCAAATAGTCGATATTGAATAATTCGTAATAGATGGAACACTACTTGAGAACAGCTCTTCTACTAAAATAAAGCAACTGAGTCGAATTACCTCTGACATAATAACCCAAGGAACTGCTCCCATTCCAATTGAAAATGCCGATATGTAAACCTGTGAAAGTAGAAAACAAATTTAGAATTTCAACTCATATTCTCGCAAGATTTTACCATACAAGTTGCAAGATAAAAGATTTACCAGTACACCAGATACAGCTAGAATTGGAATCCATTCAAGTATGATGCCATTTCCCTGGTTAATGAAAGGAAAGAGGTTGTTAAATAAGAAGCAACAACTTTTATGACCAAATGATGGACGTTTTGAGTTACCTTTAGGTAGAAAGAAGCTCCAGTCAGAAAGCAACCAACAAATGTCCCTGTTGCTGACACCTGAAAATGATGAAACATCTTGTATAAACGATTATGTCTAGTTAACGTCATCAGAAGAAGAAAATAATTGAATGTACCATAAGAAGTGGCCTTCTTCCTGATCTGTCCATCAAAAATGCACCAACAACAGTAATGGGAACCTGTACTACAGCATAGGCAATAGTCCCAATATTGCTATTAGAGAGTCCTGTAATTTTTCATTCACATCATTAGTAACGTTCTTCACTGGAGGAGTAAAAAAGCCAAGGACAATGTTACCTGCTGATTCAAAAGTCTGGCTAGCATAGAAACCTATACCGTTTATTCCTATGAACTGTTGGAATACCATCAATCCAACACCAATCTGAAGACGAAAAAAAAAAGGTTAAAGAAGTAAATTTCAAGAATATTAGCTCTGTCTCAGCTCTTCTGAATGGAAATGTGGCTTACGATCACAGATCGAATGTATTTGCTCCCGAACAAATCCAAGATTCGAGTCTTGGGGAGGCTTTGAAGAGTTTCAACATAAGCCTGGATTTCAGCTGCTTCACGAGAAACATCAGCATCTTTACCGCGAAGCTTCCTCAGTGCCAATTCAAATTCCTTTTCAAGACCTACTTTTGCCTGCAATATTTTGATCACCATTTTGTTCTTTTCATTCATGTAGTCCAGTTTATATTGAAAACTTACCAGCCATCTTGGAGATTCTGGGATAAAGAATAGACCTACTAGCAAGAAAGTGCATGGAAGAATTCCTACAAATGAAACAATCATTCAGTCCTCACTTCTTCTGTATTCAAATCAAGTTCATTTTCTTGAGACTATTGAGCTAAATCATATTTACTTCTTTTTAACGAAATTTAGCTACTTGATTACCTCAACTTTCACTTTGTTAGTGAAGTTCGATTATCTCTTGTAAACAATATTTATATGGAATGATCCAAGAATTACCAGTTAAAGCCAGATTTCTCCATGTTATGAGTGTTCCCAGTAAGTAAGCAACTGATGAACCACAAACAATCATAAGCTGCACAGAGAACAACAATTAACCACAAAAGTCACAACCCCACAACTTCATAAAGTGAAAATAAAGAGGAACTTTTTACTCTTTTTCTAAAGTATAAAGTTTTGTCTTTGTTGACTAAAATTTAACAAGGTTTTCTTACTTGATTAATTGTTGTCAATCCTCCACGTAGATGCTTTGGAGCTATTTCAGCAATAAATACTGGGACCTGGTTAATTTACCAAGAAATTAGAATTCTTGAATTTATTTTAGTATCTGAGAGTAACATCGTGGAATTCTAATGTAAGATGTATGCAGATTGTATCATGATTTGATTCAGAGTAAATATTTAAAATTTTAGTATCTGAGAGTGAAAAACAAAATTAAAATATTTACCACATAAGAGAATATTCCAATGCCATATCCTGTGAGGAACCTTCCCATATCAAGTACCAAAGTTCCCTAAATCATCACCAAACAGAGAAATAATTATTTTAAAATCAAACCAATTGATCTGAAAAAAAAATCAATTCTTGCTAATCAAATTGCATAAATATTCATACCAAGGAAAAATAGACAGCTAGCCATCCTGTAATACAGAATACGGCTGACATTCTCATTGCCTACTCCAAAAAAAAAAAAATTCATTAATAAAAACCTCCTCTTTTTTTTTTTTTTTGCCTTTTTAAAATTTGTTTTCTTTTATAAATACATACCCCTTTTCTCCCAATGAAGTCAGCAATTTTTCCACTTGTGATAGCTCCAATCATTGCACCAATAGTGATGATAGAACCAAACATGGAGTACTACAAAAGAAATACAGTACAAAATTAGCTTTAGAGAAAATAAATTAAAAAGTCATGAAGAATTAATTAAAATAACTATTACAAACCTGGGCAACAGTTAAATTCAAGTCATTCCTAATTTCAGATTGTGTTGGTGCAGAGTACCCCACCTGCAAAAAAAACAACATTAACTTAAACTTGTTTTGAAGAGAAAAAATTCGTTCTTTGCAAAAATGCCCTCAACAACATATCCAGTGAAATTTTATAAGTGGAGTCTGGAGATCATAAAATGTATGTTCATCTCAAAAATGTCCTCACTTGTAAAAAGAAAAAATGAAAATGAAAATAGAGATACTTACACATGATCCAAATTCAAAAGAACCACAAACAGCAACAAAAGTGCTTAACAAAACCATTCTAATGGATCCGTCCTGATTTTCTTCATATTCAGAATCAACAATTTTGGCATTTTCAAGAAAGGGCTTTTCAAGACCATTCTCAATATCTTTACACTCATCAATGGCCATTCTTGAAAATATTAGAGAAATTAAACAAAAGGGGTTGGTTCCTTTTGTTTCTTCTCTTTTCAAAAGAGAGGGGGTTTAATTTTAGTGTCGAAGAAAAAAAGAAAACTTTGGGAGGTATTTATATGCATGCAGTATGGTTACAGGGTAAAAAGAAAGATATTTTTTGACAACTTTATTCAATGATTGGATTTAAAAAAATAATTAAAAATGAAAGATATTTAAGACAAAAATTAGAAAACTATAGAAGCAGCTGTAAACTAATTGGAGAAAATTTGGATGCATGTGGGATTGAAGTGTATCTTACGTGTAATTTGTTTTGGTGTGTTCATGATTTTTACTTGCTCTTTTAAGTAATTATGCAAACAAGGACCTGATCTAACTTCATTTTATATGCAAACAAGGACCTTATCTAACTTCATTTTATTACAACATTCTCTTCCAAATTATATATATTTGGATATGAGTGGGATTGAAAAATAAGTCAAGTAAAAATAAATAAATTATTTGATTTGATTTATATTTGATGAATAAAAATGGATAAACATTCATATTATCCATTACTTTTATTAGGTATTTTTTCTGTCTCATTTTAGTTGAATTTATGAGTTAATGCACATATATTAAAAAAATATTCAAAAATAAAATTTACTTCATACTTTCTATTAGTGCCTGTTGTATAATCATAAATATATAGTATAATTTATCTCGTAGAAAATATAAAAGTTAATAGATGAAAGGGCAAATTTGAAAAAAGTTTCAAATATTATATTCACTTTAAACTTTGAATAATTCAACTATTTTGAACATTGGAATAAAACCTTAAAAATTCAATTAATTTGAGACGGATAAAGTAAGAAACAAGTACTTTCAAACTACAAAATTAAAAAAAAAAAAGAAAAAAAACATTTTCACCCTTTCAAGTGGATTTTTTTTTATAGGTTTCTACGTCCTTACATAGTATAAGAATAGTTTAATTAGTAAATATCCATGAGTTGTATACCCATATTTTAAGATGAATAATATGGATTTATCTATATTTAATCTATTTTTAAATAATTAATTTCATTTAAAATAGATTGAATCGAACAGGTAACTATAAATTTATCTATTTTTTCGCCCTTAGTAGTTAGTCTAATTAGTGATTAGAGGAGAATAGAACGGAAAAGTTTAAATTTCAGTTACATAAAAAGTACTTATTACAATGAATTCTTTAATATACTCTGTCAAAGACGTCAATTTTTCTGGTTTCCACAAGTTTACGTTACCAGCACAATTTTAATATGGATTTATTAAAACGCTACTTGATGAAATTAAATTTATTTTTAAAAAGAAAATTGTATATTACTAGACGTTTGTATATGCAATTTTATTTCGTGATTTGAAATTATGAGATAAAATTAGTGTCTGAATATGCAATTTTATTTTATGA